>JAKOGI010001303.1:2500-235000 GCA_029747015.1 Carnegiea gigantea
TCACTAATTTGGAATGGGTCTGGAAGATTATTATCTAAGGCAAATATAGCTCACCAATTAAAGAAAGGAATATTGACTTGGTGTCTTTCCATGAATGAATACCATTTTTGCCTAATGAATGCTTGAGCTTTCAAATCGAAGTGTGAAAGGAACCATTCTCTTTTGACTTTGTTTTTTATTGAATTGAAATCTTGACGTAAATAATCTTTGTTGATTGCAAAAGGTGTTGAAATAACATTTATTGAGGAAAATGATGGAGGTTGCATAGTTGAGTAGGTTGGAGAATCTACAGATGAAGTAACTTCATCTATTGGCTCAGCTATGGGTGCTTTGTAATAAATCTTTTGAGTATCTTCTTTATAATTTTGAATAATCATAACTAGTTGTCCTAGAAGGCATTGAATATGAAATTCGAGGGAGTTCTAAGTTGTCTAATGATTTTGAAGATAAATTGCGTTCTTTAGTTGAATTAAATCTTATTAGTACTCTACCATCAGGCTCTTCTACGATTTGTTGAATATTCTTTTGAGCAATATTTCTGGGTGGCCTGGTATTTTGAATTATAAATTCTTGAGGAATAGTAATTTCATTCCACTTTAATAATTTAGGAGTAAAGGTAGTAATATTATCTGATTCAGCTTTTAGTAGTATGGTTTCATCTAGAGTAGGTTTTAATAAACATTTTGGATTAAGTTGAGATGAAAGTAGTTTAATAGTTTTAAATTCTTCATCTAAACTAAGAGTTTCCTCATGATCTTTTATTGATAAAGCCGTATTGAAATCAAACTTACCTATTTGATAAATCGTTTCTATCTTTTGTTTAGGAATTTCCAATTAGACACATCAATTTGACTACTAACTTCCCTACTGTTCATCACATTTGAGTTCTTATTACTACCTAAACTAAGACGATCTCTAACCCAAGAGGCCATCTGAGTTACGTTGGAACACTTAGTTAAGAGTCATGCACATCCTACCGGGACCACTGGGACCACTCCACCGGGACCACCTCACCTGGGCTGACCAACGGACTTACTGTGGCTGACCAACAGCTGACCAATGCTAGCAACGGCGCGACACTACCTAAGGGCACCTACTTGGCTCTGATATCAGGACGAGCAGGATCGACCTAGGCCGGGTAATACATGCATAGATACGTAGATACCTACACCTATATATGTATATCTATCTATGTATATATATATATATATATATATATATATATATATATATATATACTATATATATATATATATATATATATATATACATATATATCTATATACATATATATATCTATATATATATATACATATATATATATATATATATATATATATATATATATACATACATATATATATACATACTCACACTATAGATTGATATATATATATATATATATATATATATATATATATATATATATATATATATATATATATATATATATATATATATAGTATATATATATATATATATATACTATATATATATATATATATATGTATATTTATATGATATATATATATATATATATATTATATATATGTATATATGTATATATGTATATATATATATATATATAGATATATATATATTATATATATAATATATATATATGCATGCATAATATATATATATATATATATATATATATATATATATATATATATATATATATATAATATATATATACATACATATATACATACATACATACATGCATACATGCATACATACATATATATATATACATATATATATATATATAATCTATATATATATTATATATATATATATATATATATCATATGTGTGTGTGTGTGTGTGTGTGTGCGTGTGTATATATATTATATATATATATATATATATATATATGCATACTGTAGAGTTTGTCGTGGAGCTATAAATTTAACCACTACTTCGATTTTTAAATACAATTTATAGTGTAGGAAAGTAGGGATCGATCCACTAGGAAAGATTATATCAAAAGGCTAATTTGATTCTAAATAATTTTCCTAATCTAATTTATTGTTTCCGCTCTTTGTATTTCTAAAATAAATCAAATTTAATAACTAAAAATCTGGAAATGTACTCAATATTATTCCTAAATATTTTAGATTTAATTCTGGAAATGAAATAGTAATTAGCTATCCTGAATAATCTAGAAAAATAAAAAGAGAATAATAACTCAATCTTCAACTAGAAATCAAAACAGAAAATAATAAATAGAAAATAAATATTAAAAATCATAAACAGTGACCTAAGCTAATATTCTTCAAGTTTATAAGCTTATAACTCTAGGATTATATTGAATTAATTTCAGAAAAATCAAAACAAAAAATCGCTCCAGATAACTAAGACAGAAAATTCAATCGAAAATTAGGAATAAAATAAACTGCACTAATATAAAAACGAAATTAATCAACAAAATTACCCTAATTTAAGGACATAATTTTGTGGACTCAATAAGACCTAATAAACGTGAAATAAATATTAAAAGCGAAATTTCCAGATTTATTGAAATAAAAACCTGCACATATCAAATTCACGAAATAATTCTGAAACATTATCAAATAATTTCCAAAAATTACGAACTTAAATAGAGGCAGATTAGGACACTATATAAACCCTAGGATTGATGAGACATTGAAAAAAAAATGAAAGAAACTATTTTTAGTCTAATTTTTAACAAACCGGTAATTAAACGATAAAACAGAATATAAATCAAATCTAAAATTATAACCACTCTAAAAAATCAAAGTCTAACCTATCCAAAATTGCCAAGATACTCCTAAAAGACTATTCTTTTGGGGGGGTAAATGAAATTTATATTGAAGCTAATAATTGAAGAACAAAAATTAACAATCTAAGCAAATTAACTAAAAGCAACAAATAATTATCAAAAGATATCAAATTTATGAAAAATACTTAGCATAACCTATATCCACCATGCAAATTAATATTTATCATTAACACACAAGTCGATTTCATCCATAAGTTAAACTGCACATCAGCGGATCTTCCCCGTTTTTCCTTATATTATAGTTTAATTAGGTCCAACCTTAATATAAACCCTACTAATTTGATAATCCTTACACTAGCGCAAGAATTTAATTAAACTAGAGCATTACGTATTAGAAAAACATCATCTAATGCTTTGTAACTAATTTACCAGCAAATCGATTTAACAAAGACCCATAACGATTACCTAATTAAAAAAGATAGACTTGAGCCATCCATGATTAATTAGGGTGATAATAATGCTTAAAAGACGATAACTTTCACGTATTAAAGCCCTTTAAACTATCATATGAATTCGTATTAAACTAACTAGCATGCATTCTAATTAATATAATACAAATATCATGAATGATAAATGCTAATCGCTATAGAATCATGAATATAAATCAACTAGACAATAAAGTATGAAACTTGTTTCAAAATAATTAATTTAGCATGGTTTCAAATAGATTATACTAACCATAAGGAAATTACTCATTCATATTAAAAATAAAATTACCAAATTCACCCAAATACTCCATGCTTAATAATAAACTAAACACAGAAAAAAAAAAATATCAAAATAGAAAGAAGAAAATAGGGAGGTATGGCTTGTTTGGGATTCGAAGCTGATGATGATGATGCGGAATGGTGATGTTTCTGGGAGGAGAAGGTCGTGGGTTATATGGTGTGATGGTGGGGAGATGATGATGATGGATCGTGATGTTGATGAAGGGTTGGAGATTGAAAGAAGGCAGCCGTGGGGTTGATTTTCTTGGTGAGGAAGAAGGAGCAGCCGTGGACCTTTTTTTATGGAGGAGGCGTGATTGAGCGTTAGGCATGGGGTGTGGCGTGGCGTGGGGATGATGAGCATGAAAGATGATGGGAAAGAGATGTAGCCGTGGCTAGTTTTTATTATGGTGAGGGTGATGGTAGTTAGGGTTAGTGAATAGGATTTTCTTCTCCCTTTCTTCCTTCTCCCTCAAGACTTCTAGCTCTTCTCCAACTCTTGAAACCCTAGCCCAATTAAATAATTATGAAAATAATATTTTTCATAAATTATTATTTTTGGACCGTCTTTATAGCCAAGCGTGTAAAACCCGAACTTCGACGTCTTCTCTTCCCTTTTTATTTTATTAATGCCTAACCTGAAAAATATATAAAATAAAGTAAATTAGACGCAATAGTATATATAATATAATCAAAATAATTATTAAAACCATGCATGATTTTTGGCTTAGCACATACATACATACATGCATAAATATATATATATATATATATATATATATATATATATATATATATATATATATATATATATATATATATATATATATATATATATATATATATATATATATATTTTGTAAGTTATTCGCAATTTGTTACTTGTATTGGAATGCAGCACTTTCAATTTACTGCCACAAATTATTGACGTTGATGTGAGTAAATAGGTATATGACTTTCGCTCTATCTTTCTGCCATATCTTCCAAATTAATACCCATGACTAAGTTACACAAAGTTTACTGAAAGTACACTACAAAACTTGCTAGTGTTATTTTGCTCTAAAGACATTGATTATAAATGTTTAATATATCTTGATGCGATTCACAACAAGAAGAATACAATCAATTGTTCACAATTTTTCAAATTCATAAGTACGATGAATAATCACCAAACCATCGACTTAGAAGTTTATTGATAATTCTTAGGAGTACTTTTACGATTCATCTGTGTTGAATAATAATGAAACCAGCGACACAAAATAGAACATTATTCCTTGACTTTAACTATGTTGATAATTCTTAGCACGATGTTTGCCTTGTTAACCTTTCACTTCTTTGACCATGTTTTTATTTTTTGTTGAATAAAGTTTCGATCTTTGGATTGATTTGGGTTAATGAGGGCTTAGAAATCAATAGGGTGTATGTGGCTAGACATGTGACTTGACGTGGTGCAAATCTAGACTAAAAAGACCCCTTTGAAAGTAGAATAATTAGGCAGAACGCCCCAGATTGGAGGCTAGAGCAGACCCCAGTTTAAAAATTCGATCCATGGTGATATGATATCCTAAAAATCATAAAAGTTTTATGGTAGATAGGTAAGAATGTACTAAGTAATCTAGTTTTTGAAGCAAGGAAATCAGAGTTGTATTGGGTGAATTATGACCAATTTACCGAGGACTGCCCAGATCTAGGCAGCCAATAACATAGTAGGTTCTTTAAAAAAATTGACCTAGTGTTGCACAGATTTAGGAAAACACCAAACATAGAAATTTTAGGGACTGAACTTTCCATGATGGGCAAGAATTTTGAGTTTTGACATCAGGAACTCGAGATATGGGCTGTGGAAGCTGAGTCCAGATTCTGATTGAAATTAAAACGAGGACCGGCTACGACTAGAAATTCCTAAAGTGATCCAAAAATTGTAGAAAAATTATTCTAGGCTAAGGGTAGGCTGGGATGTGTTTTGTACAGTTGGGGGCTAAAATACAGGTGTTGTTTGAATTCAGGTGCGGATATCTAGGTTAAGCTAAAGGAAATCGAGCAAGTAAGTTACGGATTACTAGGTAACACGCATGCCCTAACCCTTCCCCGAATGTGCTTCGAAATGTGAATTATGTTTATGATTGAAGGATTATTTGTACGTGTTGTGTCAAGGTTCGGTGTTTGTACCGTGTGTGTGCACGATGTGATTTGTCCTTATGATCTGTAACTGCATTGTTTTACTAAATCAATAAGTGCGTGGGTTTGAGGTTAGTTGAGTTACAAAATAAAATTGAATATTTGAGACCAGAATGGGTCGAGTTTGGACTGTGTATGTGGATTAAAGGACATTATTAATTTTGAATATGAAATTACCGACTGGATGGGTGAGGTTGAGGAATCTCTTATCTTTTTGTGATTCGAAAGACATTAGCCTTCCCCGAGTATAGTGCATGCATGTGAGCGGCCATGTGCCTCCTTATGGACAGGCGTGGGCCAGGTTAGTAGTAATCGTCCATTGAGGCGGTAGGCTAGGGTTAGTTAAGCGGTAACTTATGCTAGGTTACAGTTAAGTAGCTGCTCTCGACCTAAGGGTAGGCCATGAGACCCAGTGGGGTCGCTCACTATTGAAAAACTGAAACTGATTAAATGAGGAGTACCTAATGGCTTTTGTAAGAATGTGGATTATCTGGATCATTTGTGTGTTCCTCACACACCTAAAATGTTTTCAAATGAATTTGTGCGCGTAGCTTTACTGTTAGGGGTGATTGTTACTGAGTTTACCTTATTTTTTGTAAAATGTTTTGTTTTCAGGTGAAGTGCATACGCATGGGAATGGGGACCCAAAGTTAGAGTGAGGCTACTTCGTTTAAGTTATAGTTTGGATCAAAGTAGTTTGTTTTGGGATAGAACATGTAATGGATCTTGTTCTAACTTAGTTGTTGCTATATTTATGGTTGGAATCTTTAAACTGAGGTATTATTTAAAGAACCTTTTGTATTGGTATTTTTGTTGATACTCAGCCTGGTATTTCCACGAAGGAAGTACGACCGTAACACCCCATTTAGGTTTTCTGCTGCCATATAGGTCAATTTTAGTGATAAAGAATAAATTAGAAACTCGGGGTGTTATAATAAGTACAATGACCAATAGGGATGAGCCTTTTAGGAGTACTTTTATGATTCAACTGTGTTGAATAACAATGAAACCAGCGGCACCAGCTAGATCATTATTCCCTGACTTTAACTATATTGATAATTTTTAGCACGATGTTTGTCTTGTTTACCTTTCAGTTTGATGGAGATCCATCCATGACCATGAATACCTACCCTCAAGGTGCTCCAAAACAATCAGAATCAATGGCTAAAGTGCAAAAAACATGCCTAGTTTGCCTTAGTTATTTTCAGCCTTCATCCTGTTTTCGGCCTATGAACAAACCCAGTTTTGTTCACCTTTTTACATGACCTTCCAATGGATATTATTGGGATGCAGGAGGCCTAACTTTAATTTTAAGATGTGTTCTTTCCAATAAGACCAATTGCAAGTCATTTGGAGGTCATTTGCTACCTCAAATTAGCTGTTGAAGTCAAGTGCTCAAAACTGTTTCAGTTCTGCCCAGTTCTGGAAATGGGTCTGTTTGGACGCCCAAAGCTCCTCCATTTGGACTGAAACTTTTATGGCTTGAAAGCATATTAAAAATATTATCAAGTGGCCATAAAAAAACTCAGCCAAATTACACACTTGTGGAGCTATTAACCAGCAAATTAAGGGAAGAAACTCCCTTTTACCCGGGTAAAGGCAGCAGCTGCATATTGTTCTTTTTGAGGTGCTTTTTGCTCTTATCAAGGTTTAATCCACTTGCAAATGACTTGATTAGAGTGCCAAGCTGCTGATTGAAGTCTCCCAAGCTCCCAAGGTCGACACCTAAGCCTCAAGATCAACAATGAAGATGTGTCAAGCCACGGTTTAATCTAACCATTTTTGGTGTTGTTTTGATTTTCAGGTTTTTGCCTAGTTTAGCTTGTAAGGTAGTCTAGGGCCTATGTTTTGTACTAGGAAGCTTTGTATTTAAGCCCCCCCAAGGCCCTTTGGCCGGCCATCATGTTGAGAAAATAGATTGAAGTTGAGCTTTGCTCCTTTGAACTCCCAAACTCTCTTCTAGCTTATCTCTATCTTTGGCCGGGTAGGGTGGTGATCTAGCAAGAGTCTTAACCTCTCTTTGGTGATGTTTCTGTATCCAAGGAGTTGTTAAGGGCCCTAGTACTAATCTTGGTGGTGTTTCTGTATCCAAGTGAGGTGCTAGTTTCGGTTCTATTCACAAAACTATCCTACTTTGAGCTTGTGTTTACAAAGGAAGCTTGAATCCGTTTGTTCTCTTTGCATTCTGATTTGGCTTGCTTTGGCTACCCCCCCTTGAGGATACATCATATTTGGTATCAGAGCTAAGGCTTCCCTAGGCCTAAGCTTGCTGTCCAACACCCTTCCAAACACCCCAAACACATTCCCCCTCAAAAACACCAAACCGTGCCCACATTTTTCACTGGACAGAACCTCAGCACGGTCCCCCCGTGCCAAGAAGCACGACCGTGCCACTTGCCTTTCCCAGCCACATTTCATCTTCACCCACATCCAGAACTTCAGCACAGTCACACCGTGCCACCAAGCACGCCCGTGCCACATCCTGTCCGTGAGGTTCCATCATATTTCAACATGAGTACTACTAGTATGACCTTGGAAGAGAAGTTTGAGGCCCTCATGAAGAACTATGAGGCCTTGAGGCAACAAAACGAAGAGGTCAAAGGTCAAAATGACTACTTGAAGCGACAACTCGGAGAATCCTTGAAGCAAAAGCGCAAGGAGATTAGGAGTTCCCGATCTTCTAACTCCTCCGATTCCGAGCAAGAAATGAGAGCGGCCACACACTCAAGCTCATCAAGTGAAGAAGAGGCCTATGGAAGAATGAGGAGAGGAAGGAAAGCAACCTCACACCATGGAGACATCAAGGTAGAGATCCCGGAGTTCGAAGGGAAGCTTGACCCCGACGAGTTTTTGGAATGGCTTCAAACCGTAGAGAGGATTTTTGACTACAAGGAGATCCCGGAGGAAAAGAAAGTGAAGCTTGTTGCCATTAGACTCCGTAAGTATGCTTCTCTTTGGTGGTCTAACTTATGTGCCAAAAGAGCTAGGCAAGGAAAGGGAAAGATTCGAACATGGGAGAAAATGAGAGCCAAACTTAAAGCCCGTTTCTTACCCCCATCTTACCTACAAGATAACTACTCCCAACTTCACAACCTTGTCCAAGGTAACATGAGTGTTGAGGAGTACACTAGGGAGTTTGAGAAGTTGTTGATCAAGTGTGACTTGAGGGAGCCCGAAGAGCAAACAATAGTGAGGTATTTGGGAGGGTTAGATCCTAAATATGCTCATGTGGTAGAATTGCAACAATATACTACCTTTGATGAAGTGTGTGTCTTAGCCCATAAAGTGGAACAACAAAGAAAATCCAAGCTCCTCAAAAGAGAACCTCTCAAACCCTTTCCCGAGAGCCAACCCTTCAACAAGGGGAGCTCTTCCCCACCTTCTAAACCCACGGTTCCAACCCCTTCCACCACACAAAAGAACCAAGCTCCTCAAAAGAGCCTAACCCTTCCAAACCGTCCAAACCCCACAACCTTGAACACAAAAAGATGTTTTAAGTGTCAAGGTCTAGGCCACATAGCCTCGGAATGTCCAAATAGGAGAGTCATCTCCTTGGCCGAATGGGAAGCGACTAAGGAGGAAAAGGAGGAGGAGGACAAGGAGGTGTATTTCATGGAGGAGGTCGTGGAGGAGGCGGACGAAGGAGAGTTACTTGTGTTAAGGAGAGCCTTGAGTAGCCATAAAGTAGACAAGGAGGACCAAAGGGAAGACCTATTTCACACAAGATGCACGGTCCATGGCCAAGTGTGCTCCGTGATTATTGATGGTGGTAGTTGTGCGAACGTGGCCTCACTTAGCATGGTGGAGAAACTCAACCTCTAAGCCTCGGCTCACCCCCATCCTTACAACATCCAATGGCTCAATCAAGGTAAAGGATTGCAAGTAAATTCGAGGTGCTTGATTTCATTTTCCATTGGTAAAAGTTACCAACATGAGTTGTGGTGCGACATCATCCCCATAGATGCATGTCATCTTTTGTTGGGAAGGCCATGGTTGTTTGACCGAAAGGTGATGCATGATGGCTATTTGAATACTTATAACTTTCCAAAGGATGGAAAGAAGATCACCCTTGCTCCCCCAAGCCCATCCCAACTCCATAAAATTAAGCCCCAAAGGAACCAAGAGCATTCGAGCTTACTCCTCACCACTAAAGAGCTACTTCTAAAGGTCTCACACCATGAGTTCAAGGACAATTTGAGGGCAAATTCTCCTCAACAAGGGGAGGATGATGGAGATCCATCCATGAACATGAATACCTACCCTCAAGGTGCTCCAAAACAATCAGAATCAATGGCTAAAGTGCAAAAAACATGCCTAGTTTGCTTTAGTCATTTTCAGCCTTCATCCTGTTTTCGGCCTGTGAACAAACCCGGTTTTGTTCACCTTTTTACATGCCCTTCCAATGGATATGATTGGGATGCAGGAGGCCTAACTTTAAGTTTAAGATGTGTTCTTTCCAATAAGACCAATTGCAAGTCATTTGGAGGTCATTTGCTACCTCAAATCAGCTGTTGAAGTCAAGTGCTCAAAACTGTTTCAGTTCTGTCCAGTTCTGGAAATGGGTCTGTTTGGACGCCCAAAGCTCTCCATTTGGACTGAAACTTTTATGGCTTGAAAGCATATTAAAAATATTATCAAGTGGCCATAAAAAAACTCAGCCAAATTACACACTTGTGGAGCTATTAACCAGCAAATTAAGGGAAGAAACTCCCTTTTACCCCGGGTAAAGGCAGCAGCTGCATATTGTTCTTTTTGAGGTGCTTTTTGCTCTTATCAAGGTTTAATCCACTTGCAAATGACTTGATTAGAGTTCCAAGCTGCTGATTGAGGTCTCCCAAGCTCCCAAGGTCGACACCTAAGCCTCAAGATCAACAATGAAGATGTGTCAAGCCACGGTTTAATCTAACCGTTTTTGGTGTTGTTTTGATTTTCAGGTTTTTGCCTAGTTTAGCTTGTAAGGTAGTCTAGGGCCTATGTTTGGTACTAGGAAGCTTTGCATTTAAGCCCCCCCAAGGCCCATTGGCCGGCCATGATGTTGAGAAAATAGATTGAAGTTGAGCTTTGCTCCTTTGAACTCCCAAACTCTCTTCTAGCTTATCTCTATCTTTGGCCGGGTAAGGTGGTGATCTAGCAAGAGTCTTAACCTCTCTTTGGTGGTGTTTCTGTATCCAAGGAGTTGTTAAGGGCCCTAGTACTAAACTTGGTGGTGTTTCTGTATCCAAGTGAGGTGCTAGTTTCGGTTCTATTCACAAAACTATCCTACTTTGAGCTTGTGTTTACAAAGGAAGCTTGAATCCGTTTGTTCCCTTTGCATTCTGATTTAGCTTGCTTTGGCTACCCCCCCTTGAGGATACATCACAGTTCTTTAACCATGTTATAACCAAACCATCGATTTAGAAGTGTAACTTACGATGACGTCCTTGTAACCCACTATGAAGATCCCTCATACATTTATATCACTAGTTTACATATCGCACTAACCTATTCGCCAACCTCTAAAACCCAGGCGGGGGGTGGGCAGAGGCTTGCATAGTCAATATCTACCAGGAAGGGTTGATCTTCCATATTGTGTTCGGGAATACCACAGTCCATTTTCTCACATGCAGCATTTGGACTTATAGTTCCTCTCTATAAAATAAAGCATGTTCGCATTACAAGCACTATCCTTCGTAAGTATCATTAGTAGATTATCAATTACAGACACTACAATAATTATAGTATATGTTTATACTAACCAAAGGATATATGGTGGGCATTGGGCAGATATGTGGATAGGAAATGGCCTAGGAGAAGATACATGAAGGTGTCACAATCCCAAAAAAGTGATGATCAGTTAGAATTACCTGTTGTGTCACTTGTGGTGTGTGTATAATGGTGTAGAGAATATGTTCCTTCCTCCTTCTATCCTCCTTACCTTTTCCTATAGTTACAACACTTCTGTTGATTTCAAGTCGCAAACCCTTGAAACCTTCACCTCCTTCCTACAAGTTATTAAAATCCACATTTACCACATACATCATATTATCATATGTCATGACACTTAATTGCATACAAGGGTGTATTCTACACTATATCATCCACCACCATTCCCCTTACGACATACATAATCAATAGAATACATGCCTTATTTATCGCAGGGGGTACACTAATCGTTTTGCTAAGCCGTAACCTTCATTGCAACAGCTAGTTGTACTTTTATTAGCATCCCGTTGATGATGATTCCCCGTATCTCCTCTAAACCCTCCATTGTTGGCTGCTTTTTCTCTTCATCTTTTTCCCAGCTAAGTAAAAGTCATTACAATTGTCACTTTTTGAAATACAATATTTATATGGCTCAATATATGCTTAACCATAGTGCATACATTGATTCACGTCTATTACCTTGGGGCATTGATCCTTGAAGGTTGTCCTCTGCCTTCCGCTTAGTAACAGGATGTCTAACTGGATATCTAATTCTCGTGTTTAGCTCTATGTGCATGATGACTACACTCTCTTGTAATGCTGTTTGTGGTTCACTTGAAGGTGTCTGCTGCTTTATGGAGCACTTTTATAGGGTGTACACTTTTGTGATTTTTTGTTCACCCTTGCATAATGCAGCATTAAGGTCAACAGGGGGAGATGTTTGAATTGCAAAGGGGTTCTACTATGAAGGGATTTTGCTAACTTAGTTCACAATAGTAGGGTCCTTTTCTGGGTAGGGCTCGTTGTTCTGAACGCAATGTGCATTTGGTGTATTGTTACTGACAGTGTGTAGGTTATCATTGTCTATGAAACCTATATGGGTGCCACCTCTATCTAGGGCCTTCTCATTCGTTTCGCTATAAGCACTATGATACAGTGTTGTGGGATCCCTGTCAAACAAAGGCCCACTCCTTTGTATAGTGTCAGGGCATCACAATGCACCCACACGGGAGTCCTTGACGATGTCCTTTTCTTCACCAGTATGTGATGTCTTGCTTCCTTCAGCTTAAAAATCTACAGTTCCTAGTACGTTGTGCACTTGGTGTACTCATAGATGATCCCCATAGCAACATTTAATTTCTACCTGGCCCTTTGTCCCCAATAATTCCTTGAAGTCCGCCAACTCCGTTATCATGGTAACAAGGATTCTTTCTGTCTATGAATTGCCCCCTTATCCTCCAAAGGTGCTTCTTCCTGCTAATAACACCCTATGGCATTCACCACAATAGGCACGTTTAAAATTATTATGTTTCCAAATTACTACCCCAACTACTACCCAAAAACTATATGCCTTTTTCTGGAGTAACCTCAAATTCCCCTTTTCTTATGTAAAAGACATTAATGCTTTTTTAAAAAATTGGTGGAAAAATCTATAAACTGATTAACCTTATTAACAATTACATTTTACTGCAAGTAATGACATATATATCTATCTTTGCCTACTCCACCTAGATGTCCTTTCACGGACCTTCACCAAAGGCTGCATTTCCAAATTTCTACCTTAACTACTGCCCGCTATGAAGATTCCTCATACATTTATGTCACTAGTTTACATACCGCACCAACCTATTCGCCAACCTCTAAACCCTGGGTGGGAGAGGGGCAGAGGCTTGCATGGTCAATATCTACTAGAAGGGGTTGATCTTCCATGTTGTGTTGAGAATACCACAGCCTATTTCCTCACGTGCAACACTTTTTAGACTTACACTTGCTTTCTATAAAATAAGGCATGTTCGCATTACAAGCACATCCTTCATAAGTGTCATTAGTAGATTATCAATTATAAACACTGCAATAAATATAGTATATATTCTGCTGACCAAAGGATATATAGCGAACATTGGGCAGATAAGAGGATAGCAAATGGCCTAGGAGAAGATACATGAAGGTGTCACGATCCAAAAAAAGTGATGGTCAGTTAGAATTACCTGTTGTGTCAATTGTGAAGTGTGTACAATGGCATAGAGAATACGTTCGTCCCTCCTTCTATCCTCCTTACCTTTTCCCATAGTTACAACACTTCGGTAGATTTCAAGTCGTAGACCCTTTAAACCTTCGCTACCTCCCTCTAAGTTTTTGAAATCCACATTTACCACATGTATCACATTATTATACGTCAGGACACTTAATTGCAAACAACAATGTATTTTACACTGTATCATCCACCACAGTTCCCCTTATAACATACACAATCAATATAATACATACCTCATTTGTTGCAAGGGATACACTAATCGTTTTACTAGGCCATGATCTTTATTGCACCGGCTAGTTGTACTTTTTTTAGTTTCCTGTTGACGATGATTCCTCGTATCTCCTCTAAATGCTCCATTGTTGGTTGCCTTTTCTCTTCATCTTCTTCCCAGTTAAGTAAAAGTCAATATAATTATTACTGTTTGAAATACAATATTTATGTAGCTCAACATATGCTTAACCATAGTGCATTCATTGATTCACGTCTATTACCTTGGTGCATTGATCCTTCAAGGTTGTCGAGTGCCTTCCTCTTAGCAATAAGAGGTCCGACTGGATATCTAGTTCTCGTGTTCAACTTTATGCCTATGGTGACTGCACTCCTTTACAACACTATTTGTGGTTCACTTGAAGGCGTCTGCTCCTTTATGGAGCGCCTTCATAAGGTGTACACTTGTTATTTTTCGTTCACCCTTGCACAAAGCAGCGTTAAGGTCAATAAGGGGAGATGTCTGAATTGTAGAGGGGTTCTATTGCGAAGTTATTCTGCTAACTTGGTTCGCAATAGTAGGGTCCTTTTCTAGATAAGGTTCCTTATTCTGAATGCAATGTACATTCAGTGTATCGTTACTAACAAAGTGTAGATTATCATTGTCCATGAAACCTATGCATAGGTACCACCTCTATCTAGAGGATTCTGATTCCTTTTGCTGTAAGCCCTATGATACAGCGTTATGGGATTGCTGTCAAATAAAGGCCCACTCTCTTGTATAGCATCAGGGCATCATGATGCACCCACACGGGAGTCCTTAACGATGTCCTTTTCCTCACCAGTACGTGATATATTGGTTCTTTCAGCTTGAACATTTGTAGTTCCTGGTACGTTGTGCACTTGATGTACTCATAGATGATCCCATAGCAACATTTAATTTCTGGCTGCCCTTTGCCCACAATAATGCCTTGAAGTCCGCAAGCTCTGTCATTATGGCAACATGGGATTTTTTCTGTCTATGAACTGCCCGCTTGTCCTCCTAAGGTGCTCTTCATGCTAATAACACCTTGTGGCATTCACCACAATAGGCACCTTTAAAATTATTACATTTCCAAATTACTGTCCCAACCACTACCCAAAAAGTATATGCCTCTTTCTGCAGTAACCTCGAATTGCCCTTTTCTCATATGAAAGACATTAATGCTTTGTTTAAGAAACCGGAGGAAAAATCTATAAACTAATTGATCTTATTAACAATTACGTTTTATTATATATAATAACATATATATCTATCTTTGCCTACTCCAACTGTCCTTTAATGAAACTTCACCAAAGGTTGAATTTCAATGTACAGAGGCTCATATCATATTTGTGCATCCCCCAATACACTTAATATTTATCAGTCTCTGTAAGAGCCTTTATTATTGGTTCCCATATCTTTAGATTCCCTATATTAAGGGTTGGGATAATCTACACATTAAAACATCAACATCAATAGACTCACTAAGAAACTCCCACATCTTACCAGACATCATTAAAAACTTATCCCATCCTAGCAGTTCAGCAAAAATAAGAATCGTAGCATCACATTTTCTACATCTGTATAAGTTGACCCACTATACAATGTGTCGTACGAACTTATCATCCACAAAGGAAAATAGATTATTGTGCTCATAAAACCACACCTAAATTAGACAGTTGAAAATGGTAGTTGTTAAACTTCTATAGAACAATGATAATAAGACATCATCATAGTTATGTGAAGCCTTCACCAAACCTGCACTGTCATTAAAAATCCATTTATTTGTAAATCTTTGGTTAATTACATCTTCTCCTAGGTTTCCTCTATTGCCTTAATTAGGAAGCTCCATACTGGCTCAGAGTAGTTATATTCCTCCATGGCTTTAACATCTTCAATCATTACAATCAACTTCAATGCCACACCCCCAGTAGAGGGGGGGGGGAAGAATATGCCAGTCTATACCAGCAGTGATTGCAATTTAGAAAACAAACACAACCTCTCAATTGTGTTATTTATCTTACGCACGTCCACTATTATTGACTCATAATTTCTATATATGTGCATGTCTTTCTCAACTATATCTCTAATACTTGCCTTCTGAAAGTCCTCTAACTCAAAATTCAATCCATATACTGTTGTAAGTGTGTAACAATGCCTAATTACAGTGGTTACCATGCCCTCTCCCTGGTTATGACATCATTCATGGATATCATTTATCGGCTCTTATAGCTACTGGCTGGGATTCCTATCATACTCTGTCACCTTACTTTCTATCTTTATTAACCTCCCCTTCCATGCCTTAATGCCCTTTTGCTTACCTTCAATCATTTCTGACTTCCCATGACACTTCTTCTGCTTGAGGGTATGAATCTTAATAGCTCCTCATATGTCATGTAACATCCTCGATCGCAGCTCAACTATGATCACATTACTGTTGTTGGCACTGCTTCCTCTTCCAATGATACTGAGGGACTATTGGTTGAATTTCACCATCTTCCTCCAAAGCCGCATAGGGACTACCATCATCATCACTACCAGAACTACCTTTTTTTTTTCACGTTAGTTTACTTCCTTTATAGGGCTTCTATATCATTTTCCTGCAATATGAAACTCCATTGTAAGAACCTACCAAATACATAAGAAAATAAATTTTTTCACCCTCCAACTACACTAGGTAATATATTAGTTCACTTATTCACTTACTTCCTCTATGAGGGGAAAGGGCTTCCACAACATTGCTTCTCAACCTGCTTACTAGTTAATCACAACATATGCAATTGGATACACCTTTATTGAAACAATGGTAAATATAACACACCCATCTACGGGATGCCCATACTTTCCCATGTATAGTTCATTCCAATTACAAAACAACAGGTCAGATGTAAAGATTAAATTAAATCTTTTTCCGGCTACATTCTTAATAATTATGTCCCATAACTCCTCATTACATGAACCGCCAATGAAACATATTTGGCAAATTGTACAGACATTCTAAACAATAACAACATTAATTAGACATAACATGCACTCAAGCCTAATGTTCTCAATATAAACGATAATAAAATTTGAAACTACATAACCTTTATACCATATGCGAAACTATGAACCAATAAAAATACAAACCTTACATTGCCATAAAACTTCCACCCCAACTTTCATGTCCTATTTCAAAAAGAGCTACAACATTTATATCTCCCTTGCTAATAACAAAAACACCCTATTTTATGATATTAACTTGTCTCGCATTACCAACGACATCCCCACCTTCCATAAATGCATTGTATGAATGCATATGATGGTTGAATTGCTTGCGTAGAAGCAATCTATCACCAAAGAGTGATACCTAACCTTTACTATTATTTGATGTTCCATAGATGATGAGATTACATAATTTGGCTTAATTATATGATCATATTATCCTATGCCTTTGTATACTTGTTGGCCTCCATTAATTCTATAATCACAAGCTATTATTTTCTAAATACTATTGCCTTATATTACAAGGGTTGATGGAATAATGCTCATCCCAAAGAAGACTTCTTAGTCCCTACAGTGATGTTCAGCATTATATATTAAAAACCACCATATCATAATATATACATCCCTTCAATTATTGTAAACTATAGGTGCTACACATCAAACTTAAATTTCGAAGCTCTATTCCAAACACATTGCTCCAAATACAACAAATTTTCTAGATAGAGTTATAGAAGAGCCATGGAAACTCTATATGGGATTATAACTTCAAAAAATCATTTTCTAGGTATATGGTATTCATACGTAAACACATAACCACCATTCAAATTTCATTGTTATGTCTACCTACTGCGCTCTATATCTTGCCGACTACACTCTACATAATAATTAAGTGCACAAGCAATACTAGTTTCATAAATTAATCTCATTCAACTCATGCCACAAGGTATACTTCAGTGATTATGCAATTCATACCTATACCTAAGTTATCTATGTTTACTAACTAAGTACATCTAGTTCACTTAGGTACATGTAAGGTACAATATAGGTAAACATTACAATCACACATACGACTTACCTGAAATGCTTACAATGTTCAACATAAAATTTTGTAAATCCATTATTACTATTAACAACCCTACTACATATATGACACCTTTGTTACCCACCTTTACATCCCACTTTTCTATGACTTAACCCTATTCTCTCTTAAAGTCTCAGCTAAGCAATGGATGAGGGGTTGTCATTGTAACATAAACCCCACCTAAATATTATAATGATCGTTTAAAAACAATACATGTTATGTACCTCCATCAACACACAAAATGCTTGAATCTCATAAAGGAGGATAGGGCTTAGGGATAGTGGGGATGGCGAAATCACATAACAGATTACAACTTACACAGAGCAGGACCTGGGGTACCAATTGAGCCCAATATTTCTCCTTGAGATTTTTTGATTCCATGAGGAAAAAAAGGAATAATTAAAATTAGGGTTTAGGATTGTAGTTTCCATTCAATTGTGGATTAGAGCTAAAGAAGATGCATACCAACCATTTCTACTACTGTTGAGACGTTACCTCTATTTCTCTTCCACCACTCCTCTCTTGCTTTGTCTCTCTCTTTCTCTGCCATGTTCTACCTCCCACTCAACTATTCAAAACTAAAGTCTCAAGTGTTCTCAAACAATCTTGCACTAACTCCCAAAAAACTTTCAAAATCAAACTCTCAAAATGTCACTAAGGAGATTGATAATTCAACTGATTATTACAATTTAACCAACCTCCCTCCTCCCTCTAAAAGCAACACTAGCTTGTAAAACAAATACTACTTTAAGGGTGATTTAATGTATGACCCTCCTATAATTTTCCTATGATTTAGCAGCATACGTAGTATTCAATATACAAAAATTGCTAATTAGTATAAACAAATCAAATTTTTAAAAACCATAATAAAAAATAAACATTTTCATTTAATTATTATGGTCTAGTACTTCTTAAGGTACTACTTATGCATTATATATTATCAATTAAGAAAAAATAAAAATTGATTAAAGTTATGGATATATTTTTTTTAATATTATTAATGTTGGCAGAGGATTAGGAGGTTGCGGACTTCACACTACGCTTAGAAGAATGGTATAGAATATGCAATATGTAAAGTGTAAAATTCCATGGTGTCCACATTAACTTGTGTCATAGCTACAATCACACCTCACATTAAACAATTAAGCAGTGTCCACATTGACTCGTGTAAGGCATAACACCTGCCATCTTATGTCCACCAACTCCTACTCCGTGCACCAGTGAAGAAAACAAAATTAAATCAACAAAGATATCTTTTTGGTTGGGGGGTGATAGATTTGAACTTAGTTATGTTGTAAGATGATTTTAGTATTTTACGATCAGTTATGTTGAAGCAAAGCAACAATAAATCATAAGTAGCTAGGCCGGTAAGAAGCCAATACTAACATGTTATTAGAATTGGAATTACACCTAATCTTTATGAAAGTACAAATTTTATACTGTAAGGTGGGTTATTTTCACCATAGACATGCAACCTCAACTCATTACGAAGATCCTGTACAAATATCTTGAGTACCATCATAAAAAATATCTTCAGACATGACTTAGCATTAGTTTATCAGCCTTGTATTGTAGTTGGTTACAACTGTCTCAAATGCATAGTACTCCACGTATAGAAGGTCTGTAAGAAACTGAGTAATTCATTCAAAAATTTTATATTTTTCTTCACTGAAGGATCTTATTCTCTCATTCTCTCTCTATATTCATACCCTCTCTATCTCTTGTAGAATTAGGTCTTGTGTCATGGTATCAAAGCTCAAGATCCTGGATCAGATTTGTCATTTCTTTTTCACTTATATTAATCATTTTGCATCATTGATTGATCCAGATTGAAAAATAAGAATCGAACACATTGTTTTCCTTATTCTTCATTTAATGATTTGAATCATCAATTGAACTAGCTTACACTTCTCTTATTCAGGTTTCTTATGGTTTGTTCAATTTTTCTCTTTGATTTTTTGATCAATTTTATGATAGATTGAGTTTCTTGATATTGGCTAAGATGAAGAATGATTTCATGATGAATTCTACTTATGTCGTCTTCCTATATCCTTTAGATAATCCGAATAATGGGTTGGTGAGTGATCTTCTTGATGAATAGAACTATGGCCATTAGATAAATCTATGGAGGTAGCTTTCACAGAAAAGAACAAACTATAATTTGCCCTTGGGACTTGTACTAAGCCAAATTCAACTTCTTCGTTGCTTGCTCAATGGGGATGATATGATAAAATGGTTCTTGCCTGCATCATGCATGCCACAATCAAGAACATATTAGACAAGATTATGTTTCCATCACATCTCATGATGCTTGGATGAAATTGAAGCAAAGGTTTGGTTAGGAAGATGGAACCAGAGTTTTTTAAGTATACAGGGATTTGTGTGTAATTTCACAAGATAATTTCTCAGAGGCTGATTAGTATATTTTGCTAAGATTGAGTAGTTATGAGATGAGTATAATGAGGTTGCAACAATTCCTCATTATAATTGTGAATTGAGCGTGCTAGTGATACAGCCGCAAGCGCACGGTAACATTGTAGCAAATCAAGGTTGATCTCACAGAGATTAGGTTGATCTATTGGGCTATATTCCCTGAAGGTAAGCTAAGCGAATCCAAATTTTAGATTGATAAAAATATGAAGATAAGAAAACAACTATAACTAGTTCAAGGGGTTTCAATTTAACAACTTCTAATTCACTAATTTTAAATCAATTAAAGATAAAACGCCTAGGAGTTCATGTAGTTATAAAAGTTAATTGGATCAAACTGATGAACACGTGTTTTTCTCTAATCGGTTAATCTTAAGGAATTACATATCCAAAAATCTGGTCTATTCTTTCGAACTCAATCAAATTGCCTAAACTAAGCAAAGTCATTCTTTCGAACTAATTTGTCTTAATCCAAGTTAAATATCTTCTATTATGCTTTAGTCTTCCTAACATGCAAATATCTCTTTCGAGACAACTCCATGTTAGGTTTAATCAAGCAGTCTAACAACCAAATGTCACCTTTCAGTTTTTCGCCCGATTGTTTCAAGTAAGCAAGCAATCTTTGGCCAAAAATCCACTCACAATGATACAGTTACTTGATAAATGAAATCAACCAATCATGAAAATAAGCACAATTTTGTAAATTAAAACATAATCCAACCATACTTCCATAAACTACTAAATCCCTAGACAAAATTTAAACTACTCACACATGATTAGATTAAGCATCTAGCTACTGTAAAATCATAAATTTAAAGAGAAAAGAGAAGAGAAGAGAGAAGAGTTTGCCCAGCCAAAATCGCGCTTGAACCGTCATTGCAAGCCCGAGGTGGAATCCTTGTAAATCTTCACTTAAACTCACTCTCTGTCCTTCTAATCTAAATCCTAATCTAACTAGAATGGAATGGAAGAGAGGAAAATGGAATGAGGGGATGGTGTCTGCTCTGCTGTTGAGGGACGCCTTATTTATAAGAAAACCTAATCAACCTCAGCCACACGATGAGGAAAAACGAAGAGATTAGCCGTTATGCTTCCCCCACGAACCGTGGCAGCCACCACGGGCAGACCAAGGTTCTAGCTGGCTCGTAATTCTTCTGTTCTTCCTCTCTTCCATGGGCATAACAACTTAGAGGCATCCGTGGTGAGTCAAAATACAGTCAAATGAGCGTCAAATGTCTATGTCAAAATGGCCTAAAATCCTACAATAATCATCAAATAATCATACCCAAGCATAAAATGGGAAAAAGAGTATAAACTATAACATAAAGCACACACTTTTCCCTAAAAATGGAGGAAAATGACCCTGAAATGATATACACTTTAAGCACTTATCAAAGTCCCCCATTCTTAAACTGTTGCTTATCCTCAAGCAGATACTAAATAAAACCGAAAAGAGGAGATGCATATATGACTTAAAAACATAACAACCTCCTTAAAGTAAGCAAGCCATAGTATATCACAAACAAGAATAACAATCAACAGCAACCCCAAATAGTACACAAAATATTTTAGAATTAGGAAAAGAAGGTTTTCGAAAAAGTACGAGACCACAAACTCGATATCAAACTTTGTCACCCCCAAAGAACCACAGAGTACATCATGCGAGCACATTGAATTGATTAGAGTCAAATGGACCGGTAGAGCCTCACTTTTAGGAAATGTGAATTACTCCCGCTGATGTGTTTGAAATATCGCATAGGTTTACTCAAGACTCATCCTAAAGATGCAAACTACCATATGCTTGCAAAGACTCTCAAATTCTCCACCACTAAAAATGCAATGTGCATAAGACAATCAAGATGACTTTTTATGGATTGTAACGTGGGCTAGAAGGGTTCAGGGAAATAATTGGACAAATGAATTTGAATAATGTGGAGCTATGTAGCCCAATGACTAGGAGCATCCAACCAAAGCACCCATTAACCAATAAGTTCACCAACACTCCAAACTCTAACAACATAATGAACATATCCCAACGAATCATGTAAGAAATGAGTTCACAAAGAAAGAAATTCAAGCTATGTATGTATCCAATATCAATCACTTAGTTTTTTTGTTCTTTTTTTTTCATTTGCTCTCTCTTTTTTTTTGCTTTTTTTTTCCTCTTGCTTTTTCACAACATGACTTTAACTTCCTTTTTTTTCTTCAACGTAACTTTTTTTTATTTTGGGTTTTTTCAGGAAATGAAATGAAAATTGCAATTATTGAAAGGCATAGGATTACTAACTATCAACTCACAACCGAATATATATACATACATAACCCAAACAAGAGGGAACTAAAGCAAATGCTCAATATCATCAATCCCTCAAAAAACCAACATACCAAAGCCACCTTAAACTTAATTATCCCCAAAACTACCCACTACATAGATGAAGTGATGCTCCATAGACTTGGCTTAAAGGTAGGAATATGTGTTTGGTCAAGGGCTAAGATGAAGGGATCACAACAAAAACAGATATACGCTCAAAGGCGCTAGCAAAGGGGAATAAACATACAATACAAAGGTAGGCTATTTGGCCATGTGGCTGAAATAGCCAAAGAAAAAAAAAATTCCTCTATCATATCATTAACTATGTACATGCTAATGTGGTTTTGAACAAGAATCTAGGCAAGTTCTAGAGATGCAACATGGAAGAGTCACACACATGAAAGAAATATGAGACTGAATATAATGAATTAGTCTAAGAAAAGCTCAAAATTTCACAAGATATCTACCGAAGTCTCATTAGGCTCATAAAATGACTCCATGCACAAACATTAGTGCTAAAGACATCCAAGGGATAACAAACTTCTCAATCAAGACAAGGGTCAAAACAAGAAATATTGACAAAACCTTCAAAAATTTGTAGCACCAAAAGGGATTACAAATCAAAAGTTACTCAAGCTCATGAAAACTATTTTGCCCGGCAAAAATATCATCGGAGGTCATCTCAAACTAATCCTCACCATCTCTACATACAAATCTAAAATGCTAACGTAAAAATCAACTAAATGCAACATGCTAACAAAAAGAAGCCTCAAACTACATGCTCTAGCAAGAATGCAAACTAATAACTAAAATAGAAAATATAAAAACTATCGTTCCCTCATGCTTGGATAAAGCATTATTATTTAAAGGAAAGAAAACTTAGAGAAGGGGAGCAAAAGAAAACAATCTCACCAGGTTAGGTGCAAAGTGCACCTAAGCTATGCGGCCTCGTAATAACCAGGGTATATGGAGCATCAACCGCTCCATCACGATGTCAAGACTCGACTCATGATAGCAGATGCCATTAAAGCACGCAGGAGCTTATCAAACTCCTTAAACCACAATTTAGAAAATAAAAGGTAAGAGGTAATAACCAAAATCATTCTAAAGACATTGAAAATCCTCTTAACCTTATCAATGGTCATAGAAAAATCATAAGAAGGATTAAAGAATGTAGTCCACATGATTTTCTTAGGCACGTCCTCTAGGTACATGTAATATGGATCAATAGAGGCATTATACCCACTAAAGTAACCTAGAGAAAGAAAATTATCAACATTCCCACCAAGCACATTAAACATTTTGCCCTCATAGCCCAAATCAACATTTGCATCAAAAATCAGACGATTTTCTGTGGGTGTGTCAATGAAATACTTACAGGAAGGAGAGGGTAATGAACAAATAAGTGAAACATAGAAATGATCAAAGGGATTAGGGAGATCATTATTACAACCAAGGCTAGTAGACTCCTCATACATAAACACATCACATGACCCCTCCAAAGGAGCCTTATCTAGATCATGCACGTTATCTAAAATATCTTCTGACTTAAAACATGCATTAGCAATATCAAACCTAGAAACTACCCCAAAAGGCTCACTCGTCTCAAGCCTCGTGCACCGAGCTAAAGGAAAGGATGAATCATGTAAGGATAAGACAACATCAGTATTGTCCATAGGTGATGCAAAGTTAGATTGAGCATAGCATGCATAATAAGGACACGAATTAGTTTCATGGTCAGAAGAATTACACAAATCCCACCAAAAAGAGTTCATAATAAGATCTAGCATATAATGCACAGGGATCAGGAATTGAATATCTACAAACAAGACTAGCCTTTTCAAACTCAAATAAATCCCAAGCAATCCACTGACTCAAATAACTTGCCTCATCGACACTTTTACCTTGAAAACTCCAATGTTCTAAAAGAACACGGGTTTCACTATTGATAACCTCATCAACAATGTCTAATATTTCCCATTAACCTACACAATAACCACATTGAATAAAAAAAGCATTTAATCGCTTAAAATACCTCCAAAATAATTCATGCTCGAATTGGGGAAAATGGAAAATTGCCATTATTTTTTTTCTTTCTTTTTTTAGTTTTCAAAATTTTTGTTATAGGTTTTTTTTTCCAAAGAAAAATAAAATGCTTAGTTAAACCTATCAGGAAAAACCCAATAGTCAACGCTAGTTCCCCAACAACAGCTCCAAAAACTTGATACGCCCGCAAGCACAAGGTGGCATTGTAGCAAATTAAGGTCAATCCCATAGAGATTAGGTTGATCTATTGGTCCCTCAAGATATGCTAAGCAAATCCAAACTTTAGATTGATAAAAATACAAAGATAAGGAAATAAACATAAGTAATTCAAGAGGGTTTCAATTTAATAACTTCTAATTCACTAATTTTAAATCAGTTAAGAAGAAAACGCCTAGGAATTCATGTAGTTATGAAAGTTGACCAAATTGATGAACATGTGTTTTTCCCTAATCAGTTAATCTCAAGGAATTGCAATTTATCCAAAAATTTGGTCTATTCTTTCAAACTCAATCAAATTTGCCTAAATTAAGCAAAGTCGTTCTTTCGAACTAATTTGTCTTAATCCAAGTTAAGTATCTTCGATTACTCTCTAGTCCTCCTAACATGCAAATCTCTCTTTCAAGACGACTCCACGTTAAGTTTAATCAAGCAGTCCAACAACCAAATGTCACCTTTCAGTTTTTCACCCGATTGTTTCATGTAAGCAAGCAAACTTTGGCCAAAAATTCACTCATAAAAATACAATTATTTGGTAAATGAAATCAACCAATCATGAAAATAAGCACAATTCTATAAATTAAAACATAATCCAACAATACTTCCATAAACTACTAAATCCGTAGACAAAAATTAAACTACTAACACATGATTAAATTAAACATCTAACTACTGTAAAATGATAAATCTAAAGAGAAAAGAGAAGAGAAGAGAGAAGAGTTTGCTCAACCAAAATCACATTTGAATCATCGTTGCAAGCCCGGGTTAGAATCCTTGCAAATCTTCACTTCAACTCACTCTCTCTCCTTCTAGTCTAAGTCCTGATCTAATCTTCACTTGAATCAACGAAGACATTAGTAGTTATGTTTCCACCACGGACCGTGACATCCACCACGGGCAGACCATGGTTTTGGTTGGCTCATAGTTCTTCTGTTCTTTCTCTCTTCCATGGGTATAGCAACTTAGGGGCATTCGTGGTGAGTTAAAATACAGTTAAATGAGCGTTAAATGCTGGGTCAAAATGGCCTAAAATCCTACAATAATCATCAAACAACCATACCTAAGCATAAAACGGGAAAAAGAGTATAAACTATAACATAAAGCACATAATTTTCTCTAAAAATTGAGGAAAATGGCCCTGAAATGATATACATTTTAAGCACTTATCAGCTAGCCTGATTATTATGAATAAGTTAAAAGAGAATAAACAAGTCATCCAGTTTCTTGTTGGTCTCAATGAGCAGTACAAGACAGTTAGAGGTAATTTTATCATGATGAAACCTCTGCCAAGTCTAACTCAGGCTTATAATGTGATACTTTAGGATGAAAAGCAAACAGGCCCCAATAATATGTGATAGATCATGAGTCAATCCATTGCCTTCAATGCTCAGAACATGTACAATATTCAGATTCAGGCAAGAAACAAGAGTCCTATAATAGATGAGTCTTTTAGATATCATAGATCAAGATCCTTTATTCTAGTGAGACATTTAAATATTCCTTTCCCAGTATTGCGATGAGATTCCATGGGGGCTAATTGGAATCTTGCGCACAAGAAAACACCAGACATAATGGTCAGCTTACTTGCAGTTAGGTGTAAAAATGATTTAATCATACCTTTGTATACATTTTCAGGGACTTGCTTACCACCTGTATCCATGTAAAACTTATAGTTTGAGATTGTTACAGTCTTAGCACGTTGAACTATCAACTCCATATTTCTTCAGAAGCATCTTGACATACATTTACTGGTTGACAAATATGTCGTCTTAGCATTACTTAATTTGTAGTTCAAGAAAGAAGTTTAACTCTTCAATTACACCCATTTTGAATTCCTTGGTCATAAGCCTTGAAAATTCTTTACATAAGGGTTCGATAATAGCACTAAATAATATATTATTAACTTAATTTTAAAAGAAAATAACTCCCTTTTCTTTTCACGAATGAGTTCTCGTCAATCCGTCCTCTTTTGAAATGATTTTCGAGTAACACTTACTAAGCCTATGACATCTTGCTCTCGTAGCTTATTTGAAACTATATAAAGCTTTGTGCAACTTGAAAGGTAGTATGGATTTTCAAAACTAGGGAGTTGTTTAACATAAACTTCTTCTTGTAAATAACCAGTTAAAATTGCACATTTTAAATCCATTTGATACAATTTGATGTCCATGAAATATGAAAATGGAAGTAACATTCTAATGGCTTTAAGTGTAGGACTAGGGCAAAGGCGTTGTCATAGTTAATCCCTTCTTAGTCGTAACCCTCAGCCACAAGTTTGTCCTTATTTTTAACCTTATTCCTAGACTCATCTAACTTGTTCCTAAGAAACCATTTGGTTCTAATGACTGGATGACTCCCAGATCAGGTGGTCAAGGACCAAACTTTATTTCCTTCAAACTATATGGGTTCTTCTTACATGACTAAGGTCCAATCATGGACTGTAGAGAATGCATATAAATTTCTAATAGAAGAACAAACCTGAGTTGATGTCTAAAACAATATTCTTCATATGATGGTGTGCAAGAAACCTATAACCTCTCGTTGATTATATGAGATTCTTATTAATGTTGGCTTCATAATTTTGTTGTATTCAAGGTGATGCCTTGCTTTAGAATTTCAGTCATCTTAACTTCATAGGCCCTGACTAATAACTTTGGGTTGATTCGAGGTGTCATGAAGTAGAGCTATGAGCAGTAACTTTGTTGTAATTAACTATCTGTTCTTCATCATTGTCATATCTGCTTAGTTGTAGCTATTTGAAGGATCTTGAGCTTAGAGTTCCATCATTGTTCTTATTGAATACCACATGAATGATTTCCTTAACCACCTTGGTTCCCTTTTTGTATACCTTGTATGCTCTCCTTTGCTAAGAGTATCCAACAAAGATTCCTTTATCACTCCTTGAATCAAACTTTCCAAGGTTCTTATTACCATATTTGCAAATGAAGCATTTACAGCTAAATGCTCTAAAGTAGAAGCCCCTAGGCTTTTTGCCTTTGAGTATATGAGAATAAGTTTTCTTCAAGATGTCTCTAACTAAGCATTTGTTCAAAACATAGTTGGCAGTGTTTATAGCTTCAACCGCAAAGCATTTTGGAAGATCATAGTTACAAAGCATCACTTTAGCCATGTCTTCCAAGATCCTATTCGCCCTTTTAACCATACTAATATATTGCGGAGTCGTTGGTGCTCAGAAGTTATTAAAATTCCACACTGATCGTAGAATTCAATGAGTTCTCCCTTGAATCCAGTTCTATGATTGCTTCTTCCAACTTAAATCGGGCAGTCCTTCAGTGGTTGAATGCCTATCTACAAACATTCCACATACTTTAAAAGTATTTATTTAGTTTTTTAGGAAGAAATTGTTGGTAAATATGAAATAATGATAGATATATTTATTTCCATTTGGATTTTTCAATATAACATGATCACATAAATCCAAATGCAACAATTCAAGGGGTCTGGAGGTTGAAGCAATCTTGAGGGGATTAAATGGATCTTTATCTTGTTTTCCTTTGAGACATCACTATTGTAGATGCCTAAAATGGAAGTTGCATTTTTGAAATTATCTAATGATGAGAAAATTACCCCAACTAGGATTTGGGGCCCCAGTGAAGCGATTACTGAAATTAAAAGAATAATTTGGAAAGCAGAGGTCAAATTAAGGGTAATTGCACGAGTTAGCAAAGCCTAGTGTGCTTGGAAGCTGGCCAGTTTGCCTATATGGAATGCGATTGGGTTCTTGTCTTGTCCCCTATCCCGGGTTCAAGTAAGATTTGGTCAACCTCCTAGTGAAATTGATAAATCTATTAGATTTTGTTTAATATGACTAGGGTAACCTTTTCCTAGCTTAGGTCGGCATAATTGTCCATTATAAAAAGGGGGCTATCCTCGGGGTTGGGGATTATGTCGAATTGAGAGATCAGTTACACATCAGAAAATTATAAGTAATAAAAGATCGTCATTGTGAGAGTTGAGGGATTATGAGGAGTTTTACAAATTTATGTGGTCCCATCCCAGATTTCTCATTCCGCATTAGAGAGCAATCACTTCACTGGGTTTCGTGGATAATCAGGTGGGTTGTCCTAATGTCCCCCCCAAAAAAAATCTTACCCTTTCAATGAAATCTTTTTTTATTTTGATTTCATAATCATTAAAGATGTAATCTTTAGGTAATCCCCGCCTGTGGTAATTTATTTTCTTTGCCTGTACTCTAGTTGGACTAAATACTTATCTTTGCTTGATTTAGTGTGATATATATTAATGTGCTGCATGATTATGTGATAGCATAATTAAAAGTTAGGAGTTTCTAGATTGAATAGTAGAGGCCGCCGGTGATGATGTATAGTGATGTGATGCATTCCACTATGTCACCCTACCATTGCCACCAAATCTAGATCCTTGGTTTGAGAGTAAGGAGTCAAGATAGTCCCCACCCTAGGGATTGTTTGAAGCAAAACCAATTGTCCCTTCCAGTGTCCTTATTAAAATGATTATGGCTTTCTTTCGAAAAGTGACATGGTTTCTAAGTTTTTCTAAAACTCACTAGTGACTCCATTAATTACATAATTGCTTTTGCCTTTTCATTATTTTTATTTTTTACTCTTTTTTATTTTATTTTCATCAGATTGATTCTGATCTAAGACAATGAAGCTGTTTACACAGGGGACTAGGCCCTGTTTTAACCTGAAAACCCAGCTAGCTTCCTAGATCAGGTAGGCCGTCCTATTCCTATAACAGACAGTAGTTGTTGCAGTGGATTAGGATCAGGCAACTGGGCCTAATTCTAGCCCAGGAACCTAGCCTGGTTCCTGGATAAGGATTTAGGCCAATTCGCTAATATAATTCTACAAAGTCACTAGTCTTCTAATAAATAAAAAAATAATAATTAACACTCAGTTTTGAAAAATAAATATTAAAAACCCTAGCAAGCGAGAAGTCATGCCATTCATAGGGGATTGCACCCTTAGGGATGTGGATCCTTATAGTGGCAACTCCACTGGGTAGATTTTCTGTAAGAAGGTGAGATTTTAAATTCAATATGAGAAAATGTTTTAATTATGCTTGCATTAGGCATCCTGGATTAAAAAGGGCTGCCCCCATCGGTGTAATGACACCTTTGGGTAACAATCCCATTATTAATTACCCCTCAGGAGATCAGCTAGCTAATTCAGTAGGTCCACTAGACTTTATTAAGTATGTATTAATCCACCCTCTTGCGGCACACGTTTCGATACATATGACTTAGAGAAGCAACTAAAACATCCCAGTCTTGACATGCGTGCCATGGATGACATACAGAGTGTTTGGGTCGTAAGTAGACTGTTTTGAACCCGACCTAAAACTACTGTAACTTAGAAGCTTGATTTAGGATTAGAAGTCAAATGCATGTTTCGATGTGTTTGTGTGTGATTTAACCTTATAGCCTTAGGGTATATGCATGGATGCTTTAGGTCTTAAGAGCGCCCAGGTTAGGAAAGGTCAAACTTTGTGGCTAGGGTTATAGACCAAGTTAGCTTCAAGGCTAATTGAGCTCTAAAGGGCTCTTGACCTCGAACTCGACGAAACTCTATCCCTAGTTTACAAAATACAAGAGAGACTCGACCACGCTTGAATAAATATTACTAAGAGTTCAAAAACAAAAGAGAGAGTCTGTATCCCGTTAGGAGTTTAGGATTGTTTAGAGAAATTTGGCCAGGATTATTATCAGTCTGGAACAAGGAAAAGGGAATAGAAGTCAGTCCTCGAGGTTGATTAGGAAGCAGGCCTATGTCTTAAAGGGCATATGCCCACATTTAATTGGTTTGGACGTAGGATGAAACATTAAGAGTCAGGAAGCTAAGATATGGGGCCCAATAAGGAGCCTCGCTAGCTCCTTCAGTGTCTGATTGCATTAGCTTAGGTCTGGACTTAGGATTAGAAGGGTAAAAAGTCAATAGGTTAATCCTAGGGCCCAACAGTGAACCCGACTGGTACTTGTAGTCAAGTCCAACTCAGCCATGTAAATATGAGTCAGCATGTAGTCAGCATACTGGGCTATCGATCTTCAGAGTTTTGTCGTTGGTAAGTATGCATGTTTTGAGTCCTTATTTCCCAGAAAAGGATACTTAGATGAGCTAGCCCTAAGCACTTTCCCTCACTAATCAGGATAAGGAAGCCTAAGAAAGTGTATAAGTGCATCCAACAACTGGGAGTCTTCTATTCAGTGGGTAGTCAGAAAAGCCTCCACTAGTTAGATCAAGGTTAATGTCCATATCAAGGGCAACTCATACACCTATTCCAATGGCCAAGACAATGAAGTCATTCAGCTCATCAAGCTGATCGAGAAGATGTAAGCCAAGATGAAGGAGAGTAATAAGAAGGTGGAGTTAATAGTTGCTGCGCTCCAGAACCTCACCAAGGATTCCTAATTAGAAAAGGGTAAGCAATGTCCTCTCCTAGAGGAAATAGGCGGTGAAGAAAAGAGAGAAATGAAGAATAAGAAGGAAAGGGAGCTGGAGAAGAACTCCATCAAACTGATCCAAGTGTGGATCTTAAGAAATCCTCCATGTTTAATAATTATTTCAATGACTATAGGTGATTCACTTCAATCTCAAAAGGGAAGAGGCCTCCAAAATTCACCGTGGCTGACATTAAGTTCAACGGAACTGAAAATCTGCATCAGCATGTAGGGAACTTCATTAACATCATAGCTCTATTGATTTAGGTTTTTAGATGAAATCTAATGGATAATCAAGAGGCAAGTCCAATTTAGGGTGGATCTTCATGGATGACGATGAATTTCGGTGTTATCGTTTCAAAGATGAAGAGTTCACAAAGGAATGTTCAGGAATTTTGATTTTAGGGTTCTGGTGAGCGAACAAAAGCAGTGACAGTGTGGTGATGGTCAATGGGTGGTGGTTTGATGAGGCAGATGATAGATGGGAGGCAGATGATAGATGGGTGGCAGTTCAAAGGCTTAGGTCAAAAGGTATTGGTCGCATGGATTGACGGTGAGAACTGAAGACACAGAGGTCGTCAGAAAAGACTATGGGGGAGGGTGTTACAGGCCTCAACTAACACAAGTCATGGAGACGACTTTAGGGGGAAGGGAAGGGGGTAAGAAGATGGCTTCATCCCATAGTAGCTCACCTAACACTTGGATCACTACTGTTAGAAAATATTAACAAATGATTGACCCGCCTTAACAAGTTCAGAGGCTTTGAGCATATATATAAACATGTAAATGAGAAAACGATAGCCTTGGATTGATTGGTATGTCAGGCTTCTCAATCACTATTCAAAAGTACACACTCCAAAAATGGTGCTAATCTCCGACGGAAAAAGCGACGGTGTGGACACCCGTTGGAGGAAATCAGATTTTTCGACGGAAACACCATCGGATTCCAACGGAAATTCAAATTTCCGACAGAATTTCGGACAGAAATCGTTTCCGTCGGAAAATCCGATGGAATTCCGACGGATTTTCGTGGGTTTCCGTTGGAATCCGATGGAAATTCCGTCGGAATTTCCTGGCACGCTTTTCAAGAAAATTGGATCTTGATTTAAATGCTTCGGTGAGAGAGAGGGAGACGTTTCAGGGGTGTATTTCGACCGTGAAGAGAGAGAGGGAGCAACAAAGAGAGAGAGGGAGCAACGAAGAGAGAGAAGGAGGAGAATGTTCATGGTTTCCGATGGCCGGAAAAAATAATTGCTGTCGGTTGTGATTTAACGGTGAGCCATTTATTTTTTATGGTGAGTCCCTAGTAGTCCGCTTTAGTTTTGGGTATTTAAAAGTTGGTGGAATTGTTGTGTTTTGAATTATATATATTAATTTGGTATGTGTTGTTAACTTTTGTAAAATTTAATTTTGAAGCATATTAGTATAGTTTATTTAATTTATTTTTTTCGTAAAATATGGATGTGAATTATGTTAATTTTTTATTTAATTTGTGAAGTATATTTATTTGAATAAGTAGAATAAAATATGATAAGTATGTACATTTATAATAATTACATAATTATTATAAAATGTTGAAGTATGTTAAACATGTATAACGTGTTTTGTTTTAGTGAATAATTTAAGTTTGCTAAGTATGTTTATTTTTTGTTTGATTTATGCTATATATTGATTTTTTGTACGTATGTGAAGTGTATGTTTTTATGAGGTATGTTTAATTTTTTCTATGATTTGTTTGATATGTTAAGAATTTATATTTTATTTTTGTAATTTTGAGCCATATTAAGTATATATTAATTTAAGTTTGCTCAGTATATTTGTAGTATTTTGTTATTTTTGTTTGGGTTTGTTTATTTGGATGAAGTGCGAAATAAATAATTTAATTTGTGTTTGATGCTTAATTAGGTTTATTTTGACAAATAATATAGTTATGTTAAATTTATTTTTAGCGTATATGTATAGTTACATTGTTAGATTTAGCACATATTTCTTTAAGGAATTTGGGAATATAAAACGTGAACTAAATATGAATATAAGTTTTTTTGTTTGTGTCATTAGTGAATATAGAATTTATACTAAATAATTTAATCTGTAACTTAATTTGTAATGTAAGTTGATTTGGATAAATAAAATAGTTGTAAGTAGGTAAGCCTGCATAATATATGTTTTGTTTTGTTGAATGATTTAAGTATGCTAAGTATGTTTATTTTTTGTTCGATTTATTGTGTATATTAATTTTTGGTAAGTATATGAAGAATATTCTTTTTTGAGGTATGGTTAATTTTTTATTTTATTTGTTAAGTATTTTTATTTTATTTTTTGGTTAATAGTATTTTATTTTTTTGGGTTTGTTTATTTGGATGAAGTGTGAAATAAATTGTGTAATTTGTGTTTGATGCTTAATTAGGTTTATTATGATAAATAAAATAGTTCTATTAAATTTATTTTTATGTAATACATTTATATATGTTTAATTACATTGTTGTATATGTAATATATATATATATATATGTGTGTGTGGGGGTGTGTGTGTGTGTGTGTGTGTGTGTATGTTTAATTATGTTGTTAAATTTATTTTTTGTAATATATATAAATTTATTAGTGTCATTAGCGAATATAAAATTTAGAGTAAATAATTTAATATTTAATTTAATTTGCAATGTATGTTGATTTGAATGAGTGAAATAGTTATAAGTAGGTAAATATGTATAATATGTTTCGTTTTGGTAAATGATTTAAGTATGTTAAGTATATTTATTTGTTGTTCGATTTATTGTGTATATTAATTTTTGGTGTGTATGTGAAGTATATTCTTTTTTGATGTGCGGGTAATTTTCTGTATGATTTGTTTGATTTGTTAAGTATAATTATTTATGTGCTTCAACATTGTGGCAATATTCGTATAGAAGTTCATTATTGTATTCCAAATGTTGAACTGGTTAAATAGATTTCTAAAAGATATTTATTGAAATTAATTATAGTATATATAACAATTAAGGCAATTAGATTAGCAACATATGAATGGGCCGTTGCATCGTCAATGGATGTATAGGAGAAGAAATCTTGATGGACATGAGTTTAGAGATGAGTGGTTGATGGGAGTGATTATGTTTGATAAATTCGCACGAAATTAGGAGTATAGAATTAATGGAGTTTATAGATGTCCATGTGTGAAGTGCAAGAATATGCAGTATTTTACACCTGACGTTGTAAAGTCTCATTTCTTTAGAAAGGGGTTTGTGAAGAATTATTTGGTATTGGACAAGTTATAGGGAAGAAGATAATTTAGAAGTAGGGGATGCAAGTAGTTCACATTCTATGAAGTTTGATTACGATCACAACGATCATAATCATATGGAGAACATGCTTCATGCTGCCTTCTAAGCTAATGAAATGAACATGAGTAGCCATCATGACATAAATCCTGAGGCATTTTACACTATCCTTGAATCTGCCCAAAGACCGTTGTATGAAGGGTGTAACATAACTGAACTGGAAACGTCTATGAGGATACTTAGTATTAAATCGGGGCACAACATGTCTCAACGTTGTTTCAACGAAGTTATTAGTCTGATAAAAGATATATGCCCTCCTGAAAGTGGGATTCCAAAAAATTATCATCAGCAGCTCAGAAAAGTGAGAGATTTAGGCATGGATGTTCAGGAAATTGATTGTTGTCCGAATGGTTGCATGCTTTATTATAAACAAGATGAGGGTTTGTTCGCATGCAAATTTTGTGGACATGCAAGATAATTACCAAAGAACTCAAACTAACGAGGTCATAAGGAGATTTCATGTGCTAGAATGCACTACCTACCTTTAATTCCAAGATTGCCAAGATTGTATACCTCAAAAAGGACTGTCGTCCACATGAGATGGCACCATGAGCACTGCCAAGAACCGGGTGTTCTCCGGCATCCGTCGGATGGATTAGCGTGGAAGCATTTCGACCAAAAGTATCCAAATTTTGCAGCAGAGCATCGGAATGTAAGGTTACGTCTTTGGGCTGATGGCTTCACACCATTTTTCATATCTAGAAGATCATATTCTGTGTGGCCAATTATTGTTACACCTTATAACTTGCCTCTAGATATGTGTATGACCACTTCATACATGTTTTTAAGTTGTATTATTTCAAGTCCAACAAATCTAAAGAACAGAATTGATCTGTACTTGTAATCCTTAATTGATGAGTTGAAAATGCTATGGGATGTTGGGGTGGATACATTTGATGTTTTATACAAGAAAACTTTTAGATTGCATGCTGCATTAATGTGGACAATTAATGATTTTTCCGCCTATGGTATGTTGCCTAGTTGGAGTACTCATAGGTTGTTAGCATGTCCGGTTTGTATGCACCAAAATTTGTGCATTCCAGTTACAGCATGGACGAAAGCCATCTTGGTTCGATTGCCATCGTCGGTTCTTGCCTCGGATCACTGTTTTAGAGCAAATAAAGTTGCTTTTCGTAAAGGGAAGAGCATACACATTGGTCCTTCCCAAAGGATTTCTGGTGAAATATTATCTGATGTAGCATCTATATTGCCTAAAGTGACTACAAATGTACAATTCCAAATTTTCGAATTTCAGGAAAATGAACATAACTGGATAAAGCAAAGTATCTTTTAGGAGTTGCCTTATTGGAAGCATCAACTTCTGAGGCATAATCATGATGTTATGCATATTGAGAAAAATTTCAGTGAAAATATTTTAAACACAGTGATGAATGTTCCAAGAAAAACAAAGGATGATATAAAAGTGATATGTCTATTCAGTGCAGTAGGCAAGAGTCGAACTTAGCTACAAGAGGGTCCACTAATAGATTGTGTAAGCCGAAAGCCAAGTTTGCACTGTCGTTAGCTCAAGAAAGGGCTGTTTGCCAATGGCTGCGGGAGGTTTATGTTCCTGATGGTTATTGTTCTAATGTGGGAAATTGGGTTGATCCATCTAACAAAAAGTTTCAAAATATGAAAAGTCATGATCATCATGTATTTTTGGAGAATCTTCTTCCAGTAGCTTTTGCTGCTCTTCCAGAAGATGTTTTGGGACCCTTGGCCGAATTAAGTGAATTTTTTAGAAACCTATGCTCCAGTGAGTTACATGTTGGCATGCTCAAAGAGATGAATAAGAACATTGCTATAATTCTTTGAAAATTAGAGACAGTTTTCCCTCCTGGTTTTTGGAATGTCATGGAACATTCGCCCATTCATTTAGCAGAAGAAGCTTTGTTGGGTGGTCCTGTTCAATATCGATGGATGTATCCTTTTGAGAGGCACTTTGGGTTTGAAGCCTACGGTAAAGAACAAAGCTCGTGTACAGGCATCCATGGTTCAGACATACTTAGCATTTGAGATTAAACATTTTGCTGAGTATTATTTTCAGTCAAGCTTGCATTGCCTAAGAATTGGGCGTAATGAGGGTACGCGACAACTCGAACCACAAATGCCAACTCTTTCGATGTTCAATTATAAGGGTACTCCATTTGAAAATTGAGGAAAAAGATATCTTACTGAGCCGGAGTACCGTGTCGTGCGCCTTCACATTTTACTGAATTGTGATAAAGTGCAATCATATTTGGAGTAAAAGACATTGCAAAGTGACAACGATAACGATGACGATGACGATGTGCCCTACAATGGTTGATTTAATCTTTTAGTTGTATGGATATTTATGCATATCTATGTACTTTTTTTTTAATTGCAAGCCAGGAAAAACAATTGTATATGTGCACTGTAATGTTTTCACTGATAATACTATGAATATTTATGCTATTGTATTTTGTTTCTATTTTGTTCTTATTTATTAGATATCTGGAGTAAATGTTGGACGTGGTTAAGGCCGAACGGTTAGGAATCGTGCAGGTAGAGGAGCACCACAACCGACCCCACGGAATGATCCTGCTGAAAACTATGAAACAAACACCTTTAGTGGAATATTTGGAGGTTTCCTTGATCCAACTGAGCCGTTCAGAAATTATTTTGGTAGCATGAATGAGTAACCATATATGCAACCATCTTTTTTTAGTGTAGGTATGCAGTCACCTATCCAACCCAATAATCCTTACATCGGTGGTACTTCAGCTACCCCATTAGTTTATCAACAGTTTGGCACTGTAGCCCACATTACAACAGTGATCAGATTGTTGGTCAGCCTAGAATGCCAAGCCACTCAGTCCATAACGAAGGGGCCCAAAATGAAGGGGTAGGAAGGGATAGACAAAGTCCTGCACCTAATAGTGAAGCTACAAGCACAAGTAATAAGATATATTTGCAACCTGATGGTGATACGTAAGTTCATTATAAATTTTCTAGCTTTTTTAGTAATCATATTCTTTTAATGGCTACAGTAATTAATTTTAACAATTTTTTTTAATTCTTAGTTTTGCTCCATATCAGGGCGTAGTTCAAAAAATTCTTGAAAGCTTTGTAGGTAAGTACCCACATCCGTAGACCACGTGGGGGGAAGTTACACAATCTCAACGAGATATATGGTTTAATGAGTTCAAGGTTAAATTTCTATATAATGAATTTGAATATCGTCATTAGATTGTTTGAGATATTTACTAATATACTTCAACTTCGTTATAGAAACACTACTACTGGCATCCAGACAATGAAATTCAGATACGGTGTAACTTTGAGTATAGAGGTGCAACTCATCTTAGGGACATTCTTGGATATGCTAGGAAGTACAACAAAAAGCCACAGTGGTTACCACCTAGTGTTTGGAATGCGATGCTCAAACATTGGAGTGAGGATGACAAGTTTTAGAAATTGAGTCAACAAAATAAAAAGAATAGATTGAGTGATGCAGAAGGTTTTGATCCTTCGTTACATACATCTGGCTCAATTCCGATTAGTGAAAGGAAGAGGCGCCTAGTAAGTAATGTACTTATTAATAAGTGTATTTTTGATATGCAATGTATGATAAGGATTGAGGTTTTGGTCCTTCTTTACATTTGATCACTCATTACATTTTATTTTTTGTAGGCCAAAGCATTAGGTAGGGAACCCATATGTGAGGAACTATTTGAGGACACTCACTGCAAGGTCAAAGACAAAGTTCTCGTTAATAAAAAATCTACAGAAAAAAATAAAAGTTTGGCACATTTTATTCAGACATTATTCATATGTTATAATTATCGCTTTAGTATGTAATAGTTTTATTTTTGACAACTTTTGGGAGGATCATCATAACAAATGGGAGGAGTACACTCAAGCTACAACTCAAGGGGTGTCCCAACTACCCCGTATGACCCAAGAAGAGCTTTAGATTAAAGAAAATCTAAACAAAAAAAGCCATGTATACGGTTTAGCAAAGCATTACCAAGCAAGCAAAGGCTATAAGTCAAATTGCCAACAAACAGGGAAAGACAGAGCGCATTATGAAAAAAGCTTCGAAATTTCTTAAAGGACAAAGTACAGGTTCTTCTAACCAAATCAACTTGAACATTGATGACGAGCAGGACTCCTAAAATGACAACGATGATCCCACAAATTTATATGAATCTGATTAATTTATATGATCTGCCTACAGATCCAAAACAATTATGGATGTTATGATTAATTTTTAACTTAGCACATTTCATTTTCAGATATAAAAATTTGTATTTGATAATTATTACATATGTTGTATGTGGTGATCGTAATATATTTAAGCTCTTTATTTATTTTTTAGGAGCAAAAATTTTTTTAGAGCCAATTTTTTTTTTTGGAGGGGAAGATATTTCCGTCAGAAATTCCGATGAAAATGTCTCCCTCTCTGCAAATGTTCCTGCAACCAAAACACTGATCGACGGAATTTCCGTTGGACCAATTTCTGCGACGAGCTAATTTCCGACGGGAGGTTTGGCATTGTACTTTCCGTCAAAAATGCAATTTTCAAGCGAAAAATGCAACTTTTTTCGTCGGTAATTCTATCGTAGACCTGACGTATTTTTTTAGTGACATTAGATATACAAATAGTTGCAGCTGATAAAAGTCGAACTTGGCTACTTGGTGTTGCCATTGGCAACTGTCACTGCACTTCCTTACTTGTTAGTCACCAGTTACTAATAGACCAAACAAAAACACAAAGTTCACATTAAATTGACACTTCTGTCACTTTGTGTTTGTCTTTTTCCCAAGAAAAATGGTGGTGATAGGATTATATGTATATACGTTTCAACATTGGGGCAACCCGCAGGTATGAGCTAGCTTTCTAGTAATTTAAGAACAATTTAGTTTTTCCATTTTTATTTTTATTCAAATCGACTCTTTCTTCTCAATCTGATACATTATTTATTCTCATTCGCATGTAAAAAAAAGTATTTAGCGTTACTAATGGGTTTTGTATTCTCCTAATCTCATATCAATAAATTTATCATAATGAAACTCTATCTACAGATTCTAAGTTATTTAGAATTATGTGTTTTCCCCTTCACTAGTCTCTTCAGCAGATATAAATTGGGACTATATTAGGTTGGGAGCAGCCAACCCTAATGATGGCACAGTGGAAATGAGTCCAAAAATCGAATGATTCATCTTCTTATGGTCAGTACTAGGTAAGCTATCAACAACGTATTGAAGTTAAAAGATGACACTCCTATGTGAACAGGGCATTCAAATTTCTTTCAAGTTAGGTTGACTCCAACTCGAGTGATATTCAGGTTAAAAGATTTAGTTCACTTTCAGTTTTGATTTGGATTTATTTCGGCTTATTGATGTTTGGTTCAATAAAGTCATCTTACAAAGAAAACTAGCCTGAATAGAAAATGTTCATATCTAGTTAAATTTGATCATACTAGATTTCAATGTCGGGTCTACTTCAAATTAGGTAATTTAGATCTCCATCCGGTTATAAATTCAGGCCTTCTAGCCCAAATCACCTTTATTCGGTCTAATTTCTATTCATCCCCTCACCTAAAACGAAAAGTATATAATAAAAAGAAACACAATAAGGGGTCATAAGAGTTGACTCTTACTTGAGATAAACAGCCGAGAGTATTCGTGTAGATTCGCACATTGAGGATGCTATTTACACCATTCTAACTTCCCTACTGGGCCTGGCAAAACTTACCCAAAACCTGAACTGAACGATCCGGATCCATATCTGACTTGACATCCAAATACGCTTACCTAAAACCCGAATTGACCCGTACCGATCATACCCGACTCAAAATTTTCTACAAAGTTGCTTATTTATGAATGACAAGCATATTAGATCAAGAATCGATTGACCCCAAATCAACCCAAACTGAACTGACCCGAAATGTCACCTAGCCCGAAACATGACCCGACCCGTACCCAAAACAAAATGACCTATTTGCCAGTTCTATTCCCTACTCCCTGTGGTTCTTTATATGTCCTTTATTATGGCATTAGTCCTTAACAAGAATCATCTCTATTATGTATGAGTTTGCCTAATTTAAACCTAATCGGAATAAGAGCACCATGTATGTTACTATCTTTTATAAATAAGAATTTGTTCCAAACATTTGTAGGTCCGCCATTACTTGACCCGAGTAAGAGCATCATGCTTCCTATAACCGTCAATGATTTTACAATTTATCCACTACGAAAGTAAAGTGGATCTCAAATAAACCTCTAGTAGAGTCATTATGCCAATTCACTTACAATTACAACCATACAATATTCATATTACCCCCAGACATTTGCTGCTCAAAATGCGTCCTCTTCTTCAATAGTGTGAAAATCCCACAATGATGGCGGAAAAGCTCTAGGGTAAATTTATTAGTGCTAATGAGCATGTGTGTATCTATGTAATATGCAGGATGGATGTTCGGTTTCTATATTTCTTTTCAAACACATATGGTTCATATCCAATTGTCGTATGAATTATCATTCTAATTGTAAGTCTGATGTATTTTTCAGGGGCTGGCATATTTGGTCATCTCTCCGTTGGCAATAGCATGTGCACTAAACACGGTGCTTGCTCACTTGACCGCCTTTTCTCCTAGTTACTACATCTACACCCTTCTTCTCCTCTTAACAGGGTTTAGCACCAGTGGAGTAGGCCTTTGTGCCTTTGTCCTAGCCACCGAGCCCATTGGACCCTCCAAGTGTGGGGTCGCAGGCATGTCTACATTCTACTTCTTCTCTAGTGGAATCGCTCTATTGTCTGGCATTTCATATGTCTTTCAGTCATGGAGAGCCCTGCACATAGCATTATCTATACCTTCGATCCTCTTCATCAGCACTATCATCCCTTTTCTCTCTGAATCACCTAGGTGGTACATGGTACGAGGGAAAATAAAAGAAGCCATGAAAATCATGCGTAGCATTGCTGAGTGTAATGCTAGGCACCCACTAGAAGGTGTTGAGCTAGTCCTTGACGATGATCTCAACAATAACAATGGTGATATTCAAACCCTAAAGGTTAATGAAGCAAGAGGGGCAATTGATGGCTCCTTTATAGATGCGATCAAATCACCGGTCATAAGGATTCGCCTTGTCTTGACAGTGTGGATTAACTTTTGCTGCTCAATAGTATACCATGGACTTAGCCTAAATGTAGTAAATCTAAAAACCAGCCTCTACCTTAATCTCCTCCTCAATGCCATCACTGAAATGCCAACATTCACATTAACTGCAATAATGTTGGATAGGTTCCGAAGAAATCCCTTAACCGTTGGAACAATGTGGTTTAGTAGGGATTTTTGTTTGTTTGGAGCATGATGAACAAGTACAGAGTATGGAAGATTTTACGAATTATATGTGGTGTTCTAGGGATCTTTGGTATGGCGGGGACTTATAACTTATTGTTTATCTACACCGCTGAGTTATTTCCTACAGTGTTCAGGAATGTAGCCCTAGGATGTGCCACACATGCGCCTCAAATAAGTCTATATTTGCTCCATTCATGGTGGTCATGGGTAGTGGTTTGCCCTTTGTTGTGTTCATGGTATGTGGGTTCATAGGGGGGATACTTGGTTTCTACTTGCCTGAGACATCGAATCGGCCTTTGTATGATACTGTGGGTGGTATGAAGGTGAGGTTATTTAGAGTAGTAGTACATGGACTTTTTTGTGGGTGACTGATCTTTTTGTTTTTGTTTTTATTTAATTAACCTTGAAGGGGTTGTGGTCTTTCTAACAATGTAATCTGATCCATCCTCCTTTTCTAGTTTTTTATTTCAAGCAACCTTGCAAAACTTGTAAACAAGATACATTTAATTTCCTCCAAATAGACAACATAGAGTATGGTTTGATCTGCTTCATTGTACCCTTCAACAAATGAAATTTCCAAATGTCATTTCGATTCATTAGGTGAAGTACAATTTTATTTGCCCCATTGTGTGTTCCATTGTTTTTTCGGTGGTTTTGTATCTCAACCATTCACAAATTTTAAGTATAATGTTATAACGTTGTGTAAGAATAAGTCATGACTACTAGCTCTTATTAGCATTTTCGAAAAGATTAATGTTCATAACATCTTCCATGAAGTAATTATCTCATAGTATTATCCCAATTTATTTCATTTGAAACTTAGATGTTTGACATATATAATTAGAAAGTGGGTTCAGTGATTTCCGCTTAACAGTAATTACGATAACTCCTGCAATATAATCCGTACAAGTGGCATAATTCAATCTTAACCCTTTAAGTTTACAATCTTTAATTGTCTAGAATCTATTTTCTTAAGTTTATGAAATTATAATAAATGATAATAAATCTTTTTTTTAGTTGGTGTTTGGATATAATAATTTCCCATCCATAGCCCCAGCTAATAGACGTTTTCCAGCGAGCTCCATAATTTCCGGTAAGGTCTCCATATTTTCCGGCGAGCTCCATATTTTTCTGGCAAGATACGGTAGTTCCCTCGCTCCATGTAATTTCCTTGCCATCGAAAATTAAAAAGGATAGGCATTTGCCATCAGGTAATGTCCTGGCTCGGCCGATGTCAATGAGTTCCTCCAATGGGTAGTCAGTGTGCGAGGCACCGGGACAGTGAAAGCAATGGGGTAGTCGGTCGTTCGATGGGTGTTAGGGGTTTTTATTTTATCTGTTTGACTAAATAAAATAGGGAGCGAAAAGTATCAGCGTGAACGAAGCTGACACAATGGGGAAGCATGCTTCTTGGCATCGGTAAGGTCGTGGGTTCGACATGCATGGGCAGCTGCCACATTTTCATTTTATAGAAATGAAGTGAGGTCGCGACTTGCGAGTTCGTTGGGTACGTGGAGATAAATGAAACAATCCCTATCAATTCTTACATACACGAAGATTTTATGGTTGAAAATGATGGAATGTACTTTTCATCTTTTCCTGAAGTGAAGGGTGACATTATAATGGTTGCAAAATTAGAGAACCTATAAGACCCACTATTGTGGGAAACATTTGGCAAGGATGTTCAAGATTTTACTATGGAAGATATAAAGAAATTGAGATTCAAAACTCTGATGTTATACGGTGAATTTTATAAGTTCTATGTAAAAATCAAAGGGTTTGGAGTGAGGGAAAATGGTTTACATGAAAGTAGAATTAGCCGACATCCTATTTCAAGGATTTATAAATGTTCTGCTAAAGGGTTACATGAGCAAAAACATATAGATAATCCTAATCGGGTTATAGAACTAAAACCTTTAACCAGATGCTTATGTGAAGCTGATATTGGTGAACAGCTATCCTCCTAGCAAGCGAGAGGGCAACAAGAAGTAGATGAGGGTTGTAGTAATTTGTAGATGATTAGCTAGCCAAGAGCTCACAGTGATTTATGGGCTCGCACTCATGGAGACTTGTGGATTTTATAAACTTTTGGACAATATGTTTGCTTAAGTGTTTACTAGTTCTACGTTAAGTTTTCCAAGTATATTATAAATTGGCCAAGTTGTCAAATGTATGTTTTTAATTCCAATGCTTAGTAAATCTAGTGAATGTGTGAGTAATATAGTAATACAGGTAGTTCCAGATAGTCTTATTCCTTCATGGAATGACGGTAATGCCTCCAGTCAAAGGACTTATGCTATAAACATAAATAATAAGTTATTAAGTTAAGATAATCAAGTATTAGGGATTGGGAGGATTACACCGTATACTTGCTTCCCCATCTCATGGTTGTCCATGCTATGATGTGCTATGAACCCTTAAATGACTGCGCCACTACTGCTTTGAGAGCTTTTCTAGATTTGAGGACACCCTTAACAACAACAAACAAGTGTCCTACACTTGGAACTTCTCTAAACCCACACTTTTTTACTATACTTGGGTAAGGACAGTCTACCCAAGGGGGAACACTAAAGAATTACTACCATACAAGATCATTGAAATGGTTCAACACATTATGATCGATTATGATGAGAATTTCTCTAAGGTCATTCCTGAGTACAGGGATATGGTCAAGACATCATCAAGGAATGCCATAGGTGAATTTGTTTACAAAGAATTTCAAGTACTTTAAGGCTCCTCTAGAGGATAAGTATGAGGTTGTGGATACTGTGATGAATCAAAAGAAGCTAGAAGCCTTGAAATTTAAGTATAGTTCTTCTGGCTAAGGATATATAAAGATTCATACCCTTAGAAGATTACTTCCTCTAAACCAATAGAGTCCACTACTGACTCGGGATCCCCCTGCTCTCTACATGACACTTTAAGCCTTGAAATTTCTCGATTGGCCTCTATAGGAGATAAGTGTGGAACCTATCTAATTGAAAAGAAGGCCTATCAATCTAAGTGGATATGTGAGGTTAATGCCCTAACATTTCTATGTGAAGGACTTTGGGTAGTGACATGTAAACTAATCAAGGATGCTATTGAAGTCACTCTGAAAAAGGACCCTAAAGCTATATTTGGGTATCTTCGAAGTTAAATTGAGCAAGTAGGTTTAGAACGACATCTCAAGGCAGCCAGCGAGGCACTCTCTATTCTCAAGGAACCTTTTTGTTCCAATTTTTCTTAAGAAGTAGAACGAGATTGAGGAACAAGCTATGAGGATTATGAAGAAAAGAAGGAAGAAGGCAACTAAAAAGAAGAAAAAGGGTGAATAAAAAGCTGAGGGATCTAAGGTCGCAGACAACGAGCCACCTGTAGTAGTTGAGCAAAGCTGCAAGGAACTTAAAACAAAGTTAACCTCCCTGAAAAGATGATTTCAACCAGTCCTCCAAGCTTGATTCCCCTACATGACTAATTCTCTTCAACTTTTCCTTTAAAAACAAGTTATTAGTTTTTTCAGAACAATTTCTTTGATTGTGTGTTAAATTATAAACAATTTGGTTTTGAGGTTTGTCAGTTTAAAATAGTGCTTTAGATTCTGTCCTTAGGTTGGTCCCCCTTGTTGATGAAAGTTAAGGAAGGAGAAAATTTGGGATTCTTATTAATAGGTGAAGCAATGATATGGGCTAAAGGTGGCCCTTGAAGTAGTAGTTAGTATCCCTTAATGGAGTTATCATGGGATGAACTTATTTTGGAATTCATTATGTAGCATTCATTAACGGAGTTGTCTTAGGATGAACTTATTTTGGAATTCACTGCCTATGGCATTTAAATATTGGTGTTTTAATATATGTTATGCATATTATTCTAACTGCTCTTCTTGTGTGATTATTCATTTTGGCACCTGCATGCCATGCATTTGATTCCTTATCACTTAATATGATCTACTAGTTCACTATGCTTTTATGTTGCTCTACTTAGGAATCTAAGCAGGAGCTTTTTTGTGAGCTAAAAAGTGGTTTATCTCATGCTTTAACTGCAAACTTAGGGGGAAACATAATTCTCGAATTCTATCTATTATCCTCTATGTTCTCTATCTGACAAATCTCGCCTTTCATCAAAAAGGGCGAGACTGGAGAATCACCTTAATGTGATGTGATTTCATGCTTTCTATGAGTTTGATTTCAAGGCACATTTGTCATAAATATAACGGGTCTTTAGACCTTGTTCAAACAATTACTTGAATCCGTTGCAGGTAACTTGTTTAACGTTCAGTCACCAAAAGTGACTAAAGAGATACTTCTAATTACTTAAATTTTTTCTTGTAAATGAGATTATTTTTGAGTTTTATTTGGTTTTTACGTATTTGTACAGAGATAATGATTCAAAGAAATATTGAGGTCATTGTTAAAGATGAAATTTTGAGGAATTTAGTTTGTCAAAAAATTAGCACCGATGGATATAATATGAATCCACCATTAAAATAATAAATAAATAAAAGGAAAGGCTTTCTTGCTCATAATCATTAGGTATCTCCAAATTTAGAAAGCTATATTGTATGATATGCAAATCAAGTCAAACTTGTTCTATTGTGAATCAAAAATCACATGGATGGAAAATGACCAAGGATCACATTTAAAATCTATTTTGACCCCTTTTGTTTATGCCTCATCAAATGAAAAGGTATAACAATATTTTCAATGGAGGCTACCACAACCATCCAATCTACCTTGACCTTTTCTTTTTCATAAATATATTATATATGTAAAGTAAAAAGAAAGAAAAAGATTTTGATTAAGATGCACCATCAGGTGCGAAGAAAATAAAGGGGAAAAACAAAAAAGAGGGAAAAGTTATGACACCCTGACATGAATTATAATAAGCTACTAAAAAATAAAGGCAATAAATAAATGAAGTAGAATGTGTGCCTTGAAGGATCACATGAAGGTCATATGCAAATTTGTCAGCATTAAAATAAAAGAAGAAGATAGGAAATGATTGGATACTAGTGCATGACAGTTGGTTACCATGATCCTCCACCAACACCACTCGCCTATTTTCTCTACAACGTGGGAAAGTAATTGCCCCATTATCCATTACAAAAGCAAGGCACAAAGCCAAAAGGGGGAGGTTAGACTCAGTCAACAATAATCTGGGTACAAAAGGAGCGTTGGTGAAGAGACGAGGGCCAAAAAAAAGAGAGAGAGAGAGAGATTGAATCAAAATAGTGAGTGAAAGGTACAGGAGTAGAGGGGAAAAAAATCATCAGTTCATGAAGAAGAGACTCAAGCAGTACTCTCATCCTCTTCTCCAACAAATTGAAGATTCAAGGGTAAGCAAATATGAAGTCTTCATTTTTTTTTAACACCTCTCAACTCTAGATTCCTCTCAAAACCCGGCAGAAGTTGAATAGTTCCATCAAGCAACTCAAAAACGGAAAATGGATCACAACAACCATAGCTTGAGTTATGCCCGACTCGGGAGTCGTAACACCCAACTTAGGTCCCGTTGGACTTGTAGATGGAGAATTCTGATAAAACCAATGGCTTATTTACTTTGGTCATAAAGATTTTATACCTCAAATGGAAATTCTAGGATTTCAAAAAAAAAGTGAAATAATGGAGATCTTAGAAAGGAAAACTAAGGGGCCTCTCCATATTAATAAAGTAAAAAAAAAGCCACTGTGATCAAACTAAAAATAAAACTCACAAGTTCTTTAAAAATGATGGCCAAACACACAAATTTTATTTTTCATTTTAAATAAGAGGAGCAATATGGTCTATGTATAGGTGATTGACAATTCATGCCCATCGACTCAATTTTCTGCAAAATGTATAGGCCATATATTGGGCATTAAAGCAATGAAAGATAATACAGGAGGGTGGCAGGGAAAATAGTCTCTTAATTTGCAGAATTTGCAGGCTTTAATTGAGTTTGGCTCATAGAAGTCCACGAGGTTTTTTTTTTTTTTTTTAAACAGCAATGTCTCACCTATCTATGAGGGCTCGAAACAGTAGATGAAAGGCAATGCGCTGATAAGAAAGTGAGAGTAAGTGGGTAAAAAAAAACATGGGGGCAGTATTTATAAACCAGACCCAATAACAAAGTACGATGACTGGAAGTAGGATTCTATTATGAAGATATCATAATTCTGGGAGGATATATTTTATCCCCTCGATTCAAAATTTTGATTTGTGATTACGTATATTGATTTTTTATTTTTTTTAGAGCAAATGAAGGATCCTAGCTGTTGATGGTAATTACGCCTAAATCGGGATGGTTTGCGCTAAAAATAAAAGGGATAAGGTTGTTAAAAAAAAAAACATGCTTGCCAAAGTGATAAAGCAAAAATCATTTTGATTACCGTACATGACTCCCAAAACGAAGTGAGGGAATAGGGGAAGAATATCCAATTAGTTTTGATGCATAACTCACATACAGAGTTAAAAGACCCTAGTTTAATTTGAGCATTTTGGTTTCGTTAAACTAAAACAGCGCCAAACCATGACTATCTTTTCTTTTAAAAGAAGTGTCAACTCTATTAAAAATAATTTGGTCATATGGGTCCCACCCAAATTTTAAAAAAAAGAATGGGCCTAGTTGACTAAAATCAAGTATCGATGAAAGCAAATTGTGCCAGAGTAAAAATACATTTGCTTTGAATAATGTTTAGGTGGAAGGCTAATAATAATTAAGCCTGTGCATAGGGGACAGTCAACGCATACTTAGTAACCCAAATTAAGCATTAGCGAAAATAGTATTATAAAAGAAAGCATTTTCCTTTAAATGGCATTAACTGGGTTATGTTTTAGTATGATGCAGGTAAGGTCCATGAACTTTGAGTGGATGAAGAAAATATCTATTCATCTACTCGATGTAAAATTCATAAAGAGACAAACAAAGTATTTGAGTATTAACTAGAACTACGGGGACTTGATTCCGCTAAAGATACGCAGGAAGCTTGATAAAAAGAACTTTCGAGTTCAGCCTAAATCGGAGTCTTCAAATAGGCCCAAACCGACACCCCCCACTACATGATGTAAACCTAAACAAATTTTGGGTTACGAACTACGTTGATTTGTTGCTAAGAGTAAGCAAAAAGCCTATGAATAAATTTGTGGTACAATTGAAAAAAATAATGTATAATAAAATAAATTGATTGACCCCTTAAAAGGACTAAGTTAGGAAGTAAAACAATGTGTTGAGAAATGGCTAAAAAAAATTATTCTTGTAACCTAGCCATTAAAGTAAAAAAATTAGATGACAAAATTTGCGACCATTAATACAGTTCAAATTCAAAGCTAAAATCGAATCAAATTATGGTTATTAACTTAACAAAAATAAAATACAAATCAATTTAAATTTATTTAAAGAATTATGGTTGGTTTGATCCCATATAAAAGAGGCACATAGGCAGCTCATAACGCAAAACCAAAAAAAAAGATTGCAACTTAAATTCCAAATCAAAAAATTAGCCTTCCCTGGTCTACACATAAAGAATGCGTGCATGTAGTACCCTTCCTAGAAGGTGCTCATACAATTACTATCGGTTGCAATTAAGTTTAGGGTATGGGTGATCTGGCATAAAAAATCATGATAAATGTTGACCAAATTAAACAAAGATTTGAATGCAAAACAAGATAAAAGAAAATGAAACAGAACAAGTCGAAATCAAAAGGTGGTCTCCCGAGAGGGGGACATAATTAAGGAGGTTCATCCTCTTGAATAGGGTCGTACTCAAAATGAAATGATCTATGTTTTTGTACGTCGAAAAATTGTGTTGTACATATTATTTATTTTTATTAAACTTTTGCTCAACATAATTTCTGGCACGCTCGGTGGAACTCTATTGTCCTTTTCATCCTAATTTTGTTTATGTTAGCTAATATTATTATTTTTCTTTCATTCATTTTTTGTTTTTTGTATGTTTTCCATAAAGGAACAATGGCACCTCAAGTCACCATCAACTTCAATGAGAATCCTATCACCTTCGTGATCAAAAGCGGGATGTTCTAGGCAAGGCGGATCGTGCAAGTGGTCTTCAATTTTGGGCCACAATCCATCTTTTCTGAGTTTTCATTGTCAAATTCAATGGAACAACTATAGGGCCTCCAAATGGCAAGCAAGCTCGCCCCTAAGACCGATAAACCGCTTACTAAGAAGGCGATTAAGAACCTAAAGCGCAACAAGTGCAGAAGAGACAAGCGTCGTGCTAAGTCTGGTGCATCCAAGCTAGCTCCATCACCTGCCTTAGAGCTAGCCAAAACAACTTTGAGGGGGGGCTTCTCAACAAAGGCCATTGTCTGCAACGTGCCCCTCAATGGTTATGCTGCTCAACCCAATGATAGCTCCCCGCCTAAAGCCTGTTCGAAGTCAGAGGGGAACTTTAACAAAGGAGGCACCAGTAACCTGGTTAACCGGACTACAACAAGTTCGGGCCCCCAATCAGGCCCAAGGCAAGCTTGGGTGCCTACCTTAGCCCCAAGGCAGGTTTGGGTCCCTACATCCACCAAGAAGGTGGCAAAGCCAAGCAGACAACCCCCAACCTTGAAGAACCCCAATAAGCCATTTAGGAAAGGAACTTCAGGAGGAAAAAAGGCTTCTTAAGTCCACTCGACAAGGCGGATCTTAATTGGGGCTATCCCCATTGCCATTCCCATAGATGAGGTAATTATGACCTCCTATTCAGATGAGGAAATGGCACCTAAGATGCCAAAGGTGAAATTCGTTAAACCGTCACCCTCAACCACCCCCACTATGGTGCTAAGATCTCCATATGTTATGGAGACCACTCTTTCTGAAGGCCCTACAAAAGGTAGGAGGATTTTGCCTCCTAGATCACAAAGTTAAAGTGGCTCGAACTTAGAAACAGTTGAATCATGGGTATATAGTGGCCCGATTACAAGATCAAGGGTCAAAGCATTAACATATGCCGAGGTGACCTTACAATCTTCGGTCACCACCTTCGATCAAAGTAAGGACCAACTTAAAGAATAAGACGAGGATACAAGTCCTGCCTTTTATGATCGTAGAACTTTCTTCTAAGAAGAGGAGTCATCAATCGTCATCCCACAAGAGCAAATTATCGAGGATGACTAGGCTGAAAACATGCCAGTCTTGGTTATCAGCACCCTAAACCTCGAGGAACAAATGTAAGAGCTGCAAAGGAAGCTAGTAGAAAAGGAGGCTGAAATTGCTAATCTCGCTATTCACCTTGAAAACTGAGAGCGTGAAAAAACTAATGGGGTTAGTAGTAGCAACACAGTTATCACTCCACAAGATATAAAAAGCTTGATAGCCCAAGAGAATAGAGAGTACCAAGCAACCATGAATCCCCCAGTGTTAGGATATAAGAACCCTTATCCAAGTGAATACCACTTAGTTCCTTTCGCGAAAGGTTACCAAAAGCCGAACTTTGCAAAATTTGACAGCATAAACGAGTCACAGCATGAGCACTTGGCCCATTTATACTCAGTATGCAGTGAAACTGCCTTGAATGATGCATTATTAATTAGGCAGTCCATACAATCGCTAAAGGGGGCCACCTTTACATGGTATGCCCAGCTATGACTTGGGTCAATTTACACTTGGAAGGGCCTCTAAAAGGCATTTTTGGCTCAGTTTATGAGTTTAAAAATGAAAGGTTTCCATAATAGGCCTTGCTAACACACGCCAAAGGCTAGACGAGAGCGTAAATGACTTCATTACAAGGTGAAGGAACCTAAGCCTGTAGTGCGTAAAAAAGCTAAGCGAGCATTTAGCAGTTCAAATATGTGCTAACAACTTAGATCCTCAAATTGCTACATACGTTGGCACTACTGAGCCTCAAACATTTGATGCCCTCATGTCTAAGGAAAGTACTGTGGAAAAACAACTTGCTCGTCAAAAAAAGTGGACAACCTAAGAGGGAAGAAAGCAAGGGGCCAATCAAGAAGGGAGAGTCGATGGCGACCTTTGTTAGAACAAGGGCAAAGCCAACCAATGGCAAAAATTTCAACAAAAATGGCAAAGGCAAGCAAAAAGAGGAAGACCGATGACTCACCCTCCAAGAAAGGAAAGAAAAAAAGTATACGTTCGATGATGATGATGTTCAAGGGATATTTGATGAGCTGATGGTAGCAAAAGTCATTTCCCTTCCAGAGCCAAAACGAACTACCGAAATCAACATGACAAAGGATCCTAAGTATTGCCCATACAATAGGATTATTAGCCACCCCATAAAAGATTGTTACTTCTTCAAAGACATTATCGAAGGCATGATCAGAAGGGGAGAAATTGAGATAGAGGAAGCACTGCCCAACGAGCCCACTGCATCGTTAAATGCAACCTCAGCGATTGAACATAAGGATGAATCCTATCCATCATCCTCAGAAACCAATGAAGGATTCCAATGGTGTCATTATCACCTCATGCGGTCTCCATCAAGTTCATTGCGGATGATGATGTACTAATAGTGTGGGCATATCCAGATATGCCACCTCCATCACCAGAAGCACCAACCTTGCACGATTTCTATGTAGACCTAAGTTTAGAGGCATGGGCAACATCAGAAATAAGGATGACCATAGCTTTGTGTGGCAAACCTACTTCAGCAGAGGGTCATTTCGACAGGAGTGGCCCAAGCTTCTCAGTCCTCAAGAGTCAATATACAAGGACAGAACTTGCCACAAAAGAAAAGTAAGAAAAACAAAAATAATAAGTCAAAGGCTAAAAGAAGTTAGAGATAACTTCCGAAAAGGAGTACATACCGCCAGTTAAGACTGCTTTCACTTTAGGTGATTACATCCCTAAAGAGTTTTTCGGCAGTGACTCCTCAGGTGATTAGGCTACAGAAGGGGAAATAGCCCAATGTTATACGGTTTCATGGCCCGATGAGTGGGAAGAGGTGAACGCTGAGCCAGCCGACACTATTCAAGAAGTATATCAAGTGACTGTTTGGTCCAGTCACCAACTCTAACCACTATAATCAATAGGAAAAGAGAAAAAGAAAGCAATGATATCAGATATAACACTAATATCAACGAATGTTAAAGAAAAAAATGAGGAGGATGTAACTCCCTCAAGTTCAAATAGTAAAGGCACTGCTGAGAACAGACAGTCAATTAAGGAGTCTAAAAAGGATCTTCCTATCCCGGTCACTTTTCAAGTTTATAAAGGGTCTCACAAAGAAAATGTTAATTATGATGTCATCTCTCATCTCAAGCGTATCCTAGTGTGCTTAAGTGTCTATGATGCTTTGCAAATGCCTAAAGAGCTAAGAAGGGCACTCAGGCGTTCATGGACCCTAATGACTATAAAGATCAAGTCGACCCTATTGAGGTGGATGAGGTGTTGTCTTCCTATTTAAACTAGTATGCTGCATGCATGGCTTGCATAACGTTCTCTGATGAGCAGCTCCAGTTGGGGTCTGCAAATCATAACAGGCCTTTATATGTTATTGGTATGATCGGAGATAAAATAATAAATTGGATCCTACTTTACTGTGGTTCTGCAGTCAACCTTCTTCTATTAAGGGTATTGAGAGCAATAAGGATAACACCAAATTAGTTATCCTCGACTTTGCTTACAAGACAAGGATTTAATCAGGTGGGGCAGAAAGCCATAAGCATTATTACTTTGAAAGTTGAGCTAGATGACCTCTACACAGATGCTCTCTTTCATGTAATAGATGCTAATAAAAAAAGGGCAGCCCGGTGCACAAGCATCCCGCGTCTACGCAGGGTCCGGGGAAGGGCCACATTCCAACGGGTGAATTGTAGGCAATTAAACCTGACTTTGTCACTGTAATAGATGCTAATACATCTTAGAATACCCTACTCAAGCAACCATGGCTTCATACTACTAAGTCTGTTACCTCCAATCTTCACCAGTGTTTGAAATACACTGACGATCAGGGCAATGTGAAAATAATCCATGGGGATGCAAATCCTTTCCATGGGAAAGACGTTAATTATGTTGATGCAAGTTTTGCAAATCAGCAGATTCTAGAACCTCCCAAGTTTTTCTAGGCCAAAAAGAGAGGAATAAAAAAGAAAATCCCAAGGCTCTTACTTTGCCTCAAAAGGTCATTTAGGTTGCCAACAGTTACGCTAGTGAAGCCAAGGAATATCTATCTCTACAATCAAAAGTGTTATTTAAATACACACCCAAGAAGAAAAGAAAGGCTAGCTAAAGGCCTTGACACCGGTAAAGGAAATTGAGATCTCTCTTGTCACAAGTTATAATTTTCCCCTTCGATAAATTGACCAGTCAATCCTTGAAGAAAACTTGATCATAAGTACATCATTCGGCAATAAGAGAGTAGTTCTAAGAGGAAACTCATCAAACTCTCTGGCAGAAGCGTCTTCTTCAAGCAGTCCGCCTCCAATAGAATCATCACAATCTCAAAGGAGGAAGAAGGACAACAATAAAAGGGGCCTTCCCAAAGCCAACAAACAAATAAACATTTCTCATAAAGGTAGAGTCCTAAAAGCATCATCTGAAGGGGATGCCTCTGAAGCACTCCAAGTATCACATGATGAGGGAGTTCTCCAGGCTCATGCCACGAATGATGCGATTTTTACACCCCAAGAGCAAGAGTTGTTCTCCCCAAATGAGCCAGTTCAACCTCGAATCTCAGTTTTTTACAGACTTAGGAAAGTCAATGAACACAAGCAAAAGAATATTCGAGTCAGAAAGTAAAAAAATTGGAAGCTGAAGAAGAAAATCAACAGCCTAGGAGTCTTGTTTGGGTTCATGAACAAAATGACATTAGCCAAGTTGAGGAAATAGAAGAAGTTAATGTCGTGTCCGTTAAAGATGAGGAAGACGCTCAAGATTTTCATTGTCCTCGTCAAGGAGCTCCCAAACATCACATGAATGATATGACAAATCATAAAATATGTGGTGAAGTTCAAGCTCAAGCTGATTCATTTAAAAGCTTAAATGGTGACTTAGTTGCTATAGAACAAGGATCCTCTGAGGATTTTATCGTGAATGTTCAACCAGCACCACCAGAAATGGAAGATGGTGGTCAAGCAACAATTGATGAGCATCGAAAGATAAATTTGGGAACAACAGATGATCCGAAACAAATTTTTATGAGTACTATATTGAAGGATGAAGAAGTGGTATAGTATGAAAAACTCCTTCGAGAGTACAAAGATGTATTCGCTTAGGGATATCAAGACATATCGAGCTTAGATCCAAATGTTGCTATCCATAACTTAGCTGTTTCTAAAGAAGTAAAACCGATAAGGCAACCTCGACAACACTTTCGTCCTAAACTGACAATCCCAATAAATGCTGAGGTGGACAAGCTTGTAAAGGCTAACTTCATTCGTGAAGTTCAATACCCAATTTAGTTGGCTAACATCATGCCTGTTCGGAAAAAGAATGGTCAACTTCAGATATGTGTAGATTTTAGGGACTTAAACAATACATGTCCCAAGGGTGATTTCCCACTACCGATCATAGAGCTCCTTGTCAATGCCACTATAGGGTTTGGATCTCTGTCATTTATGGATGGTTTCTTAGGGTACAATGAAATCAAAATGGACCCCGAAGATGAAGACCTAATCGCCTTTCGAACACCATAGGCCATATACTGCTATACGGTAATGCCATTTGATTTGACAAATGTCGGAGCCACCAACCAGAGGACCATGATAATCTTTTTTCATGATTTCTTCTAGTTGAATGCAATGTTAATGATTTGGTTGTGAAAACAAAAGATAGAGAAAATCATCCTCATGACTTAAGAAAGGTCTTCGAAAAGTTGCATGTACACCAACTCAAGATGAACCCTTTAAAGTGTCATTTGGGGTTACTTTAGGGAAGTTCCTGGGTTTTTTTGTTCGAAAAGAAGGAATTAAAATGGGCCCCAATAAAGTCAAAGCCATAATCCAAATGCTTCATCTGAGAAACTTACGGAATTACGGGGTTTATAAAGACGACTGGTTTACATAAGGCGGTTCATCTCGAATTTGTCAGGAAGGTGTCAACCTTTGACAAGACTTCTAAAAAAAGACACGCCCTTCATTTGGGATCAAGCTTACCAAAATGCTTTTGAAAATGTCAAGCAATATCTCACAAGGCCACCTATCCTAGCAGCTCCAGTACAAGGAAGACCTCTAATCCTATATACAACAGCCATTAAACGATCTTTAGGGGTAATGTTAGCCCAAAATAATGATGAAGGAAAGAAAAATGCCTTATACTACATCAGCCAAACAATGGTGGGTGCAGAAATAAATTACTCTTTTATGGAAAAAAATTTACCTTGCAATAGTTTTTGTCATTCAAAAGCTTCGACGCTACCTCTTATCCCATTGGGTCATTTTAATCTCGAAGGCAAATCCACTAAAATATATATTATCTAAACCCATGCTCTTAGGGAGATTGGCCAAATGGGCTATGCTTTTGGCCCTTTTTAACATCAAGTTCGTGCTTCAAAAGGTAGTAAAGGGATAAACTATAACCAATTTCCTAACAACACATCCAACATCTAATAATGAAGAACTACCTGACGATCTGCCAAATGATGAAGTTATGCTTATCGAAATTAAAACATGGTAGTTATATTTTGATGGGGCAGTAAGGAGTTAAGGAGCCGAATCAGGGATTGTATTTATCACACCATCAGGGGGACTTATCCCTTATTCATTCTCTCTCCTCGAGATCTGTTCAAATAATGTGGCCGAATACAAGGCACTCATCATTGGCCTCGAATTGGCCCTTAGAATGAACATTGATCAGCTTGAAACATTCGACGATTCCCAATTAATCATTCGATAAATAAATGGTCAGTGCAAAGTAAGAAATGTCAAATTAGCACCTCTTTACAAAATGGCAAGAATCCTTATGAACCAATTCCTTCAAGTAGAGGTCAATCATGTGTCGATGTCCAAAAATGATAAAGTAAATGCCTTAGCAAAGTTAGCTGCTTCACCGACACTCCACGATCAAAGGGAAATTCAAATTACAATCGGGGAATGCCACTTGCTGGCCTCAGCTTTAGACCGTTTTGATGAAACAGAAGAAATAAATGTAGTCTCAGTTTTTGAGGTTGAGGAAGAAGCAGAATGGAGACAACCTTTCACTGAGTATATTCAGTATAACATCTTACCCCCTGATCCAAAGAGAAGAGTAGATGTAAAATGATGAGCATTATGATTTACAATTACAAATGATACCTTATATCAAAAGTAGACCTAGCAAAACTGACCCAAAATTCGAAACCCAAACCGAATGACCCGTATCCTTACGCAAGCCAACACCCGAAATGGGATAAATTGATTTGGACACGAACACTCGAAGTAAACCGATCCAGAACTTAATGAAACCCGAATTATAGCATGACCCGAAATGACTTGACCTAATTCAAACCCAATCCATAGTGACCCGGCTTGAAGTGAACCGAAAATGGACAACCCCAACCCCAACCCGAATTGAACCATACCCGTTTTTAAAACCGATCCAATTCTTATCCGACTCAATTTTACCCGAATAAGTAGTAGCTTTTGTTGGGGTTTTAGTCTTTTCTCTTTTGGGGGGAATTTTGAATTTTTCAAACTCAATTAGTTGAGTTTAGGTGGGAAAAGAAAAATAACTTAAAAGGGAATTTTTACAAATGAAATCAATTAAAAACTTAAGAGGAAAAAATAAAATAGTTGATAGTTTTAAGTTTTTAATTTGATAGATATGTAGTAAAAATATAAGAGGAAAAATATTTGTCACATTAGGAATTAAGAAAAGATAAGTATAATTAGCAATTTATTAAACTTATTAGGATCTAGAAATCCTAATTTACTATTTGATTCACTTAATGACTTAATCCAATGCACGCTATGATTATAAATTTATAATATCATGCTGTGACTACTGTCAAAAATTCTGCGCTACTGATCTACGATTCTGAATCATCTTCATAACATGTTTAATTCTATAAAATCATATTCAAGAACGTATCGTTGCATATGATCTCCTAATAATGTGACTCATTTGAATTTTGGACAATTGAATTCTAAATCTTGAGTTTCGATAACGAGCATTCATAATCACGTAAATGTAATGCTAATTGACATATACTCATATATTGCTGTTACTTTTTAATTTTGACTCATTGAGCAAATGCATATCAAGTTATTAGTCTCACAAAGACAAATCTTTGAATGTTGATGCGTGATCACTTAACGAGCTATTAAAGAACATTGATTCTATTACTAAAAATGTCGACTTGAACCAACCTGTTTCTATTGACCAAATCTAAATATAATAAATGTGAAGATATAAACCAACACCAGATTCTAAATAAAAATTTTCTTATTTTCTTTCTTTTTTTTTTCAAAGTATATTTTGGTATTAGGGCTCACAAATGAGACCATTGACAAATGATTTGCGTTTAGGTTAGTCCACTTATTTTATCGTCGCATGAACTCAATTGAGATGATTAAAACTAAACCTAACGACACATAGTCCTTTGGATAATTGTACGGTGCATTTGATATAGGTTAGGGATGGCTACATTAATAACATACAATGATTCGAAATTAAGCCAACTTGATTTATACCCGATTCAATTTATACCTGACGCGATATTGACCCAAACATTGAACTGAATCCCATCCGGCCTAAATTACACTTGACCCATGCTCGATTCGAATCGGGCTACTATAAATAACCTGAAACAAACCCGACCTGAACTCCACCCAAACCGAACCCATACTGACCCAAACATGGTACCAGTAAATGACCCGAACCCGAACTTCACCCGAACCCGACTCGAACATGGTTGACCCGAAAGTGACCAAACCTAAACTTCACCCGAACTTCACCCGAACCCGACCCGAACATAGTTGACCCGAAAGGGACCCGAACCAAACTAAGACCCGACCCGTACCCGATCCAAATGACCAATTTGCCAAGTCTAATCGAAAGACTTTCGAAGGGGTGTTAGTTAAATGCTTGTCAAGGGATGAGGCTACTTATATCTTAAATGAAGTTCATATTGGGGTATGTGGTCCTCATCAGGTAGGTCCAAAACCTGCTAACCAAATCAAAAGGTTGGGCTATTATTGATCGACTATGGTTCAAGATCCAATAAAATTTTCTAAAGCATGCTAAGCTTGTCAAATCATGGCGATTTCATTCATCATCCACCACAATTACTCCACCCAAGCATATTATCTTGACCCTTCCATGCATGGGGGCTAGATGTCATAGAGCCTTTCGAGCGTTTATTTTAGCAGCCACAGATTACTTTTCAAAGTGGGCTAAAGTCATTCCATTAAGAGAAGTGGGGGTAAAGCAAGTCACTGATTTCATTAGGACCTATCTCATTTACAACTATAGAGTCCCATACAAAATCATTTCAGATAATGCCCTCCACTTTAAAAATCAAGTGATGATAAGGCTTGTGGAGAAGTACAAGTTCAGACATAGCTTCTCATCATGTTATAATCCATCATCAAATGGTCAAGCTGAAGCATTTAATAAAGTGCTTCGTAAGATTCTAAAAAAAATGGTCTCAAGATCAAGGAGGGAATAGCATGAACGACTACCATAAGCTTTCTGGGCTTATCGAACCATAATACAAACTGCAACTGGTTTTACACCCTACAACTTGGCTTTTAGTTCGAAATTCATGTTACCCTTGAGGTAGAATTACCTTCCCTAAGAGTGGCCATGCAATTCACTAATCCAAAGGATAAACTTTATGGGCTTATCGAACCACTAATTCTTCGATCTTTACAGCGGTCTCAACTACGCGAAATATCTCCTCTATCTTGGAGGAGAGCAAATAAATTTCTATTGTATTCAGCTTATAGATGTCAATCATGGAGCAAGGTGTACTTAAGGATTGAGAAACTTATGCTCTGCTAGCTAACAAGTCCCTGGCAAAGCCATAATTAGAAATAATACATATGATCACCTCTACTCCTTTGAGAATGATCTCCCAGAGCCACTCTTCCTTCAAGTTATAAAAAAGACTCACTAAGGAAGTAGGGATGCTTTGACTAGGCATGGCTTTAACCAATTCATCAGAAGTGCCACACATAAGAATGATAGAAGTGACCGCTGCATCAGGGTGCTCTACTATAGCAAGAGGTGCTTCATGTAGAGGTACTTCTATTTTTTCTGTGAGGGCATCTTGTTGATTCAAAGTTCCCTATTCCGTAAAAGTGTTCAAGTCCATGTTAGGAAAATCTTCAAGTCCTATGCCATCTCCCATATCAGAATCATCATAATGATCTAAGCAACTGCAACAAGCCTTCTTGAAGTTTATTTTGATGGGTGATTGATCCCGAGAATTTTCCATGGTGGGTGCTTGCTGGAGGTGTTCCCCCATCAGTGTCATGGTGTCCTTGATCTCTCCTGGCCTTCGACATACTTGCTAGACCTCATCGTGCTCACAGGAGTTCTTGGTACTGTGATCTCTATTAGAAAGTTTTCTACCAAGCAATCTAGCATAACAAGTAAGGGTGGAAAAGTCACCAGGCGAGTCTCTATCTGGGCGATGACGATATAAATAAGGAAAGAACTCCTCTAACCAACCTATTACATGATAGCTGGGAAAAATTGTGTTAGCTTTACTAGGATGGTCTGGATGACTTGCTGCCTCTCCTAAGCCGTGATAGATACAACCAAGCTTCATTGGAGCTAAAGAAATTTGCTGCCCAAAAGCCATTCATGTAGCCATTACAAATGTTTCTGCCCTTATGACTCCCTTACCATAAGGTAAAAAAAAAGTGACTCAACTAAAAGGCTAAGAAAGCAGCAAGTTTACCCTTAGTTGTAATACTCAAGTTTGTCATTCACTCTTGACAGGAAATGCAAATGGAGCTCCTTTTCTTCGCTGTAAATTTCTCTTTTTCAAGATCCGTTTATTCCCCATAAGCAAAGTAAACCAAGTATTCTCTGTAAAAATGGTCTAATCAGAGATCATAATAGATATGCTTCACTTTGTGGAACTTGCAAAGCTTAGAATGAATACGTAGAAGCTCAAGAATTATAGCAAGATATTTACTACGATCAGCTAAGTCTTTGTTTAGACGTAAAAATTCCTCATATGTAGCCTCAAGAGTGGATAAACCTCCAATTTGCTCCAAGTCATGAAGTGAAATGCCAATTTCACCTACACCATGATTAAAGGTATTAGTTAGAGGACCCCAAGGTTCACAAAAAGCTCGTCATGCATTTGTGTCAAAATGGTACGAAAATTGGGATACACCAAATATGCCGGCTTGTTTCAAAGGTTCTTCAAAATGAAGAAGTACTCGCTTGGTCCCATTCCATCTCTCCTATCATAGAAGTTGAGCGACCTCAAAACTGGAAGGTTAACCCCCAATTCCTTCTTCCACTAAGAAGCCTATGTAGGGTCGGGTAAAATTCATCCTCAGCCGAATATCTTTCTTCTTCACGACGTTCGGTGTTGACCTTCTCAAGAACAATAGCATTGAAGTAATTTTCGTAATCCTTGCTTACATCTACGCTTTTGTTCTTATCATTTCGACGATAACAAAGTGTCCCTTACTTGATTCTAACTTTCTTAACCAAGATAGACGTTAGAATTGAGGAAGGGATCACATTAGGACTTTGCAAGGAACTTGAACGCCAGTAATAACGCCTACAATCACATGCTCGGCCATCTTGAAATGGGGCTGTTTCGTTACCTAAGGTTAATTAATTGTTAATTAACCTCTACAATAAAAAAAATAGGGCTTAACTAATAAACAGCAAAAGGGCTCATAAAAGGCATGTATCGTTCACGTTATTAAAGTCCTAACATGAACAATGCATGGGGGCAACTATTAAACATGAAATTTTGAGGAATTTAATTTGTAAAAAAAATAAACACCAATGGATATAATATGAGTCCACCGTATAAATAATTAAAATAAAAATGGAAAAGCTTTCAAGCTCATAATGATTATGCACCTACAAAGTTGGAAAGCAATATTGCATGATATGCAAATTAAGCTAACTTGTTCTCTTCTGAATCAAAAATCACATGGATGCAAAATGACCAAGGATCAAATTTTAAATCCATTTTGACCCCTTTTGTTTATGCCTTGTCAAATAAAAAGATATAACAATATTTTCAATGGAGGCTACCAAAACCATCCTATGTACCCTGACTTTTTTTTATAAATATTTTATATATATATATATATATATATATATATATATATATATATATATAGCAAAAAAAAGAAAAAAAATTTAATTAAGATGCGCCATAAGGTGCAAATGAAACAAAGGGGAGAAACAAATCAGGGGGAAAAGTCATGAAATCTTCACATGAATTATAAAAAGCTATTAAAAAATAAAGGCAGTAGATAAATGAAGTACAATGTGCGCCTTGAAGGATCACATGAAGGCCATATGCAAATTTGTGAGCATTACCCAAAAAAAAAAAAAAAAAAGGAAGAGAGGAAATTATTGAATACTAGTGCATGACAATTGGTTACCATGACCCCGCACCAACACCACTTACCCATTTTCTCTGCAACGTGGGAAAGTAACTGCCCCATTATACATTATAAAAGCAAGGCACAAGCCAAAATGGAGAGGTTAGACTCAGTGAAAAATAATCTAGGTACAAAAGGCTGGTGAAGAGATGAGGGCAAATCAAAATAGTAAGTGTAAGGTACAAGAGCAGAGATTAAAAAAAAAAAATCATCAGTTCGTGAATAAGAGACCCAAGCAGTACTCTCATCCTCTTCTCCAACAAATTGAAGATTCAAGCATAAGCAAGTATGAAGTCTTCATTTTTTTACCACTTCTTAACTCTGGATTCGTCTCACACTGAAGCAGAAGATGAATAATTTCATCAAGTCACTCAAAATCGAAAAATGGATCGCAACAACCATAGCTCAAGTTCTGCCTAACTCGGGAGTCGTAACCCCCAACTTGGGTCTTGATAGACCTATGAGAAAAATTTGGATCCTACTGGATCCCGAATGCTGCGGGAATCACAATACTAATTGACCCTATCGGATCTCAAGTCCTGTTGGACTTGTAAATGGATAATTATGATAAAACCAATGACTTATTTACTTTTGGCCATAAAGATTTTATGCCTCAAACAGAAATTTTAGGATTTCAAAAAAAAAAGTGAAACAATGGAGATCATTAAGAAGAAAACTAAGGGGCTTCTCCATGTTAATAAAGTAAAAAAAGCCATTGTGATTGAACTAAGAATGAAACTCACAAGTTCTTTAAAAATGATGGTTAAACACACAAATTTTATTTTCCTTTTAAAAAGAAGGAGCACTATAGTCTACATAAAGGTGATTGACAATTCATGCCCATCCACTCAATTTTCTGTAAAATGTACATGCCATGTGTTGGGCATTAAAGCAATGAAATACAATATAGGAGGGAAATACAATATAGGAGGATGGCAGGGAATAGTGTCTTAATTGGCAAAATTTGCACGCTTTAATTGAGTCTAGTTCACAAAAGTCAATAAGTTTTTTTTTTTTTGGGCAGCAGTGTCTCACCTATTTGTTAAGCCTCAAAACAGTGAAGGAAAGACAATATGCAATCAAAAAGTGAGAGTAAGTGGGTAAAACCAAAAAAAAAACATGGGGGTAGTATTTATAAATCAGACCCAATAATAGAGTAGGATGACTTGAAGTAGGATTCTGTTATGAAGATATCATAATTCTAGGAAGACACATTTTATCCTCTCAATTCAAAATTTTAATGTGTGATTAACCATGCTAATTTTTTTATTTTTTAGAGCAAGTGAACGATCCTAGCTGTTCGTGGTAATTACGTCCAAATCAGGATGGTTTGCTCTGAAAATAAAAGGGATATGGTTTTTTTAAAAAAAATATGCTTGCCAAGCTGATAAAGCCAAAATCATTTTGATTACCCTACGTGACTCCCAAAATGAAGTAAGGGAATACGAGGAGAATATCCAATTAGTCTTGATGCAGAACTCGTGTATTGATTTAAAAGACCCCAGATTAATTTGAGTGTTTTGGTTTCGCTGAATAAAAGAAAAAGAGATAGAGCTAAACCATGACTATCTTTTTTTTTAAAAGGATTGTCAACTCTGTTAAAAATAATTTGGTCATGTATGTCTCACCCAAAATTATAAAAAAATGATTGGGCCTTGTTGGCTAAAATCAAGTACCGACGAAAGCAAATTGTGTCAGAATAAAAATCTATTTGCTTTGAATAATGTTTAGGTGGAAGGCTAATAATAATTAAGCCCGTGCACACTTAGGAACCCAAGTCAAGCATTAGCGAAAATCATATTATAAAAGAAAGCATTTTGCTTTAAATGGCATTAACTGGGTTATGTTTTAGTAAGATGCAAATGAGGTCCATGAATTTCGAGTGGATGAAGATAATATCTATTCATCTACTTCGCGTAAAATACATAAAGAGATAAAGTACTTTGAGTATTACCTAGAACTATGATGACTTGATTCCGCTAAGGATGTGTAGGAAGTTTGATAGGAAATTTTCGGGTTCAGTCTAAATTGAAGTCTTCAAATTGGCTAAAACCAACATCCCCCACTCCATGATGTAAACCTAAAAAATTTTGGGTTATGAACTAAGTCAATTTGTCGCCAAGAGCAAGCAAGAGGCCTATTAATAAATTGTGTTACGATCGAAAAAAATAATATATAGTAAAATAAATGAACCGACCTCCTACAAGGACTAAGTTAGAAAGTACAACAATTTGTTGAGAAACGGCTAAAAAAAATTATTCTTGTAACTTAGCTGTTAAAGTAAAAATTAAAAAAACAAATGACAAATTTGCAGCTATTAATCCAATTCAAATTCAAAGCTAACCGAATCAAATTATGGTTATTACTGAACAAAAATAATATACAAATCAATTTAAATTTATTTAAAAAAACTGCAGTTGGTTTTATCCTTTACAAAAGAGCTATGCAGGTACCTCATAAGAAAAAAAAAAAAAAAAGGGCAACTTATGTTCCAAATCAAATAAATTAGCCTACGCTAATCTACACATGAAGAATATGTGCGTGTAGTACCTTTCCTAAAAAATGCCTATACGATCACTATCTAATGCAATTAAGTCTAGGGTATGGGTGATCCAACATAAAAAAAACATGATGCATGTCGATCCAAATTAAACAAAGACCTATGAATGCAAAACAAGACAAAAAAAATGAAACATAACGAGTCGGAATCAAAAGGTAGTCTCCCGAGAGGGGGATGTAATTAAGGAGGTACATCCTCTTGAATAGTGTCGTACTCAAAAAAAATTGATGTACGTTTTTGTATGTTGGAAAATTATGTTATGCATATTATTTATTTTTATTAAATTTTTGGTCAACAATCATTAACTTGGCATGCAATCTAATGAGAACACATATTGGAAACTTGTAGCTAAGTGAAAATTAAAAATAAAATGGGTTCTAAGGAATTTTCTCATTATGTTGAATTTCTTATTCTTGATCAAGAGTGGGAAAAAAAAATCCACTCTTACTAGAATTTGGAAAGTGCATAAAGGCTAACACCATTATAAAGGAGGCTTTGAGAATCATAATTTATCATCATCTTAGCTTAGGTTTTAGTTTGGAATTTAAGAGTGGATTAGTTTAGTTTAATTTCTCTCAAAACCTTGGATAACTTAAATTTAATTCAAGTTTGAGTTTTTTAGTAATCTATTTGATTCCCCTTTCGGTTTCTACTTTCAATTAGTCGGTAATTTATTTCCTTTCATCTCTCTCTCTTTGTCTATTCCTTCTCTTCTTGATTAAAGTTTATTGCTCTTTGAATCATTCTGGTGATTTGCATATTAGTAATTGTTAAATTCAATCATGTTTACTTACATCTAATTTCTGCAAGTTGAGTGAATTATGTTTGCATATATATTTTTTACAATCTAGTTGCTATGGATTAGTGGTTGTATACTGCCATAGATTCATCTCTGTCCCTATTGAGTTGACTCTTAAACAACTACGGCTGACAACCATACACTTATAGTATTACTATACATTCTTTTTGGATTCTATCAAATTTTTGATGCTATTATCAGGGGATAGCAGTTTGAATTTAGATCACTATTTTCTATTTTGTTTGTTTATCTTATTAGTTTCATAATTCCTATTAGTAGATTAGTTTATGATTTTGTCTTTAGATTAATTGCTCAATTAATTTGACTAGTATCTTACATTTTCTTGTTTTTCTTGTTTGAAAAAAAAATCAAAAATCCCTAAAATTAAAATTTTCAAAAAAAATGGCCAATTTTCCATTGCCTTCAATAAAAGCACAAACCCTTTTGTAATTATTTCTCTAGAGTTAATGACTTTCGTGCTCAATTTGTGGGCTATATGTTTGAAAAATGGAAAATTTATAAAGCTATTTATGCGAGAGTGAATGGAAAGACCCGAGCTACTTTGGACTTATTGTATGTTCTATCCAAAAATCCTGACGAAGCTTCAAACTTGTTGGAAAACTTGGGTGGGATAGTTGTCAATTTGTAAAAGCTAGAGAGACTTGAGGGTACCCTGCTAGTGATCAGTCTATTTATCATGCTAATTCTTGTTCATACGATCAAATTAAGGACCCAAATGTTCAACCATATCATTTTGATTATACTCCTACTTCTTGTGATTATTATAAATCTTTTGATAATAATATTAATAGTTGTCCTTATCAGATGAATGATGTTCGTTGTGCAAATCCTAAAGAGATGATAAATGATACGATAGAAAAAGTTATCGAGACTATAAAGAAGAACTTGTTTCAATGTTTTTAACCAAATAAGGGAGGATGATAATGTGCATGAGCATAACTTTAGTTTCGGATTGCATGACATTCCATCTGACACTAGTAGCACTAGAGATGTCATTGATAATGTATGGATCAAACCTAACCCATCTATTCCTTTGGCTCAACTTATGAATTTTAAGAGGTGAAGAATCAAAAGGGTGATGTTCGTACTTATGATGATAAGTGGAATGGGTGGTACGAGGACAACCCTGATATGGATGAGCACAATGAGTTTAAATAGTTAGAAGATATTTCCCCTATGGAGTCATTTGTGAAGCACGAGGTCGAGATAAGCTCTTCTAGATTAGAATTAGTGGATGCCAATTCTTATAGGTTCACTAAGCTGATGCCCACCGCATCAACTTTAGACAATTCCACCCATGACATTTGTAATGACCCCAATTACTAATAATTCAATTATCTTAATTTAATTACTTATTATCATAACTAGTTTTTTACCCGTGCGTTGCACGAGAGTTATCACTTCTCGGTTGATAAGTATTAATATCTTGTTGCATACGTTGTTGTTGGTGCTATACCATACTAGGTTCTATGAACTTGATGGTAGCACCTTTTTTCTGACTTTATTTCATATGAAGTTACTTTAATTATATGTATTTGAATTTTTGATGTGCAGTCTATCTTTTTTAATCCTATTAGTCAAGAAGTTTTTCATTTTCTTTTTGTTTTAAGATATTATGCGGTTTGGCACTGCGTGATTTTCTTAAAGTTTAAAATTATTTTGTGAAATAACGATATTGACGGTGGTAGCAAAGGAGCAAAGGAAAACTATGGTATTTTTGGTAATTTAATGTTGTTGTAAACTTGAACTTTATTTTTAAAAATGCATCATATGATAATGTGAAGTGTAATATATGAAAAGTAGTTCTAATATGAAATGTTCAATACCACATCAAATTTGTCATCTTTGTTATTTGTTAGTTGCCAGTTTCTGCTCTCATATTAAGTAGCCTACAAAAATAATTTATATTATACTAAGTTTGGCTTTGATTTTTCATTTATTCCCAGCTGTTGTCATCAACGAAATGTATGTAATGATTTTTTTACATGCTTATACATTTAGTAAAAAAATATGAGATAATAATTTTGGATTGATTTGTACTTACCTACAGAGTAGTATTTTAATTGTGGACTTCTTGTATATTTCATCTACCTAGAGTTGCCCACACAATTTGGAGTAATTTATTAATTGTTATTATTTTAATCTTCAATTATGTTTAACTCTAAGAATCATAATATATCATGGTCTTTGCATAATTAGAACTAATATTTTGTAGGAGTTTATAACAATAAAAGATGTATAGTGCCTTTTTTTGGGGTAATTTGTAGTAGTGAAGTTATTGCATGTATACCTTTAGTTAGTTGTTGAACACTTCTTTGTAGACAGTGTTTCTTGTGCATCCTTCATAATGTTCATTGTTATATTTAATGATAAAATTCAAACCCTCTGGTCTTAGATAAGTGCAAAATAATTCTATGGATTGTAACCTTCATTCTGACATTGATCAAGAAAAGAATAAACTTTTTTTGTTTTAGCTAACCAGCGCTTCTTAAGACTGATTATTGTATCCTTCCATAATTAAGAATTATATGGGGACACAAATTTTCTTTTTGATCAAATAACAATACAAACTTAGATGAGATACTATAAAATTAAGTCCCTATTTATAAGAAATTATAAATTAAGATAAACTCTAGAGTAAAATGAGTAACTGTTGAGATAATTAGATAATTAATTTCAAAAATAATATATAATATAATAATTAAAGGTGAACATTAAAATGAAATAATGAGGTAATTTAGCGAAGATTATATAATATTAAAGGTGGACATTCAAATGAAATAATAAGTTAATTTACCATTAAAAATAAATCAGCTAAAGATCATTTAGCACATGTGAGACCAAATGTAAAATTCGTAGGGTCACGCATGCCAATTAAAACTAATAATCATCACAAAAGGTATGTTCTTTTTTCCCTATAGATTGCTATTGGTTTATTTCAATATTTTAACGATGCCTTTAATATTATTTAATAGTAATATGGTCCTTCCTACTATTTGACTCATGAGTTGAATAAAAATAATATTTGATTAATTATTCTCGTGATCAACAAAGCAAGGGAAAATTGTTGATAGTAGTAACAAAAAGATGGATAAGTCTTTGACCTTAATCTTATCTCCTTGGTGCATAATTATTTATAAAAAAAACCAACAAAGAAAAATGAAAAAATTAAAAAAATAAGAAACGGAGATTAGTAGCATATGAGGAATTTTTTTTAGCACAATTTAAATTTAGGAAAACTTTTAACGTTCTTTTTTTGAGGGGAGGAGGGGGGAGGGGAGCACTACTAATTTGTGAAGTCAATTATGGTCTATTGTGGGAATGTAGCCAAGCTACTCTCATATATTAATTTATCTATTAAATTTAAATTTAAATTTGTTAAAAGAACAAATTATACTATGTGATTTTAAGCACGAAATATAATCTTAAGTGAAATATAAATTGAATAAATCACTGAAACATTTTTTTTAATATCATGAATGTAAGTTGTAAATGTGAAAAGAAACTAAATATTGTACCAATTTAAAGTAGACATAAGCAAAACACACGATCACATTAAGGTCCTACTGTATTTCATATTATCTAAATCTAATTATGCGACATGCTTAAGTAATCAAGCTTTATAGTATGTGAAGTAAGCAGTTCAATCAGTATTCAAGTGCCAACTCATGATATATTCACTCAAAAATAAATATATAGCAATAAATATACTTAGACTTAGATGTCCAATACGTACTTACCTCAAGAATAATGTCTAACACACTTCAATTTTTTTTTTCTTGGGTAACATCTAAATTATATCTTTGGCCTATATTTAAGTTTTTAAAGATAAAATTTAATTACAAATTAGTCATAACATATGAGAAAAGTTAATGTTAAATTGAATCAAAATTGCATTGATAACATGCATCCATCTTAATTACATGATAGAAGTCTTTTATGTTACTATCCTACATGGCATTCTTATCTCAAGTGGCACCCTAGATGGCATCCTATGTGGCATCCACATGTCGCTCAAATATGAGTTCAATCCATTTTTAATATATATGTATGATTACAGCAGAGGCCTTAATGATTATAGGCATTACCACTATCCTAAGTTAGACAAGGCTATATAGAAACTACACAACTTTAACTGGAGTACTTCTACATTCACAAATTTTATTAAGCTAAAGGCATTCATGTCAACTTCGAACAACAATTTAACTTTAAAATAACCAAACATAGCTAAATTAGGAGTCTCCTAATAATCCACAATAGGCACGCTTACTCAAATTATACATCTTGTATGAAGTTTAAACTCTGTCCAGTCTATACTCTACGCTAAAATCCACAGTCAGCGTCTAACGGTTGCAGAGACATAGAACCTTTCCAACTTCTTGCTATCCTCGGCCTTGTTACAAAGAGGTATGTCCATAGACTCCTTACCTTAAACAAAAAACACAAAAATACTTTGAAAAATGAGTTGAAGCCCAATATGCTTATCATTATACTGTAAAATAAACTTTTATAATAACTTAGTTAGGCACTTGCATTTCAATTTGTTTTAGTTCGAAAACATTAAGGGAGAAAATATGCATAAAACTACTTGTCGGTTTTTATCTGAAATTGGAACCCAAACTAATGAGCTCATAAGCACATGGTGATCACTAAATAGGTATACACCTGCCAGACCGATCAGGTAGGCTAATCTGAGGCCGTGTGGGTCAACTGAAGGGCACATGCCCTGATAATTGATAACTACTGGGTTCACCTAATTATGTGGAAAACAATACTTGAAATGATTCATTAAATAACTACACATTTTGAGATTTTGACATATGTAAAATGTGTAAATTTCAAAAGGTACAGGTAGTAAACAGACCTAGAGTTTTTAAAGTCTTTTCCCTTTAAAAAATAATTGTTTATGGCATTGAAATGACTGGAATGATCTCGTTTTCGCTCCAATATACATTTCTAAGGTTACTAAAGCTTCAAATAATTTTTGATTATTACAACCTAAGAAAATAATTCAAAGTTTTCTTTTGTACTTCTCTTAATTATTAATGTATCCACCATTATTTACTCAACATATAAATTGATTTCATCTCCTCCTTTTTTTCTATGCCTCTTTCTGATATTGTTGTTGCTAATGTCAATACTATTATTAATGTTATTGTTGTTTTTATAGGTTTTAATATTGTTTTATTCTTAACTATTATTGATATGATTTCGGAGAATTCTTGTACTGTGCTGTAAGTGATGACGTGGGACGAAAGAACGGGCTTATTAGACGGCACGTGTGCGACACTTGACGTCCTCTTCTTCCAAGTCCAACGTGCAAAAAGGGCACCCCTGGGTTGTGGACCAGGGAACGCCTCTCCGACGATCAAGTCAGTCAAGGGTCCAAGTACAAGGAGAATAGAGAAAATTTAATATGAGTCAAATGCAGAGTTAGACTGCCAACCCCTTTCCCAAGGTGGGTAGCTGACTATTTATAGTCCCTGTGGCAAGAGGTAAAATAGTAATCTTACCTGGGTTATTCTGAATGGGCCATCGGTTTGGCAACCAGGTCCCTAGGAAGAGCCCCTAGGGTCCTGTTGGGAGCTCATTTTCAAGAGTATGGGCTTGGCCTGTGAGACAACTGAGATGGGCCTATAGGGAGATCTTATTTCCCCAATCACTTAGCCCCTCACATTTTGTCTGCACGCCGAGCCGAGCAAGTAGTCAGGTGAAATGTGGAATCTACCCATGGTCGGCGTATATCTGGGGGGCTTTAGAAATTACGCCCCCGCTGTGGTCGGTCTTGTGGCCACCAATCATAGAGCCAGCCAAGCATCCGTGATGGAACAAGTCTTGAGGTTTAGACGGTGGCTTGGAAAACCGTCCCATTAGCGGATATAAAATATGATCGCTAAGGATGGGGGCTCCATCCTTCATCTCTAATATTGATCCTCATCGGGGCATTCCTTCTATGGCTTTTCCTTGTTCTCTAAACACCGGAGAGATGGCTGAATATGTTGCCTACCACTTCGAGTGAGATCAGCGCAGGGTTGCTTTTCCTCCGTTGCCTCTCCTGAACGATTTTCAGGCTCTACGCCCTAGCTATGAACTCGTTATGGTCGAGGAAGCTGCTCAGCGCTTCGAACTTTTGGAACTACCATAGGTCATCTTTTACACGATGCTTCTTAACGAAGCCGAGAAGTTGGGGGTCCTATATGAGCGGACACTCCGCATAATGGAGTTGGCCTTTACTGAGCTCCGCTTGAGCACCTTTGAGTCGTGGATGTGGCTAAACGGAGATCGAATTTTTGAGGCACGATTTCGGGAAAAGGGCGAGCATGAGGAGGAGAGTTAAGATGCTGAAAGGGCCGCCTCCTCTTCGGATGATGACAAGCAGGGTGTGAAGCCAGGGAGGAGGAGGCCGCCTCCCGTTCAGACGATGATAAATAGGAATAAGGCCGACTGGAAAGTGTCCCTGATGCACATTCCCTCTTTCTTTTTCTGTTTTCTTTTTCTCTCTTTGTTTTTTTTTTGGTATCGTCTCTATTGCCAGTAATAAAATGATCACGTTCTTCCCTCTTCCAGGAGTTCTGTCATTTTCCTTGTGTTCATATTAATTTGTGTTAGCAGTATGACCACGTAGCACGAGTGGGTTGGCCACTGAGCTTCGGGGGTGTTTTTATGAAACGCGACCCCCCTTGATGTCCCCTCTATAAATACAAATCAATATTCCTAGAGACATTGCTCAAGCATACTCTTTCGGGGAGGAATCATGGAAAGGAACAAGGGGAAAGGGAAAGAGAGGGAACTTCACACACCCCTTTCATCATGGCGTTTCCTCCTCTTCACGAGACCAGGGAGATGGCCGACTTTGTGCGGGACTCCTTCAGGTGGCGTTGGAGGAGCACCACATGCCCGCCTCGTCTACTTCCAGATGATTACCAAGACTTATGCCCGCGGTTTATGTTGTCTGACGTAGAGAGTGCAGCGCTTGAATTTGAACTTCTTGAGATGGTCAAAGTGATATTCTATGCTATGCCGTTGAAAGATGCTGTTGAACTGGGCATAGTGAGTGGCTCCCTTGTCGTCGACCTGAAGCTGACCCTTGAGGGCTTGAGATGGACGTCCTTCGAGGCCTGGCTGAGTCGTTCCAGCTAGGACCTGCAGGAGGCGTAACTTCGACAGCGAACCTTGTAGTCAGAAGCCCACAGATCAATGGACGACCAAGAGGAGAGCTCGGGATCAACTGGCCCCCCACCTTCTTCTAGTGACGAGGAGTAGCATTGACTTTTTCGAATATTGTCACGTATGATGCCCTTCCCCCATGCACGCCTCTATAAGAGGTGTTTGTAATCGTAAGCCTTGATAATAAAATGTCATACCCGTTTCTTCATGGGATGCAGCCCAACTTTTGCATTTGTTTTTATTATTTCTTTGAGCTCCAGCTCGCTAGGGTCACGTGTCAAGAGTAGATTGGTTGGTTGCACCTTAGGAAGGGCAGCGTCCTTTGAGTTGCTTCCTTTTCACCACAAAAAGGGGGTGAAGGTTCCCCATTACCAAGTGGCATCCTGTGCATCTCCCTGACTATTAGAGAGAGAAGATAGGAGTGATAGAAGAGATAGAGGGAGAGAGAAAGAAAGTAGTCCATTTTTTCAACTTTACCAGTACCGAGATGGCGGCCGAATACGTCCGGGACACCTTTCATTGGCCTCTGACGGAGACCTCAGCCCAGCGCCCGAAGCCTCTCCCCGGGATTATCCCAGCCTTGGTTTTGACCTTGGTGTAGCTACACGGTACGCTCAAGACTCCAGCATCCCTGAGAAGGTGCAGGCGATCTTCTATGCCATGGTTGTGAACGGCGTTGTGGAGCTGGGTCTCACGTGCAGACTCACGGCGGGATGCTTGATGTGGGCCCTGGAGTAGCTGAACTGGGAGCCCTTTGAGTTATGGCTAGAGAACGTCGATTATAAGCTTAGGAGAGCCTGGGCCCCCTAGCCTGTTAACCCACCTACTGACCTCGCATCCTCGAGTGGTCTTGTGGAGGCCTCGGGCTTAAATGACGCGCCTCCTGCATCAAGTGACGAGGAGTCGGAGTAGACGTTTCGTTGTGTTCTTCTTTTTATTTACATAGACGGTATCTACTGATCTGACTGGTATAATAAAATATCTTTTTCTCATGAAGTATCTTTCGTCTTTATGCTGAGTGACTTGGTACGTGTGTGGATTGATCTGACAGCACTCGGGTATGAAGCTGAGTCTAGCTAGTGACCGGTCAGAAGGCCGTACGTTCGGTGCTATAGCCCCTATTAAGGTTGGTAGTGTAGCGGCTGGCCATGGGCCACGCCAAGGGGCTCTTAGCCCTTATTGGGGTAAGAGGGTAGCAACCGGCCGTATAGTCATACTTCAGGACCTTTGGCCTCTAATGGGGCTAAGAGTATAGCGACCGACTGTAAAGCCATGCTCAAGGATCCTTAGCCCCTATTGGGGCTAAGAATGTAGCGACCGGCTACAAGGCCATGTTGTAGGACCCTTAGCCCCTACTGGGGCTAAGAATGTGATGATCGGCCGTAAGGCCTTGCCCGAGGACCCTTAGCGCCATTGGGGCTAAGAGTATGGTGACCGGCTGCAAGGCCGTGATGTTACACCCCTAGCCCCCATCGAAGCTAAGAGTATTGCGATCTGCCATAAGGCCGTGCTTAAAGATCCTTAGCCTCTATTCACATTAAGAATGTAGCGACCAGCCGTAAGGCTGTACTTTTAGGACCTTAAGCTCCCATTAGGGGCTAAGAGTATTGCGACTGGCCCTAAGGCCGTGCTCGGGGATCCTTAGTCCCTACTGGGGCTAAGGATGTAGCGAACAGCTGTAAGGCCGTGTTCGGAGACTCAGCCCCCAACCGGAGTTAAGAGTATGGCGACCAGCCTAAAGGCCATGCTCAAGGATCATGTGTTCATCCAGGGGCTGAAAGTATGGTGATCGGCAATAGGACGTCCTAGTGAAGCCGTTATCCCCCCAGAGCCTCAGGTTCCTTATCTGTGAGTGAGGGGGTGATGATGTGGCGCCATGTGGCAATTGTTGAGATGAGTTGTGTCTTTTGGGTGTCTTGGTGGGAGTGTTCTCATCCCTGCTCTATTTAAGGGTATGGGACTCAGCAAAAAAGGTCATTTTTAATTACACGCTAAACTATTTAGAAAGAGAAGCGCTTTCTAGAGAGAGAAAGTCTACCCTCTCTCATCATAGCTCATTCAAACTCACTGTAGCGCCTTAACCTCCTCCCTCGCTTCTTCAAAGGATTTGTTTGAGTGTTCATCCTCATCTTCAACCTATTCCTTTAAATCTTCATCTTTTAGAAGTACACCCTCGTACCCCATTCAAGCATTGTTTGTTGTTCTTGTATAGTTATGTCTACATCTTACTCATCCAACGGGGACGTTCCTGAAGGATTGGCCGGTCACCAGGTGGAGGGTCACCATATGCAATTCCCTAGCCTCCTGACCTTTATAGATGCCCGGGTGATTGCGGCCGTTCCCCTAAAAAATCAATGTAGGGAACCCAAAAATATTCCCTACACAGTGCCTCTTTTTGAACCCGGCACTCTCTCGTGGTCTAGCTGCGAGTACTCCTCCCCCCTAGCATCCTCAGTCCTGAGGTGGAGGTCTCATACCCATGGGAAATCACCATAGCTGACTTTATGAATGATTTCCATGTACGATAAATGGCAAAGACCAATTCAACTCCCGGCATCAGATCCCCAGACGAGTTGCTGGCCGAGGACACTCAAGGTAATCCCTGTTCTGCCCCAAGCTCCCCAAAGCCGGTGGCTGAAGTGGCTCCACTAGCGCTAGTTCTTCATCGAGGGGAACATCTTCCTCCTCCTCAGATGGGTCATCGAGGCGTTCGTCCATAGAGGGGGCATCCACAAGCTCTTCATCCCACGAAGGGCCCTCTACTCCGGGAAGGTCGGTACATAAGAAGAGGGGTCATACCCCGTATGGCCGGTCCCTAAGATCGTGGTGGAGGGACCAGAATTCCCTGGGGCCCCTGCCCGGTCGGACCCACAAGACGACCCAGGCAGTCATTTCCCAAACCCAAAGGGCATTCCCACCTTGAAGAGGATGGCCCTTGAGAAGAAATACCTCCTGCCTGAGGGGTATACTTTGTGATCACCGAGCCGGATGCAACAGTAAATGAGCCCCTCAATTGTTATATAAATCATAAGAATCCACCACAATTTCCCCCCAAATTAATTTTATGGTTTGTTTTTTAATCAATTTATTTCACCAAATTAGCATTTCCCTCTTTTCCTCCCATTTTCCACACCAAGCGTAAGTAACTTCTCACTAATATTACCACTCAAATTTAGACCTTTAAAACCCTTCAATTTATCAATTCACTTGTGAAACATATCATGAGCAAATTGTTCCAAATGCTCCATTTTAAACTTCTCTCCTTAATTTTCTTTTCCAACCTCAGATTCAACCTCACTCATTCCCTCCTTCATAGCAAACATCTAATACCCACACCAATGTCTCTAAATTTTCATTCAAACACACCCATAATTCCCCAAAATTCAAATCAACTTTATGGCACAACCTTGCCAACCACACCCAAACCCAATTCCACCATAGACATCACTTCACTTCCTCACTCCAATCATCAAAATTGCAACAATAAACTATAATTTCAGCCCAATCATCACCTGACTAGATTAAAATATATATTTTTTTAACAAAATTAAAGAATTGCATGATGACAGTAAATAGGAGACACTTTAGTCCTTGCCTTTCTAAACACCCAAGATGACAAGCAAGGGAAGTGGGAGAAGGGGTGATGGCGCACTGGCCGCACAGGTGGCAGGCGGCGACTGTGGGTGGTGGCAGCACTGGGCAGGAGGGCACGATGGGGTTGATGGCAGTGGAGAGGGGAAGCTTAGTAAAAACATGGAGGTTGTGTCACAGCTGAGATATAAGGGGGAGGGGGGAGTTGTTAAAGGGGGCCGGACTAGTTTTATTAGCTTTAAGTTTTCTTTATTCTTTTAACACTCAATCTCCCTTAAACTAGGTATTTTATTTTTGTTATTATTTTCTTTCCCCTATTTAAGCTAATAAATATTTGGTTTAAAGTTTGGGTTGATATTTGGGCTATTATTAGTATTTCCAAGGTTTATTTGCAAGGAACTTATAAATTCTAGCCATATTAATTAATATGCCCTTTGCACTTATTTTTTATTTCGTTTATTAAATTATAGTTTCATTTCTATAATATAATTGAGTAAATTGTGTATTTGTGTATATCCTATGATTACTCACTTTTATAAATTTGCCAATTTATTTATTTATTCATCTATTTATAAGCTTCAAATGATTTAATACGGAACATGCGTAGTTTATTTCGAGGCCACTTCGTCCCTTCAACCTGCAGCGGCATAATTATTTTAAAATATTGAATCGAAATATGGTGCTCAACTTTATTAAATTGAACTTAACTAATGTAATTAATCATGGATAAGGTTAGGGCTATAACAACCTCCCCCCTCTTCAAAATAAGTTTCATTCTCAAAACTTGCAAATTTTGGAAGAAATCTTAGATTTACCTTGAACAAGTTTGGTTACTTGTTTCTGGTGTCCTGTTCCGTCCCCTATGTGGCTTCAGATGAGATGTGGTTTGCTCATAGGATCCCAACCAGAAGAATACTGTTATTGCAGAGTTGTTTAACTCTATGGTTAAAGATTTGCATTGGAGGCTCCTTATAACATGTTCTTAGTAACCTCTATAACCTCTAGGACACACTTACTGGGTCTGTGGGACCGGGGTGGACTAATACGACTCAAGTACTCATTCTAACCAAATTCTAATAACAATTTAAGCACATAGAAATTAAAATTAGAAACCGATAGGCTAATGATGAGTTATCCGAGTTCTTCCTTATCTCCAAGCTTAATAAATGGACCTTGATCTTCACCTTTGACCAAGGTTTGACCATATTGACTGTTGTTGACTAAAGTTTGACTTTTTGATTGGGGCCTGTTAGACCAAAATTAATCCGATTTGTCTACTTAATTTTGGTCATATGCTAGATTCTACATTTTGATGCTCTTTTCTTCCTTCTATTAAAACTTGGGCCGCATAGACTAGATGGAATAGAATAAACAACTTAATTCTTCCTAAACTCATTTATTGTAAAGTTATAAACCAAACTTACCCTTGATGCTTATGCATTGAAACTTCCCTTATTTGAAAGGATTTTCCCTCATATCCTTGTGCTTGAAATTGAAGGATACTAATTTTCAGAAGTTGTTGTACCCCCTGAGTTTTTGGAAACTCATTAAGCTAAGAATACTTCCCTTCTTGAACATATACGACATGTTTGAAGGTTTTAAGGGATTACTCTAATAGAACTAACAATCCTTCTAACATTCATGAACCTATCAAGAGATGTTTCTTTATCAATAGATACTCATCCCAAATCATATCAAGAGATATTTCCTTATCATCCATAAATTTGTCTTGTAGAGGCTCACGTTCAAGATATAAATAGCAATCATCAATGGGTAACACACATAAGAGGTTTCATCCTAAAATTGGCTAATGAAGAATAGAAGCAGATTCCCAAATTCATTCAAGGTTGATTGATGCAAGGGATGTAGTGGTTTCACTTCCTCACTTGTGTTTAGTTCAACTAAGAGTCTGGCAATTACATACTTGCTCTTACTAATGGTTCTCTCAACTCATGTTTCGCATATGAACATGATTTTCTCTCCCTTTGTTTGTATTTGATAGATGTGGGTAAACAAGCAAATGTCAATGCCTCCCCTTGCTATTGGTAAGAATTATGGCCATTATAACTCTAACAATAATCAAGTAAAACATGATAAACATCAACGGGCAACATTCCATACAAAGCCTTATTTCTAAACTTGCTCATTGAAGATGAAAGTAGAGCTTCTTTGGTGATGTTTAGCTTAATCCCTAAATAGAGACAATGGAGAGTATAAGAGTGAGATTGAGAAATAATTGATAGCACAACCTCCAAGGTTGGCTTTAACTCTCTCTTTAAGATCCAAAGTGATCCGTTTTTTTATTCAATTTTCCTCATTTGAACCAAAGAGGGCTTTTTTTATTAAGGGAACTTATTCATCCGACTCGAAGATAATCACTTCTTCTTGAACTGTGATCTTATCCTAAGCACCAGTGGATTCCTCTTTCAAGGATTCTTCAAAGGTTTGATCTACTTTGAACCTTATATCCATGTATGACTTGAGTCAACTCTAAGTTTTGATTCTAGGCTTACCTTGAAGAGCTCTCTCCCTCCTAAGGCATTTAACCTGTATCAAGCATAGCCTTGGAGTTTTTAACTAGCTATTGTGAAACTCTCTTCATATCAACATCCTTTGGCCTCAAAATATTTCTCCAGTGTTTGAACCCATCTCGAATATATGGTAGGATCCAAGCTAATGCCATCAAAGCAAGGAGATTTTCTCATGGCTATCGCTTATTCCATTTGCTTTCTAAGCTTCCCTACTTGAGCTTAAAGTTCAAATATGGCAATATCTTTCATAGTCTAGATAAAATAAGGATCAAAGGAGAAGATAATAGATAGGTAGAAGGTGGCACGGGCGAGAAATACATTAATTTGAAGGTGGCACAGGCGTGCTTGAAGGCACTGGGCGATCATGCCAGGTTTCTGGGTCAAAATTACAAAGTACAAGATTTTGGCATGGGACTACCAAGTGGCACGACATGGCAGTGCTAAATTTTTATGTTCGTGCTTTTGACGGTTTTTGGCTTTTTTATGTAGTTTAGGTTTATTTTTCGGTTGAGGATTAAGTTTTAGGCTATTGTTGGGGCTCTTTTGTTGACTGACATGGGGTGATTAAGAGAGGTAAGCGAGAGAAACTTAGGGAGATCAAAATCTGAGTTCTTAGATGTGCAAGGAAAAGGGTTTTCATAGAGAAATCAACCAAAAGTAGAATCTTTTGGATTTGGTGCCAACTTGATGCATAAAGGGGATCTTTAATCACAAGATTGATCAACCATTGACAACCTTTAAGTAACAAACCCTTAACTAAGCCAATCCTCTTGTAAGAAAATTAAAAATTAGTGAAAACGTTTGTGCATCTTGTTAATGTGGGAGAAAAGACAATAAAATGATTATGATAAAACAAATGTTAAAGCCACCACTTATCCTAACAATCTACCAATTACTTCTCTGAAAAATGCACCAAGAATAAATTTAAAGGACTGACTCAATCACTATCCAAATACATAAGAATTTGAAACAAACAGAGAGATTTTCTTTGTGAAAGGAAAAGCACTCTAGCTTTTATCCATTAATTGTCAATTTAAATCTATTCTATAAGTGAATACAATGAGCCTAATTTATAACCACAAAAACTAGTGCCCCCTTCCCCAAGGGACAAAAATAAGCCAATAGAAATGGAGCATCTATAGAGCTAGTGTGGACTAATAGGATTTTGTCATTCTAACCAATAACATTCTAAGAACAAATAAAGCACTCAAAAACTAAAATTAGAAGGCTCTGGACTAGTGATGAGTTTCCCAAATTCTTCCTTACCTCCAAGCTTGATAACTAGACCATGACCTTACCCCCTTATCAACGTTTAACTTGCATAGACCACTATTAATCAAAGTTTAACTTTCTTGATTGGGGTTTCTTGGACTCAAACTAACCTAATTTGCCCACTTGATTTTGCTTATGACGATAGATTCCTCATTTTGATGCTCTTTTCTCCATTTTGTTGAGGCTTGGGCAACATAAATTAGATAGAATAGAATAAATAACTTAATTCATCCTAAACTCATTTATTGTAAAGTTATAAATCAAACTTGCCTTGATGCTTGTGCAACATAAATTAGATAGAATAGAATAAATAACTTAATTCATCCTAAACTCATTTATTGTAAAGTTATAAATCAAACTTGCCTTGATGCTTGTGCATCAAAACTCCCCTTCTTCGAAAGGATTTGCCCCAAATTCTTTTGTTTAAAATCCAAAGATACTAATCTTAAGAAGTTATTGCACCCTTTCAGTTTTAGAAACTCATTAAGCTAAGAATACTACCCTTCTTGAACATGTAGAAGTTGTTGAACGCTTTAGAGGATACTCTAGTGGGATGAACAATCCTTCCAATATTGATGAGCCTTTTTTCACTTGTGTCATTTGCTTTCTCAGCTTCCTTACTTGAGGTTGAAGTTCAAGTGTGGCAATATCTTTCATGGTTCAAATAAAACTAGGATGAAAAGAGTAGAGAGCAAGTGGGTAGAAGGTGGCATGGTTGTGCTTAGGGTAGCACGGGCAAGAAGTACAGTGTTCCGAAGGTGGCATGGGCACACTTGGAGGCACAGGGTGGTTAGGCTAAGTTTATGGGTCAAATTTCAAAGCACCGAATTTTGGCATAGGAGTGCTAAGTGGCAAGGGTGGTAGTGCCAAATTTCTATTTTAGTGCTTCTAGCAGTTTTTGTCTTTTTGTGAAGTTTAATGTTATGTTTGAATTAGGGATTGTGTTTAGACTATTTTTTGGGGTTCTTTTATGGATTAAAAAGGGTTTATTAAGAGGGGCAAGTGAGAGAAACATTGAGAAGGAGATAGGATTTATGTGGAGAAATCAACTAAAAATAAGATCTTTTAGCTCTAATACCAACTTGATGCATAATGGGGGCTCTTAATCACAAGTGTGATCAGCCATCAACAACCATTAAGTGAGAAGCCCTTAAACCAAGCTAGTCCTTAAGTAAGAAAAGGAAAAAGCCAAGCCAATGAAAACTTTTGTGGATTTTTTTCAAATGGGGGAAAAGTTAATAAAATGGATATTACCAAGATAAAGGTTCAAACCAGCACTTAGCCTAATAATCCACCAATTAGTTCTCTACTGTAAAGCACCAAGAATTAATTTGAAGGATTGATTCAATCATCCTCGAAATACACAAGTAGTAGAAATCAAGAGAGAGATTTTCTTTATGGGAGATAAAAGCACTAGCTTTCATTCATTAATTCTTAATTCAATTCTATTTTACAAATGAATATGAGGGTAATTTAATAGCAACAAAAATTATTTTCACCCTTCCCCAAGCTACAAAATAAGCCAATAAAAATGGAGAACCTACAGGGTTGGTATAGACAAATAGGATTCAAGCATTCATTCTAACCAAGACATTACACCAATAAATTAAACACATGAAAATTGAAATTAGAAGCTTCTAGGCTAGTGATGAGTTGTCTAAATTCTTCTTTACCTCCAAGTTTGATAATTAGGCCTTGACCTTGCCTATTGACAAAGGCTTGACCTATATTGACCACTATTAACCAAAGTTTGACTTTCTTAATTGGGATTTATTGGACCAAAATTGACGTATTTGTCTACTTATTTTTGTCATAATAGTAGATTCTTCATTTTGATGCTATTCTCTCCCTTTCGTTGAGGCTTGGGCCATTAGATGGAATAGAATAAACGACTTAATTCATCCTAAATTCATTTATTACAAAGTTGTAAACAAAGCTTGCCCTTGATGCTTATGCATTAGTTTGAGCTACTTAAGATAACATATCTTCAATCTAAACAATAGATTAACAGGCTTAATCTTGAGATATACTAACTAAGCAATCAAGTGAAGAAAGATGTTAGATGAGCTCTTTGCTTGACTGTTTGCTACTATCATGCTTAACTCTTTATGCCAGCATGAAAACTCCCCCTCTTAAAGAGTATTTCTCATCAAATCCTAAAAGCTCAATTCTGGCATCCATAAGTAATTCATAGATAGAATCCTTATCCCCTAACAGTGACCATGAGAATTTGGTGCAATATTTATGTAATGATTTGTTGATAACTCTTTACCTTCTTGCTCATAACTTCACGAATCAAAGATAGAAGCCTTTCCTAAGGTGAATTAGTTAATTGAGGTCATAGATGCATGAAATTTTTGTTCTATATCCATCATCATTAATATATATATATATATATATATATATATATATATATATACACACACACACATATATATATATATATACATATATATATGTACATATATATATATATACATATATATATATATATATACACACACACACACACATACATTCATACATACATACATACACACATACACAAATACATATATATATCGTCAACAGTATGTAGACATAAGATGTCAATGATGACTTTAGAATTAAAGTTATCAAGTGAGGGTAAATAAACACGTATAATATCCTACTATCTTCTTAATGGTTTCTCTACTCTAAGCATGGCCCAAAATCCTATCAACTGTAGCCAATTTGTCATAGATTAGACTGAAGAATTTTATTGCTCACTATTTGTTAACCAATACTCCAAAACATCCCTATAATAATTTAGGACCAACTTAGCTTCCTTTTTAGTTTTAAAAGTTAGGATTGACCTAACTTTATTCGTATCTATTACCTCAGTACAAGATGGAGTAATGCTCAACTCTAGACAATCAAGATCTCTAAGTGAAATGGAGAAACCCAATAACATCCCTTAATAATTGTAAATTCTCCTAATTGACTTCTCATGTTAATACTCTCCACCTCTCATCTTCCCTGTCTTATCTTGTTTTGCCATCTTATGGTTGCAGTTAAGGCTATATGAGTTTCTATGTCCATTTTTCTCTTATAAATCTTCTTAGCTCTAATTTTTAAGTTAGTGGTTGGTGTAGATGGCTTAATCATTGAAGATCTTGATTTAGTCACTGTGTTTCTTTTCCACTCTACTTTGTATAATCTAATTTGTCGTGTACTTTCAACCTAATTACCTAAAATCACCAATGATTAAAAACCTATAGAAAAACACAATCAAATGTCATCAGTGAGTCATTTTGTCCCTAGCCATGGGTCCTTGACTAATGAGGCGGAAAATGAGTAGTTGAATCTCCAAAATATAAACCAAAAGGTTTTTGTTAATTTGCATCCTTATCTCACCATTTGTTGAATCATCAAATCATGAGCAAAGAGGTAAATAGGTATACAAAAGAAATTATTCGTCAGCCCAATTGTAAATATGATATAAAACAAAAGGTACCATCAATTTTCAATACAACTACCATCTTAGACCTACACATCCTAAGAAGTCAAATTTTAGTCCACTTGCCTATCTTAAATCTCTAAAAGAAATCCTAAAAGATGAGAAAACCTTATCTTTAATAAACAATATATAGTGGTACAATTTTAACTAAAATACAACATATAAGGCTGCTTCACCAAATTACCTTTTCCCTAAAATTAGCCATAGGACCTTGATCCCCCACTAGTAATATCAGAAGCATTAACATTGGCATTACCCACAATAGATCCCAATTTTTACTCTTGTTTAATGGTAGAAAAACTATGCTGATTGTTTATTATGCAAGGCAACTTATAGATAAAAAGATGACAAGCTAGCAATGCAAATGGGGCAAGTCATTTCTAACTTGTAGGACCTTGATCCCACACTTAGTAATATCAGAAGGATTAACATTGGCATTAGATTACCCACAATAGCTCCCTTCTTTGATGCTTGTTTGATGGTAGAAAAACTATGTTGATTGTTTATTTTGTAAGGGAACTTATTAGATAAAAAGATGATAGGCGAGCAATGCAAATGGTGGGAGTCATTTCTAACTTGGGGGGCTACATGTGGAGGGGATGAATGAGAAAAAGAAGAGTTTGTAATGGATAATGGGTATTTTTTTAAAAAAAAAAATAATGATAAATAGGTTAATCCAATAGGCCCCTATTTTATGGCAGCCTAGTAAACCACAATAGGCTAAAGGGAGTGGGGTAAAGCCAAAGCCCAAGTCAAGTCCAAGATCACAACATACAGTGTTTCCTCCCACAAAAGCAAGGAAATTGCTTGCCCAAGAATTGAACACAGGTAAGGAGGTGGAAGACAAAGGTAATGACTAACATACCACTAACATCTTGAGTGACGGGCAATGAATTTAATGTAAAAATTGTGTAAAGAGAAAAAGAGAGAAAGGAGAGAAAGAAAAAGATGGGTCCCACATCGATAAACATTTAGAATTTAGAATTTGGATTGATTATTCAAGCATTTTTTTAAGCATTAATGGCAATATGCTTTTTTAATTTTCAGAATTAATCATGAACACAGTCTTAACCCAAAGCAATAATTCTTTTCCTCTAATTAGTTAGAGTACAAACTAAGCACGTCATGCATTTGAACACTTCATGTAAAGATCTTACCTCTAGACAAATAATCTATATGGATTTTATATTTTTGTACTGCTATTAAGTGGCCAATATGGAAATCAATTAGCGACTATTGCTGGACACTAATCACAAGCATAATTTGTACCCTCCAAAAGGTTACCATATCCCTTTATTACAAGACAATATGCTTGGTTTCAATTAAACCATCATATGTTTAACACCTTTAAAAGTTGATCTGATCATTGCATTTTAATAGGAGCCTACCCCTAAATGTTTGCGGCAAGGCCCTCATTAAATGGGCTTGTCATTTTTATTTGAGGTTTGTGCATATACACCCGTGGTTTTGTGATCCTCTTCAATATAGTTGATTTTTGGCTTTAAATAATAGTCCTACAACTTTACCGATTCTGTAGGTTTTCCATGCCACTATATCAAATCAATTTTAGCCTATAACATAAGTCTCCCTTCGCCTGATCAAGGTTGAGTACCCCCAACATGACTAACAAATATGAGGATTAGGGTCGGCTTATTTTGCCTCCAACCTCAAATAAAAGGCACTCAACTATGATGGCGGTTGGGATTAGATAGAGGTTTTGACCCTCTAACCCACTTTGGTAACCCTGCTTTAAAAAAGTCAAAATGAGGAATAAAAATGAGAAACTTAGGGTTTCATTTGTTCTGGGCCTTTTGGCTTTCTGCGTTTTCACCTGCTATTAATTAGAATTCAGATCTTACTGACTCTCAGCCCCCTCTCTCATGCTTCATCATTGGCGTTTAGAGTAGTTGTGTAATGAAATAATTATTACAGCTACTAAACTAAATATTGGAATTGCTGCACTAAGATATTTTCCTTTGGAACATTTTGTTGTTGCTTCACCTTTCATTTAGTAGGTTTTTGGAGTTAAAATTCACGAGAAAATGAAAACTCATGAAAGATATCATTTTTTTTATATAGGGAGGGTTTAAGAGTTAGGTGCAACCTGACGTACCCACAAGACAAGGTGAGGATGGGGGGTACATCAGCCTGCATGAGGATCAGGTAGGGCAAGAGTCAAGAGAACCCTAATTGTTGAACCTCATGACTTGAACCCCAACCCACCTTGACCCTTCGTTTGATCAAATATACTATTTTTGGTTTATTTTTTTCACTATTGTTCTTTGCACTATTCTTTAAGTAATCCCTTACTTCATAACTGTAATATTCACCTATAAAAAGCAAATTAAATAACTTTTGGAGAACAAAAATCTTTCCAACTATGATGTAATTGTTGTTCCTCATAAGGAATAAGTTAAAAAAGCCCTCGTATAAAATTTGTATAATGTAACCAATTCTTTTTTATTTAAAGCAAAACCTTTGTGATTAAAAATTTCCTCGATCAATATCCATCACATAACATAGCACTTAAAAGTGCTTGGTACAAATTCTTCATTTCGTTAAATTTACCAATATGAGCTTATCTTGATCATAATCATGATAAACATCAAGTGTTGTGGAAAACGTTGCTTTCAGATGTAAATTTTATAGCAATATTCAAAAATGCACTTTAAAAATCATAACACAAATTCAACATCAACCTTGAACAATCATATTGTCCTAAGGTATAGTTTAGAAACAACTAAGACTGCAGATGCACACAAACATAACATTCTATAAAGAACCACACTCTTATGCGAGTGTATTTATAAGATCAGTGAATGTCACCGAAATTGTTTTAGTTAGGGATTCCTTACCTCTTCACCATATAAAATTCAAGCTCACCACCCTTAGATCAAGAATACTTTAAGTTAGCTCTTTTTCTTTACTTTAGTAATGTTCAATTCTTTCTTTCTTTCTTTTTTGAGCTTTTTAGATAATTACAAGGGCCCATTTCTCATGTCTTTTACACTTTTATTATGAGTTTTTCACCTAAAACCAAAACCATAAACATTCTGAGATAGAAGGAATACAATACATCTTTCTTTGTATAATAAAAATAGATAATTGTAATAATTAGTAAATGTGCTGTAATAATAAATTTGTTTTCTTTGAAAATTAAGTGAAGAGGTACTCCTATAAAATACGTTATATTTAGTACTGGAATTTAAGTGGAGCCTCACTTTATGATCATTTCAGTTAGACATGCTACCCCAAGTCTGGCTAACAACCCAATTTTTTCTTTTTTTCTTTGTAGAGGTGGATACTTGGCCTTATTGTATTGTTTCGTTAAACACTTAGTCCCCTTAGGATCCCTTTGTTTAGCATTCATCAATTCCTTTCTTTTATAGGTTTACCTTTAAAAACCATTCCTAAAACATTTCCTTGTAACTTTATGTTTTACATGTATGTAATATCACTCATAAAAGTACAGACAGTATCTTTATTATCTTTGTAAAGTTTCAATGGCTCTTTTTTCGCTTGAAAACTTATGGTCTAAATAGTGGGTGGTTAAATGATTAGGTTATGTGCTTTGAATAAACTTTGAAAGCCTCTATTTCTCCATATTTTCTATCAATCATTTCTTTTTATTAAATTCTCATAAATCATAATAGATCTCATATTTTGCCTTTGTCAATATAGTTTTCTAAGGAACTCTGACCCCTTTTATCTATTTAACATTTGTTAGGTTATCACTCTTAGTTGATTAGCCATAGATGTGTTAATCTTTTGCATATAACTCCTACATTTTTTCCATATCTTTTATACTCCATGTTAAGCAGAAGCATTTGTATTTCAAGAGCCCTTTACTTTTATTTGCCTCTTTTAGACTTGACTTTGAGATTTTCATTTTGTTTCCATTATCAAGTTTATACGTCCATAGAGAAATTACTTTCTTCATATTCTCTTCTCTTAGCTGTACTAATAGATTCAACTTTTCTCATACCTCTTGATTGGTAGATATCTCTCACAAATTTTGTGCCCTTTTTGACTTCTATCCCAAAGACTTTGTTCATTTTATTTCTCTTTGTCCAAGTATATATAGTCATGATGTACCTGCTTCTTTAGACCTACATGAGACCCTTTGTGTATTAGCACTATTGTATACTTGATTTATAAGATAGAACGTTCATGTATGTACGATAATAGCATTGGATTTTCTCTTTGAGGATATAAATACACACACATATTAGGATCACCTAAGCCTATTGTCAAGTCACCCAATATAATTCAAATATGTCGTCTGTTGGGTTTTGGCCCAATTTGCACTCCATAGCCCATGGTGGATGGCGGCTGTTTAACTGTAGCGGTTAGGATTTCTAGCGGGTTCCTCGCTCATCCTACCCCTTTATAAAGGAAACGCCTCCTACCTTCTCAACACACCAACAGAAATACCATTCGAGTATTCAGTTTCACTTTCTTAGATTTCTAATAGAGCGTTATAGAGAGTTTTGTAATCTCCAATCGATCTTCCTGTTAGAACGTATCATTCTAAGATTGATCCTGTACTCCTCTTCTCTATAGTGGATTTGTGACTCATTAGCTTCCGTGGTTTTTCCCACATTGGGTTTTCCACGTAAATCCTGGTGTTGGTTTGTCATTACTCATTTATATTATCTTTGTGATTTATTTATTGCATTCATTCAATTTTTAACCGATCCTAACAAGTGGTTTCAGAGTCTGGCTATAGAATGGCAACAGTCACAAAGTTAGATTTTCCCAAGTTCGATGGGAAAATGGGTTTCAACATCTGGAAGGTCCAAATGATAGCTATTCTCACCTAGAACGGGTTAAAGAAAGCTCTTGGTGGTAAAACCAAGAAACCTGCTACCATGATCGATTAACAGTGGGGGGAGATTAATGAAAAGGCTCTCTCAATGATTCAGTTATGTTTGGCAACTCATGTTCTCCATGAAGTTCTGGATAAGACCACCACGGTAGATCTTTGGCTTTGATTAGAAGTGTTGTACATGACCAAGGGCCTAGCAAACAAGACTCGTCTAAAGGAAGGTCTGTACACGTTTTCTATGGTAGAAGGTACTCCTATTCAAAATCACCTTGACGAGTTCAATTCTATTATTTTTGACCTGGAAAGTCTGGATGTGAAAATCAAGGATGAGGACAAAGCGATTTTGTTTGGTTGTCTCGTTACCCCACTCCTTCAAGCACTTCAAGGAAATTTTGTGATACAGTAACAATGATACTTTATATTTTGAGGATGTTAGCGCTAACTTAATGTCCAAAGAAAAATTTAAACTTGAAGTTTGTGCAGAAAAAGGCGAAGGATTATCAGTGAGGGGTGAATCCTTTGATAGAGGGAATACCTCTAAATCAAAGTTTGAGAATTATAAATCCAACAAATTCTATTGTTATTGTAGAAAGTTAGGGTATGTAATTTTGAGTGTTTTAAGTTGAAAAACAAGAGGGAGAAAGAAGAAGATAATTCACATTCACACCCTCATGAACATGCTAAAGCTACCTTTGTTGAATCTGATTTTGATTGTGACGTTTCCTTTGCTACCTCTAATGAAAGCAGGAGCATTTCTGATTGGATTCTTGATTCTAGGTGTACATATCATATGTGTCCTCATAAGGATTGGTTTTCAACATATGATCCAGTTGACTCAATTGTTGTTCATATGGGCAACAATGCCCAAAGTAATATCATTGGAATCGGCACTATTAAAATTAAGACCTATGATGGTGTTGTTAGAACTTTATCGAATGTTCATCATGTTCCTGACTTGAAGTGTAACCTCATTTCTTTAGGTACCCTTGAATCCAAGGGGTGCAAATATTCAGCTGAAAGTGGAGTTCTGAAGGTTTCCAAGGGCACTCAAATTTTGTTAAAGGGTTTAAGACAAGGAAGCCTCTATGTTCTGTAAGGATCTGCTACGACAGGTTATATGAAGAAAAGCCCACACAAGTCACTTCCCAGTGCTAAGTTCAAGCATCACTTGAACTCAACTGGTATTCGGTTAGCTTAATACCCTTTGGGGTTTGCCTATGGGGCACTACCCTTTGGGGTCCCTTAGACGATGTAGTTGTCCTGAGTTGGTGAAAATTGGTCGAAGGTGGAGATTGTTGGGTTTTGGCCCAATTTGCACTCCACGGCCTATGGTGGACGGCAGTTGTTTAACTGTGGCAGGGCACGCCTCCTACCTTCTCAATACACGAACAGAAATACCATTTGAGTATTCAGTTTTACTTTCTTAGATTTGTGAGAGAGCATTATAGAGAGTTTTATAATCTTTAATTGATCTTCCTGTTAGAACATATCATTCTAATATCGATCCTGTACTCCTCTTCTCTAGAGTGGATTTGTGACTCATTGTCATCCGTGGTTTTTCCCACATTAGGTTTTCCACATAAATTCCAGTGTTGATTTGTTATTACTCGTTTATATTATCTTTGTGATTTATTTGTTGCATTCATTCAATTTTAACCGATCCTAATGCCCTCTTATCCGTTATCCCATAGTTAAGCTTCCATTTTCTCTCGCTTCTTTCAATTTAAGGAATTGCATGTAAGCTTGAAATCATTTTTGAACTTTTCAGCTCATATATATTTCAAATAACATCGACCTCCTCTCGTCGTGTGTCATATAATATGTTGTCTTATCTCATAATATGCCATTTTATCATTTCCATTTCAAAATGGGGAAGTATTTCATAATTTTCCACAAGACTCTGGTATTTTAAACTATTCTTGACCATTAAGCACATAATACCCATTCCACTTGATGCTTTTTCAAATAGTTGCCATTCACTTATATGGACTCATTTACAGTAATAAAAATTACTTCATGTTCTTGTTTTCATTGTGCATTTATTAAACAATATGTGATTTACATTTACAGCATAACATGCATGCTATATAGGGTTATATGTGATGCCACGAAAATTCTAATTAATTTTTCATTCTAAGTTTTGATCTATTTAATGCGGTGAAAAATAGTCTAGTGGGCATCACTCCTGAATTTCATTATAAAATACAAGGTAAAAGGGAATTCATTATATAATCAAAATTATAATGTTAAGTCAACTATCAAAAATCAATGGTCACACTCAGTCACTATGAGTCAAGCATTATTCGAAACTAACAAAAGTTTAACTAGAGCTTCTACTATGGCTTTGCTCACACCCCATTCCCATGTAACATAAGCAAAACATTTCGAACAACGAACGGAGCTACCTACCACTAATAGTAAAATACTATTTAAGTTCATTTCAAACATTTAAAGGTGAGAGGAAAACATTCAAACAGTTTGAAATAAGATTAGTTCCTAGTCATTTTAATATCTTTAAATTACAAATTCCTAACCATTATTCAATATCAAAATAACAGTTCAATTAATGGCGAGCAACTTTACCAAAAGGTCTCATGGTCTTCTGTCGAACAATCTCATAGGTCATCATAATCTATCTTGGCGTACGTCCATCTACAATGGCATGTACCTAAATAATCACATGTTATAACCCAGTGAGACTAGCTTGTCTCTATATATCAGGGTAAACCTATCCTGATCTCACAAGGCATCCTCCTGCAAACTCGCTTTAATCTTTGTCTTTAGGATTTAGTATTTTATGAATAGATCCATTTGGCTCCTAATGTGCTCGACCCATCTTAGTCAAAACTTCTATTAACATTTAACAAAGCCACTTTAAAACATGAACTGCTTAAGCATAAATATTTAATCACAACACCATACTATACGTTATGAAATTTATAAAATGACATACTGCAATTTAAGCTTTACATATAAGGCCCCTTGGTGTACAAGGTTACGTAAGCAATTTATAAGTATACAAAACACATTTTAAAAGAGCAACTGACGGAAGTTAGGGCATAGACATAACCTCAATAAAGCATAACAACCTAGCTTGAGCTTGATCCTTGATTTTTGGGCCTAAACGATAAAATGAAATGTCACCACGTGAGCTAACTCAAGGGGAATCTTGCACCCCAAAACCATTTTCAACTTGGAAGCCTAGCAACCCACTAAGATCACATGACTATAATGTCCCTAAATATTGGTTTTTAAGCACCTATGAAATTTTAAAAGCTCATTTACTAAATAAAAAGTTGCTATTAGGATCTAAACGAATTAGGCTTTGTCAACAATTTTAGGTTAGTTTTCTTATCTAACTTACAGAGACTATAACTTCACTTAGAAATACTGACTAAAAGGGTATAACCACAATCTAGAAAGCCCTTTATGTCTACTCTAGGTTTTATTTTATGAGTAATCAAAAATAATAATAGTAAATGTCTTAAAATTGTATGTTTGTCTATCTAGGCAGTTTCATGTCAGGTTTGTGCATTCATGAGAGAAAATTCATTTCTCTTTCCTTATGAGCCTAAAATTGATTATTAAAAGGTTCCAGAAAAATAGACTCGTAGGTCTATATCCTTAGCATCTTTTGTGATTTTTAACTAGGTATATAAGTTCAGATTATTTCTCAAAGTTAGATTAGTGTAGGTCCAATTTTAAGTTTTGTCTAAACCGATATTTCATACATGAAATCATGATATCCGATCAACAAAATCACAAAATCAATTTCAAATCATTCCTAAAAACCAATACTACCTCTAAAATCCAAAAAAAAACCTAGTCAAATCCTTCAAGAGAAATTTAGAGGAGAGCAATTCAGGTTTATACCTTAAAGATTAAGATGGGTGATCAAGACAGATAACTTTCTTCCTTAAGTAACCAAAAATCTGAAAGCTTAATTCATAAAAAAATATTAGAAGATTTAATCAAGGGTTAAAGGAATGACTCAAACTCAAAATTTGAAGATCTAGGGCTTGGAAGAAAGAACCCTAGCCATGTCTATTCTTTCCAGAAGGAGAAGCAACAAAAAAGGTCAAACAAAAAGTTATTTTTTAATTTTCCTATCAAAAAAGAAAGAGAGATTCGTGAGTTGAATTTTTGGGTAAATAGAAAATATGTTGGATTTTTTATATCCTTTCCAAGTTTTTAATTAATTCAAATTCAAATTTTGAAATTTTGGAGGAATTTCAGAACAATCAAAATCTGAAAATATATTATTTTCTTTATCAAAAGTTTTGTGTTGGGTCAAGTATAGATTTTTAGGCTTGGTATAAAATCCTACTATATAAAGGCATAATGCCAAAATTAGTACATGCAAGCTCAAGTGACTAGTAATAAATTCTCAAAATTTAAACTAACCCTAATTATTGTGTGAAAATTATAAATATGAATTTTCGGGGTTTTACATTCTACCCTCTTTAAAAGAAGTTTCGTCCTCGAAACTTCACAAAGAACTACATCACAAACGTCTAAAATCCTTGGATTACGTCTCATGCCTCTTAAAAGAAGATTCATCCCTGAAACTCCTACATACTTGATCCAGCAAACAAGTGAGGGTACTTGGATCATAGTTCTCTTTCGGTTCTCATGTAGCCTCAACTATCGTGTGGCTAGCTGGAAGAACCTTCACAAGTGGACCACTTTGTTACGAAGCTACTTCTCTCTGCTATCTAAGATCTCAATTGATTGCTTTTCATAGGTCAAGTCTTCTAGGAGCTGCAGAGGTTTTGGCTCAATCATATAAGTTAAGTCAGGAATGTATTTATGTAGTTAGGGGACATGAAATGTGTTATGGACTCTTAAGAGTTCCTCTGGCAACTATAACTAATATGCTTCTTCTCTCACTTGCTTTGTCATGGAATACAAACCAATATATCTTGGGGTGAGCTTACCTGATTGCCCGAACATGATAGCCTCAGTAGGTGAGACTTAAACCTCAAATTCTAAAGGTCTTCACCGCTTGTCTGTGTAGCTCTTCTGATGGCTTTGAGACGCATTCATCTTCTCATAGATCGCTCGTACCTTTTGTGTGATTTCCTGAATCAATTCAAGTCCAATAGTGAGTGCATTGTCAAGTTCTTGCCAGCACAAAGTGGTTTTGCATCTACTACCATACAAAGGTTCAAATGGAGATATTCTTATTCTCACATGGTAGATATTGTTGTACAAGAACTTGATCAGTGTTAGTTGTTCATCCTATTCCTTCATGAAATCCAAAGTACAAGCTCGAAATATGCCTTCTAATGTTTGGGTTCTTTATTCATCTACCCTTAGTCGTTGGTCAAATGTGGAATAAAATTTAGCTTAATTTAAGAAGCCTTGTAGAGTTTTCGCCAATGTGGTGTTCTATTTCTAGTGTCAAAAGCAAGTACCATGGAACAAGATGTCCCATACCATGCATTCAGTTGATCTTCTCTTAGTAAGCATAAGTAAATAAAACTAAGGCTTGGGTGTAGTACGTGATGATTGGTGTCAGCTTGCGGATGACTCTAGAATTTGTAACCCTCTTAGTTTTTAGTACCTTCAGGGATACATGACTTCATACTCTAGTCTCACGTTACTAATCATATGAGTGTTTGCCCTTAACTTGCTACATAGTCCCTACTAGTAGGTAGAATACTTCATCATGCACCCTTGATTCACCAAAATATAATCATTTAGATCTTTAACTCACTAGGCAACATATCTCAAGCACCCTTAGTTCATTATGATATCCTTAAACTTCAACTAACTTGTGAACATATCTCTAGAATCATATGAAATACAATACGCTTGCCCTCATATTCCAATCATATTTTTTTTTCCCCCACCAAACATTTCTTAAGTATTCATAGTGGTTGTCTCCTAATAGCTAAGCTAGCCAACTGAAGCTCTATTAAGGTGATGATACCCAAGAATATAATTTTGATAAATGAACTATGACAATGTAGCAAATAACATATATCTTAATAAAGCAGTGTAATTGCCATTTCTTCATACTCAAGTTTATCTTTATATTTTCTTATTCCTTTTCCCTAGTTAGTTCTTCAATTGTATCAGTCACAAGATTTATAAACATGTTTGTCACAAGTAGGAAACCTATGATGTGAAATCCATATATCAACATATAACATGAATTACTCAAGAGCACCTCAATTTTATAAGTATAACCATGAAAATTGTCAGTAAGCTCACTTACAAGCTAAGCTATGCAGAACACTATAACTCGCTCCCAAAGCGCAATCTAATCTTCAGCTTTTCACTAAAAAGGGAATCATGTAGGCAATAAATGCTAGCATTGAGGTACAAAGTGATAACAAAAAGGAAAAGTATAAGCTCAAATAATTGTAAGGAAAACAATTAAATGGAATTTGCAACCAAAAAAAAAAGATTATTACTGTCTAATAGCAAGAACTCAAGGGTCAGCAAATTAAGGATAATGACAAAAGATAAACATGGAATGTTAACCTCAAGCATTTAGGAATTCTAGCACAATATACTATCCTATAAATCCATCCAAAGGAATACTTGTCCAGTAAAAGTGACAAGGTGAAGCTGAGGTTCCTAGAGAGTAAAGAAGCAATCTTGAGCTACAATGGAGTACTATTGCAAGTGTATGCATATGTTAAATATAAGAGTTAATTAAAATTATGAGATTGTATGGTTAAATATAGCAAGAACAGAAGTTAAAACTGAATATATGAGATCACAAAACTAACAATAATGGAGGGAAAAGTTTGATGTTTGTCAATGAAATTCACATTTTTCTATCAAAATGACGAAGGTATTAACAAAACAGAATGGCAGTTGTCATTCCTAAGAAGCCATCGGTCATAACTCGAGAGTCACCAGGTGAACGTAACTTCAAAGAAAACCTAAGGAATGCCAAACAAATTCAAGCTCAATACAGGGTCAATGAAATGATTCCTTAAGCATACTCATCCCAAAAATAAGAGAAGCAAATAATAAGATGAGATCAACTTCAACAAAAATTGGTAGGAAGAATTCAAAGGGATAAGAGGAGAGAAGGGGTTAAAGCAATAAACATGAGAGCCAAGTAAACATATAAGATCACAAAGTTAAAGCAAGAAGCACTTTATAGAGGTAAGGGATCATAAAGTTCCAAAATAGTATAAGGCCTAATTTACTATAAGGACAAATATATCAACAGGAAAATAGCGAGTGTTATTCCCAAGAGGTGATTAATTACATTGGCATTAGAAAAAAGCTATTCAAGTAAGGTAGAAAATAGTAGAACAAAAAGATTAAAGATTTTTGGAGGCAGAGGGACTAGTAGGTCAAAGGAAATACAAAGATGGCTATAGCCCCTTTCACCTGATAACATGCCATAATACTCACTATCCCCCCTTATCCGCTTAAGCTCACTTCTTTCTTGGGATAGTATCTGTTTCACTCAATACCTTAATGGTTAAGTTCAACTCCCCATTGAAGTTAATAAATACCCATCCACAATGACCAAATAGGCACCTTGATAATCATCCAATTATCTTATAACACTTTGTTTTAACATAACTTATAAGTTGCACACATCGCAACATTCTCCAGCTTCAGTTAAGGCCAATTACCATAGTCCAGGATACTAGGAAATTAGTTGAAGACTTTTATTTAGGTCATTTGTCTATTCTACACCATAGTGATTCTCAATCTTAATAATTTTGACACATTGTCATCATCTCAAACACATACACACACCAAAAAAAAAAAAAAAAAGATATGACTTGGTAGCTTTGGCCACATGCCCAACATTTCAAGTTACCAAACAACATATAGAGGACGTAAGGCATATGCATAATTATGCTTTTGAAATATATACAATCCCCTTTACCTATACATGCGGACACACTTTGTTTAATTCCTATGTATATGAGTTCTAAGACTCTACCTCAAGATATAACATCCTGAGGGAATCTCTAGGTCGAACCTGACGCTGATATCATTTTGATCTTTGCCTATTTAATACAGCAGAAAATAACCTGAGGGACCCCAATATGGCATTTCATATGAAATACAAGGCAAAAGGGAATTTATTAAAAAATAAATAATAAAATCCAAAGTCCACGATCAAAAGTCAATGGTCAAACTCAGTCCTTACAAGTCAAACACTATTCCAAACTAACAAAATTTTAACTATAACTTCTAATATGGCATAACTCATAGTCACATTCCATGCAGCGTATTAGTACTTAAAAACAAAACATTTCGAACAATGAAATGAAGCTCAATAATATCTACCCCTAACAGTTAAATACTATTTAAAATTATTTCCAACATTTAAGGGTGAGAGAAAAACATTCGAATAGTTTAAAATAAGATTAGCTCTCAGTCATTTTAATATCTTTAAACTATAAATTCTTAACCATTATTTGAAATCAAAATAATAGTTCACTTAATGGTGGGAGATTCTACCAGAGGCTCTTATGGCCTTCCGCCAAACAACCTCATAGGTCTCCAGAACCCATCTTGGCATGTGTCAATCTATAATGGCATGTATCCAAACAACCGCATGTTATAACCTAGTGAGACTAACTTGTTTTTGTATCAAGGTAAACATATCCTGATCTCTAAACGCATCATCCCATAAAGTCACCTTAAACCTTGTCTTTAGGAAATAGTATTTTACGTGCAAATCCATTGGCTCCCAATAAGCCCAACCCATCTTATTCAAAACTTCTATGCACACTTAGCAAAGTCACTTTAAAACATGAACTATTTAAGTACAAAAATTTAATCACAACACCATATTATACTTTAAGAAATTCATAAAATGACATACCACAGTTCAAGTTTTACATATAAGATTCCCTTGGCATATAAGGTTACATAAGTAATTTATAAGCATCAAAAACACATTTTGAAAAGGCAACCAAGGGAAGCTAGTGCCTACACATAAGCTTAATAAAGCATAGTAGCCTAGCTTGAGCTTGATCCTTGATTGTTGGGCTTAAATGATAAAATAAAATATCACCACATGAGTCAACTCAAAGGGAATCTTACACCCCAAAACCAAGATTTTTCAACCCCAAAGTCTACCAAGCCACTAAGGTCAAATGAACATAGATAATATCCCTAAATATTGCTTTTTAAACACCTATGAAATATTAAAAGCTCATTTACTAAATAAAAACTATTATTAAAATTTAAACTAGTTAGGGTTTGTGGGCAATTTCAAGTTAGTTTACTGACCTAACTTGCAATGGCTACAACTTCACTTACAAAAATCAACCTTGAGGTATATAAGCACAATTTGGGAAACTCTTTATGTTTGCTACAATTTAATTTTATGATCAACCACAAATAACAGCAATAACTGTCTCAAAATTTCATATTTTTCTATCTTGTCGTTTTCAGGCTAAGTTTTCACACTCGCAGGAGAAAATTCATTTCACCTTTTTAAACCCAAAATTGATAATGCCATATTTTAGGAAATAATAGACTAATATATCTATATTCAGTAATTCTTTCGTGATTTTTAGCTAGGTACAAAATTTCATATTATTCCTCAAAGCTCGGTCAGTGAAGGTCCAGCTTCAGTTTTTGTCTAGTCCCATATTTCATACATGAAATCATGATATCCAATAAAAAAATCACAAAATCAATTTCAAATCAATCTTAACAGTCCACACTACCTCTAAAATCTAATAAAACCTAGCCAAGCCCTTCAAGAGAAATTTAGAATAGAGCAATTTAGGTTTTTACCTTGAAGATTGAGATGAGCGATCAAGAGGGACAATTTTCTTCTTTAAGCAATCAAAAATCTACAAGTTTAATTCATAAAAATGCATTGGAAGATTTAATCAAAGGATAAAGGAATGAATCAAACCCAAAACTTAAAGATTTAGGGCTTACAAGAAAGAGCCCTAGGCATGTCTATTCTCACCAAAAGAAGAAGCAACAAAGCAGGGAAGAGGAAATGGCTACTGGGGCGGCCGATGACAGGGGCAGCGTCAAAGTGGGGCCGAAGGCTAGCCGAGGGTGTGATAATATGGGAGGGAGAGAGGGAGCAACGTGAGGAGGAGAGAGAAAACATGAGTCACATGAAATCACAAAAAAGATAAATTCTTTTTTAAAAAAATTTAGTTGTCAAAGAGGAAAGAGAAAGATTTGTGGGTAGGATTTGCAGGTAAGTAGAAAATATGGGGGATTTTTTATATCCCAATCAAACTCAAATTTCAAATTTTGGAGCGATTTTAAAATAATTAAAATCTCAAAATATATTATTTCTTTATTAAAATTTTTGTGTTGGTCAAGGATAATAGATTTTGGATTTGGTCTGAAATCCTAATTTACATGAAGGCATGATGCTAAAATTACTACCTATGAGCTCAAGCGACCAATGGTAAATTGAAATCATCTTAATTATTCGTTGAAAATTATAAATATGAATTTTTTGAGTCTTACATTAGGTTAACCCAGTCATACGCTTCTGTAGATGCCTGAAAATGACATTTGTATTTTAATTGCCCAATGACGAAAAATAATATCCCAACTATGCATCTAGAGGCCTAACAAAGTGATTAATAAAAATAAATAATAAGTAAAAATAATAAGAGCCCAATAAGTGGAATCAGGACTGTGGAAGAACATGTGGGTAAGCAAGCCCAATGGGCTAGCTTTGGTGAACCGTCTGATTCTTCAACACGGACCCCAACTGGGTTCCTCCTTTCTTAAACCTCGAGAATAGGTCTGCTAAATTAGTTCTAGTTTTAGTCCTAGATGGATTACTCTATCATGCCTAAGTTAGTCCCCCTCCTGGTTGAAGTAGTAAGCCAATTAGGATTAAGTCTAGTGAGACTATGACTCTTATGTTTGACTGCTAAAGATATAATCTTTAGACAGCTCCACACCTGTTGTACTTGTTTTACTTTAATTTTATTTTTTGTCAGACTAAAAATCGTGTCTTTTTACATTATTAATGTCACTTCATACTAATTTGCTACATGATTGGGTGATAGTGTGATTAAAGTCTTGATTTCCCATATTGAATAGCAGAGGTGTCAATGATGATGAGCGATGATGTGATGCATCTCATTATAGTCGCTGTACCATCACCCTCTAATCTATATCCTCGGTTTGCGATTAAGGAGTCAAGATGGTCCCCACACTGGAGATTGCTTGAGGCCTTTCGAAAACCTTTTTTGAAGCAAATCAATTGTCCCTTCGGTCTCCCTTCAGTTCTCCCCACCGATTGTGATTTGCTTTGGAAAGGAATTATGGTCTGTAAGTTTTTGTAAAACTCATTGGCAACTCTACTAATAATATAATTGTTTTTTAAATTTTTATGTTCCTTTTTTTAATTTTATTTTTAACAGAACAATTCTAATCTAAAACAATGTCTAGACTAGGAACTGGGCGGTATGTTGACCCGGGAACCTCGATCAGGCAGCCTGCCATGTTCTTGGAACAGGTAGCAATCACTGCCAAGGATCAGGATCAAGCAACTGGGGTCGTTTGATTTCTAAAAAAAATAAAATTAAATCATTCGCAATCTATTTCTGCAAATCAAATAGCAGTCACTACCAAGGATCAGGATCAAGCAACTGATCAAAACACATGTCCTGTTTCCTAATATGTTTTTATAAATCTATCAATTTTTGATTTCTAAAAAAATAAAATTTAATAATTATTAATAAGAATAAATACCCAGCAAACAAAGTTAAACCATTCGTAGGGGACTTATGACTTGGGATAGGTCCCCTGAGGTTGATGGTCCTTACAGTAGCGACTTCATTGGGGACGTTTTCTTAAAAGTGGGTGGGACTTGAAATTCAATATGAGAAATCATTCTAATTAAACTTGCATTCAGCATCCTGCATTGAAAAGTGCTGCATTCATCACGTCAAGAACGCCTCTATTATCCCTCGAGAGATCAATTTGTTAACTCGGTAGGTCTACTAAACCCCATTGAGCATGCATTGATCCACTCACTCATAATACAGTCTCTGGTCCACACGACGTAGGGAAGCAATCGAAACATTTTAGTCTTGCCGCACGCCATGGATAATGTAAAAAGCATTTGGTTTGCGAGATGACTATTCTAAACCTGAATTGAGATCCTTGAAACTTGGAACCTTAGCTTAGGTTGGAACTCATGTGTGTGCTTAAATGTGTTCTTGATGATTTAACCTTTTTAACCCCAGGGTCTATGCATTGATGTTGTCTAAAGTTAGTGACTAGGGTTATGAACCAAGGGGGCTTCGAGGCCAATTGAGCTCTAATGGGCTCTTGACCTCAGACCCGACTAGGCACTGACCTCAACCTAAGGAATGCTTAAGGAATAAAAGGTCCTAAAAGGATATTCAGCCCAGCTTGAATGAGCCTGGTTAGGTGTTTAATAAAAAGAGAGAGACAACATGTTAGTAGGAGTCTAGGATTATTTTAGAAAAATCTAGGTAGGATTGTTTTCAGGTCTAGAATTAGGAAAAGGGGCAAGAGTCAGTATCTTAGGCCAATTAGGAACCAGGTCGGTGCCCTAAGGTCATATCTGCATCTAATTAACTTTGGACTTAGCATTAAAAAGGGAGTTAAGGGTCAAGATGCCAGTCTCAGGGCCCAACAAGGAACCCGTCCAGTCTCGAAATCCAATATGAAATCCGATCGACATCCTATAATCTAGGCCAGCTCGTGTTAGATAGGTTAGCATCTAGTTAGCATACTGGGCTCTCTATGCTGGGATTTCTTAGTTCATTAGTTAATATGACTTGAGTCTTTAATTCTCCATCAAAAGTACTTAAATGAGCTAATCTTGTGCACTTTCTCTTATTTATCAGGATAGGAAAGACTAAGAAAGCATATAAGCAGAGTCCAACAACTGTAAGACTTCTATCCTAAGAGCAGTCAAAGGAAACTCCACCTATCAAGTTAAAGTCAAAACCCAAGTCCAAGTCAAATCGAAACAATGCAAGCTAAAATAAAAGAAAGTGATAAGAAGATGGAGGCAATGGCTGTTGTGCTCAGAACTTCACCAAAGAATCCCAAGTAGAAAATAGTGGGCAATGCCCCCTTTGAAGAGGCAAACTATAAGAAGAGGGGAGAAATAAAGAATAGAAAGGAAGGAGAACTCGAGAAGAGCACTACTCAAGCATATTCATGATTATATCAGATAGAACAACTACTTAAGGAATCTTCCATGTTTCACCATTACTTTAATGACTATGTGAGATTCACCTCAATCCCAAAAGGGAAATTAGCCCTAAAATTCACTATGCTAGGCAATAAGTTCCATGAAATTGAAAATCCTCACCATCATATGAGGAATTTTCTTAGTGCAATAACTTTAAAAGAAATTGACAGGGACATCTTCCACCTCATATTTCCTTAGACCTTTGACAAGAATTTTATAAGGTATACAATACTGTGGACCCACGAAAAGTCACAAACTAGGATGATTTGTGGAAAGAATTCTTATGGCAGTATTCATGCAATACTGACCTCCCAATCACGCTCAAGGACTTAGAGCTACTCAAACAAGAAGAAAAGAAGGGTTCACTGACTAGTTGGCGAGATGGAGGGTAAAGGCTGCTCATATAGTGGACGAACCTTCTGAAGATGATTAGGTAAGACTGTTCATTAAGAACCTCTAGCCCAAATATAGGCAGCACCTGCTGTTCACGCCATTTGAAAACTTCGGTGCATTAAGGATTGTTAGGATGCTAATGGACGAGCAGCCATCCAAAGAAACACGTGCCAAAGCATGTAGTAGCTGGAAAAGCAACTACCAAAACAAGGACAAAAAGGATAGCAGCTCTAAAGAGGTACATGTGATACATCGTTTCACCAAGTATACCCCCATAGGAACTGCGTACACTTAAGCTCTGGAGCTGCTCCTAGTGAACGGCAAAATTGACCTCGCTGAGATCAAGTAGAGAGTGCCACCCTTAGGCAGTTTAAGACCTTTGACCCAATCAAGTACTACAATTACCACTAGTCATGAGGGAATGACACCGAGAATTATTAAACTTTTAAAAATAGACTAGAAAGAATGTTTAGGTTAGGATAACTCCTGTTACCCAAAGCAGCCCATATGCCCAACACTGACAAAACCCACTTAAGGACCATGAAAGAATCTTTGTTATCAATGACCAAGTGGGGAAATGGGACCCATATGTGCTCATAGAAAGCACTCGTGGCCCAAAGCCAAGGGCTAACATGACTAGACAACACCTGGAGGTTCTTTGCATGTAGGAAAGTGATGAAGATGATGTGAAAAAAACTCAGGGAGGTTATATATCCGCTGAAGCAAGCAATAATGATTTTCTGGTGTGAGAATGAAGAAAAAGACTTCTAGCGAGAGGAAGATCAAGGGTGACTCCAATATCTTACGAAAGTTAATAGATATCAGGCTAAAGAAGGTCTACAATAGGCCCTAGAAAAAGAAACCAGCCTAAGAGGAGGATCTACTACTAAAGCAATTGAAGAAACTTAAAGCGGGAGTAACAATCTGGCAACTCATAGTAGCTTTCCAAAAGGATAGACAACTCCTCATAGATGAGCTAAATAAAATTGACTTATCTCCTGAAGCTACACCTGAGGAAATGGTAGCCTTAGTTATGTCTAGTAAAGAGACCTTAACCTTTAGCATCAAAGATTTGCCACCAAGAGGCTCAGCGCACAACAATGCCCTCTACTCACTGTGACATGTCTTCGGAAGCATGTCCCCCTCACCCTAGTTGCCAACAGGTCATATGGGAATGTATATCCTTGGAGAATGGCTAAAAGGCTAGGGACCAAGGAGGAGCAGCTCTCAACACCATCCACTCATCTAGGAGCATCCAACAACTTAAAGAGGCTAGTCTTGGTAAGGGTGTTCATCGGTCCAAACCCGGACCGGACCGAACTAGACTGACCGGTTTAGACTGAGAACTGAATAAAAGAGAAGCTAGGGGCCGTAGACAGGACCGAATGAGTCATGGACCGGACCGGGACTGAACCAAAAAACGGATCGGACCCAATTATCATGCTAACAAAATTGATAACTTGGATGACATCAAAGGAACACGTTTTTACAACATGAACATCTTATATTTGTTTCGATATGGACCATTTCAACATATTTCCGCTATGAAAAAAATCAATATTCTTGAACATATGAGAAATTACAAGTTAAAAGAAAATTGAAATTGAACAAGTAAAGAGCCGATTTTCTAATTTTTTTTATTTGGTCCTTGGTCCGAACTGATGGACCAGACCGGACCGAGCTGAAGACCGAATTAAAAAAAATTTGTGCACCGTGGGCCGGACCGAATGAATTCAGTCCAGTCCGATCCAAGCCGATCTTCAATCCGGACCGAGTTTGGACCAAATAATGAATAGCCCTAGGTCTTAGGCACTATTGTCCTCCCTATAAATGTAGGTCCTATCAAAAGAAATATGAAATTCTAAGTTTTAGATATACCAGCCACCTTTAACTTACTTTTGGGGAGGCCCTAGCTTCATAACCACCAGGCAATTCCGTCTACTTTGCAACAGAAGATGAAGATGCTAATAAAAGGGCATGTAGTCACCATTAAAGGGGATAATTTATATGTTAGAATCACTAACAAAGGGCCAGTATTGGAAATAGAGCACAATCGCAATGATGAGGAACTCTACAAATTTGAAATAGTCGTAGTCGTAGAAGAAAATAAAACTCATTTTGACTTTGATCCTTATTCGAATCTAAATGTGAATGCAACAAAAGGTGGGGCTACTTCCCAGGACTGGTTATAGCACAAAGAGCACAGGGGTGGACTACGTTCCCCTTGACTGAAAAGGAGGATCACAAATTTGGGATAAAGTATGAGGCCACTCTAGAAGAAGCAACTAAGGATAGGCAAGAAGCCCATGCCTGGAAGGCTACTGCTAGGAAAGGATACCCAAAGCACTATATTGTAAGGTCATATCCTCACACTTGCAATGGACTATTCTTGTGTGAAGGAGACAACTTCCCTTTCTATGGCTTTCCTGAGCCTCGCTACATAAAAAAATAAGGAAATTTTAGTGCCTACGCTAGAAGTACTCAATGACTAATAGCTGCTGCAGAAGACGGTGCTTACTGCCATGAGAGGGGATTCGTCCACATAAGACCGGCTCAACCTAGCTGAAAGCAACATCTACGGGATCCTATTCGGGAAAGGCTATGGGATGGAGCAAGACCTTACCACTGTTCTATCCCTCATGATGTCTAATAGTGGTTTTAACCCTATCAACTTCATCAATGAGGCTAACACATAAAGCTACAAGCAAGTAACTTAGGCAGCTAAAGACAAAGGAAAGTTGTTCAGCATAGTTGTAGGGGATAGTTTAAGAAGGTCTTGTAAAGAGTCTAAGTGTCAATCTTCAGTTTTTATTCCTTCAGACTCTGTATTAAATGTACGTGTTTCTGATTTCTATAAGATGAACTCTTTTGCTTACGACTTGTCTTGTTCCTTCTCTTCTGAATGCTTTGGCTTTTATACCGAAAATGAAGACATAACTTCTAAAGAATTAATCAAAGTAGTGGAAGATTATGAAAATCAAACTTCTATAATTGAAGATATAATACTAATCAACTTGGACACTCCTGACAAGCCCTAAGAGCTTAAAATAGAAAATCACTAGTACCCTAGGAGCAAGAAAGTTTTACTTCACTCCTATGTGAATTCATAGATGCCTTTGCATGCTCCTACAAAGACATGCCAGGTATAGATTGGGATATTGCTAAGCATACAATTCTTCTCTATCCAAAGGGTAAACTGGTAAAACAGAAGCTTCATAAGATGAAACTAGAATATACTTTAGAAATAAAGGAAGAGGTGTAGAAACAAGTGGATGTAGGGTTCATCAGGGTTGCACACTACCCAATGGGTACCAAACATAGTACTAGTTCTAAAGAAAGATAGATGAATAAGAATGTCAATGGATTTTAGGGATCTTAATAAGACAAGTCCAAAAGATGGCTTTCTACTGCCATATACAGACATCTTAGTTGATAATATCGCTGACATGCTCTCGCTTCCTTTATGGATGGCTATGGTAGTTATAACCAAGTTAATATGGCACTGGAAGACATAGAAAAGACAACCCTTATTACTCCGTGGAGAACTTATTGCTACACTATGATGCCATTTGGGTTAAAGAATGTCGGGGCCACTTACCAAAGGATAACTATTACTTTTATACATGACTTAATGCATAAGGGAGCAGAAGCGTATGTCGATGACATGATTATAAAATCTAAGCAAAGGGATGGCCATGTTCTGACTCTTCAATAGTTCTTCACCAGACGTAGAAAGTACAATATGCATTTGAATTCACAGAAGTGTGCAATTAGAATCACTTCATAAAAACTGCTGGGATACGTGGTCGCCATCAAAAATTAAAGTGATATAGGAAATGCATCACTAAGGATAGAGGACATACGAGGATTCATAGGTCATTTGCAATTCGTCAGTCACTTTATGTCAAAGTCGACGATGGCATGTGAACCCAACTTTAAGAAATTGAAGAAAGAAGTAATGCCAAAATGAGATCAAGAGTGTCAGGAACCATGTTAGCCTAGAGGATAGAAGGGGAACAAAAGGCTATTTATTACATGAGAGAAAAGTTCTTTGAATATGAAACCAGCCACTCTCCCTTGGAGAAGACTGCCTTGGCCTTAGTATAGGCAACCACGAAGCTCAAACACTGATGTCAACCCATATGGTGCATGTGGTGGCACCAATCAACTCGATAAGATATTTGCTTTAACAACCCATGATGAGCTATAAGGTAGCCAAGTGGCTGGTAATGCTATGGGAGTTTGATCTGCATTACATCCAATAGAAGTCCATTAAAGGTAGGCTTGTGTCCGACTTCTTAGTAGATCTGCCAACTAAGGATCAAAATGAGGAATCTTTTGATTTCCCCAATGAGGAAGTCCTTTAGGTAGAAGAAGGCATGTGGACAATGTACTTTGATTGGAACTTCAAATCAAAGAGGATTTGGGATAGGCATGCTTTTGGTGTCTCCAGAAGGGACATATACCGCGATTTCAGATAAACTAAACTTTGAGGTTGCTAACAATCTGGCAGAATATGGAGCTTGTATCATTGGGTTATAGATTATCATAGAAATAAGAGCAAAGAATCTACAAGTATACATAGACTCCAAAATTAGTAATTAATCAAATCTTACAAAAATAGAAAGGAAGAAGTGAAGTCCTTGCACCATACCAAGCCCATCTAGTGGCCCTTACCAAGAACTTTACTCACATCACTTATACTTATCTCCCTCAAGAAGATAACCAGTTTGCAAACACCCTAGTATAATTAGCTTCGATTCTCAATATTTTTAGTGGCATCCATTCGATGCCATTATCAGTGGAAAGGAGGAATATGCTAGCTCACTCTTTTAACATTGAAGTTTATAGTGTCGACCTCACTACTGAGTATTATGACATTTATCAATACTTAACGAAGAAAGAACACTGGCCAGGGTCCTACCCAAAAAAAACTTAACGAGCATTAAGGTTGTTGGCCCTGCAATATTTTGAAGATAACAGAAAGCCGTATTAGAAATCTAATATGATTAAATCTACTATAGGCATAAATCTACTCTGTGTAACATAAGAAGAAGCCTGAGAGATTATAAAAGAAGTTCATGGTTGGTAATGTGGGCCACACACAAATGGCCGAATGCTCACCAAAAAGGTCCAAAGGATGTGATATTACTGCTTCATTTTGGAAGTAGATTGTTATACATATGTAAAAAGGTGTCACAAGTGCGAGGTATATGCGACTTTGTAGTATTAACCTTCCTCCTTTCTCTCAACATTGACTTTCCCGTGGCCCTTTTTAGTGTGGGGAACCCACATCATTAGAAAGATTACACCAAAACGGATAGGTAGATATGAATATGTGCATATAGCCATTGACTACTTTATAAAATGGGTAGAAGCAGCCTCCTATGCCAAAACCACTTCAAAGCATGTGGCTGAGTTCCTCCTCCATAACATCATATGCTGCTATGGTGTGCCACATGAACTAATAAGTGATCAGGGGAGTCACTTTAGAAAGGAAGTAAGAGCACTACTAAAAAAATGTAAGATTCAGCATCACAAGTTCTCCCTATCCTCCTTAAGTAAATGGAGTAGTCAAAGTGGCCAATAAGAATGTTGGTATAATAATTGAGAAAATGGTTGAGAACTATAAAGATTAGCCTCACAAACTCCCGTTTGCTTATGGGGACACAGGACATCAATTCACAGGAGCAACACCATACTCCCTGGTATAAGGAATGAAAGCGATACTTCCAATCAAAGTACAATTATGGAAAGCCAAATTCAGGAGTTGGAATGGGCAAAAGCCCGATATGAAGAGTTGGTGATGTTAGATGAAAGAAGGCTAGGGCATTACATAACACCTAGATTTACCAAGCCTACATTTCAAGAGCTTTTAAAAAGAAAGTTAAGTGGAGGGACCTTCAAGAAGGCAACCTGGATTTAAAGTAGATAAGGGCCCTAATGCATGATCCAAGAGGAAAATTTAGACCTAATCTTAATCAGTTGAAGAAATATTATGCCTAACAAAATAAAGCCTATAACAGGCCTTTAAGAAAGTAGTTAGTTGGACCCATAATATGTCCAGAAGGTCTATGCTAGGCCTACACAAAAATAAATAAATACATATGAAGAATATAAACTAAGAAGGTCTGATTCCGCATTCCAAATATATAGGAAGCCCTAACGGCCCAACCTAATCATTTATAATTTGCATCCTATTCCTCTTCTTTTTAAAAAAAAAAAGACAGAAATAAAAAAAGGCTAAGTAGGTTGCCGAAGTGGTAGGAATAGTGAGCTAGTTGTGGGAAAACTGGTCGATTCCCTTGTGGAAATCAGGTCGGCTTCTTAATGAATGTGGGCTAAGCATCCCTCACAACAAACTACGATCAGAAAGGGAGCAGGGTTGTGTAATTAAAGAAAGCTCAAATAATGGTAATAAGAGATTATCATGCTTTTATTACCATCCAAAATCCTAAAGCTACAAATTGAAACAAAAGTCCTAATAGCATGCTATTATGAGAAAAATACCAAAACTTTATTTTAAAAAATATAAGGCAAAGCTAAAATTCCTAATCTCCCTTCAACTTCTTGTCCTTCATGACCAAGGGGGCTAAATTTTTGGGGGCATGGTCCTTAGCTCTCTTCTTCCCACTTTGAGATAAGTCACACTTGGATGTTCCCTTCTCCTTAGCATGGAGAACATTCATCACTTCAACATTACGTCCAGTCATCCACTCCAAATAATGCTTAGAGACACGTGGGGAGCGTGGGACAGATAACATCACAATGGTAGGACAATAAAGCCAATAGTGCACCCAAGGCTTATTGCGAGAAGCATCATTGTTGCAACTTCTAACGACAATGTAATCCAATGCAGGGGTCTCATTACTGAACTCAAAAAAAAAGATAAGTTCTCCTGAATAAACCAATATGACGGATGTGAGAAAGAGTTCCTCCATTTATCACAAATCATCATACGCACCACCAGCAAATGACCCAGCGGAGGGGAGGATTCTTCTCTAAGAAGCTAATCCAACTAGCCATAGACTAATCCTTAAACAGTCGCCTTCTTTGGTAGAATTGTAAGGCTATGTATGTTCCTATATTGCTTGGAATTTCTATCAGTCTCAACTGCTCCAATAGCCAAATCTCAACAAAAATAGGGAAAAAGTGAAAAAAAAGAGTTAGCAAGGCTCGAGGAAAACTAGCTGCGTTCTTTAGCTTACAGAAACAAATGTAAAAAAAAGAAGAAAGAAGAAAAAAAGGAGTATAACAGATAGAAAAATAAAAGGCCAAGGTCGAGATTGGAATCCAGCTGGCCTTCCTGGCCCAATGGGCTTGAAGACCACCTACAGTAACAATGGGCTACCTAAGAAGGGTTGATCTGGATGATGGCTGATGCAGTCCAAACACAGAATAGTCTCAGCAACAACAAGCGACATCGGTGTTTGATCATGATGCATTGCTTCTGCTACACTCAAAAGCATCATAGGCCCCTATTTGCATAATCACCCATAAATAGGAAGGTCGCGAGAAGACAAAGGATGGTGGCCCTTTGCCTGAATACACTATCAAGAGTTTGACTATTCTTTCGAAGATAAGATATCAATGTCTTAAGTCTACCTCATCCCCAAAAAGTATGGTGGCTACATCCTTCTTAGGCCTAAGACATGGCTATATTGAGAAGGAAGGCCCCTCGAGATACAAAGTAGGATAGGGGGTAATAAAGAGGGAAACGAACAATGGCACTAAACTCCTCCACTAATGGACATACTTCGGGCTTCCCAAAATGGAAAGTGTGAAATTCAGAATCCCAGAAAGTAAAAAGCTACCCTAAGAAAATACTAAGAAACTTTCACTGAGCACAGGCTAAGAAGATCATTCAAGTGAAGGCTTTTAAGGTCATGCTTATCTCAACATCAAGGGAAATGAGCCAAGAAGTTAGTATCTTTTCAGAAGACATTGTGATTCTTTGAGCTTAGGAGATTTCAGTACCAATTGATGAAAATTCGAAGAACAAGTAGCCTCAATTTATAGCTGCACAGAAGTTGATCCAAGTCCAATCAGAACCCGGTCAAACTGTTCCCTGCGGAATCAACCTGGCTTCTCTTCACAAGGTCACCAGTAGAGTTTGAATTGGACTGGGTAGAGTACCAAGTCCAACTGGGACTCAGTAGAATGGCCCAGTGAAGAACCTAACTGGTTTCCTGGCAAGCCACTGGGCCATTTTTTACATTTTTTATTTATTTTTGTGCCCTCTTGGCTTGTCAAGTGGGTTATAAGTAATTTAAAAATTATTCAATAAAATTTTATAATTATTACCTAGGACCATAAAGCTCTTCGGTGCTTATTATATCCTTTTTCATTTCATGTCTTTTTATTTTTATAGGGAATGGGGACTAATGTGCATTATAGTCACAATAGGCTTGTGCAAAATTTATATAAAGCTAGCATTACATAAAAGCACAGTTATATTGCAGTTTCATAATGAAAGCATCATACATAGACCTAATTGGATGCCCTTACTGATCATCTGGGAACCCACTACTACTTCTAGCAACGAAGCAGTTGACGTAGCCTGAAGTATAACCAGAGTCAATGGAGGCATTGCTAGTGCCTACATCAGCTCGAGGAGTGCCCCCGAGGGGCCAAGAATGGTGCGGCGGTCATTATGCACTACCCTAGAAGAAAGATCGCCATATAAGATACGCGGCACATAGGGCTCTTACAGGGAAGTAGACAAAGCATAAGGATCTGCAGGATTGTAAATTTGGAGCGGTTCTACCTCTAATAAGGAATCCGAGCGTGGACACCTTTCCCCGGCGTAAGAAATTCAAGATTGTCTTGAGCCTTTGTAGAATGACACTTTTCGAAATGAGAGGCATGAGACCTTTGTGGCGTAATGTTTTCTTCAGTTCCCTTTTGGTATAAATAAATATAAGTCAATGAAGGGGAGCAATATGTAAAATCAACTTAAAGAGAGTAACTCACCTTGGCCATTTGAGGATGATGGCAAGAAAAAAGGTTCACAAATGCTTCCCTCATGGAGTAAAAATGATGCACCATCGACCCAAACTCTTGGCAATTATACTGAAAAGAAGAAACAATCAAAAGGTTATAACTTAACTAGTAGTAACGAGGTAAGAAACACACTTACATTGGTGAAAGTAGGAGGAAACGGGAGTTTAGGGCATTCCCATCTCAGGAACTACTGAAACCTCCACAAAGATGGTTTGCTCCTCTTCTCTAGCTATATGAATGTTCAGGCTCTGTATAGGAGCTTCCGTAACCATTACCTATAAAACAAGAGTTACAACCATCAGCATCATAAAAATGTTGAATCAAAGGAAGGAAGCAGGGAAGAAAAACATACCTAATGAGTCATAAGCTGTTGCAAATGGGTGGCATAATTGCTATGTGGGTTAATACAGTCCCCAAAATAGATTCCCATCTTCATCTCTACCATGTCCTCTAGGGTAAGGATTCTCACATAAAACATAAACCGGGGTGGATCCGAGGGAGCAAAGAGAGGCCACTGGTTAGTGACTTGGGCCGTAACCCGCTCATTCAAGTACTAGACAAAGCTCCTTCCACAAAGACTAGTCAGTTGGGTGTAGAATTGGGCCGCTTCAACTTCAGTAGTTGGGATCTCTCCCATGGATGGAAATTAGCCTAAAAAAGGAAAGGGTTAGGATAATAAAACCTAATAGTTGAGCTATTTTCAAAGGAAGTGATATTACCATTCTCAAGGTATTGATAGCTGCACGAAGATGTTGAAGATCTCTCGATTATAACTGTCACTAAATTGGGTTATGCTTGGTCCACGAGATCATCAAAGGAAAACTTATGGGTGCTCACGGCCCAGGCAAAAGAGCTGAAAAGTACTCATAAAACCAAACTGTATAGCAAAATACTAATCCAAAATACTTATGAATCTAAAAGTTGGTAAAAGGAAGGAAAATTCATTGCCTCCATAACCCGCCATCGACCCCCAAAGGATATACTTGTACGTTGTTTCCCTCGAGTTCACTTGATTTTGTGCACTTTCTAGCACATCCCATGAATAAGGGTATAGTATTAAAAAAAAACCTCCCTTGTTCAAGTTTCTTGCCCTATCTAAGTCGACGAGGTTGACCAAATAATGGAAATGACAGTGGTTACCAAGATCGACAAACATGCTCATGCTAAGAAGAAAGATGAGAATGATGTGAGACTCTTGACCAGGTGAATGTTGTGCCCATCGCTTATCACCTTGCATCAAATCGATAAGAATGTTATAAAAGAAGTGATCTTCAAGAGGAATTGATTCCATGATAGTGCTCAAAAGGTGCAGGGGTTGGCCACGATGAGTATGAAAATCCTCTTGGTATACTAACAGTTCCCCTGTAAACCCAATACCTGCTAGCATAGCAAAATTGAAAGGGGCGATAGTCATCTCACCAAATGGGAGATGAAAGGTGTTGGTGATGTCCCAGAGTCTTTCAATTACACCACGAGTAGCACAATGATCTATTAAGTTTGCACCCTGTTTAATGCAGAGTAGAAGGTACCGAACCCCGCTTGCTCCAACAATGTTCGAATTTGAACTCTCCAAATCTTTAGTCCCCTCATGAACTTCCTACAGGCACCGACACCCCTAATTAGATTATTCTAAAAAGAAGAAGGTGAAAAATGACATCAAATTCACATTAAATGTAAGCAAGAAAGAAAGTGAAGAAGACAGAATACTTATTGCATTTTTGTCGACATGACTAGATGCATGACATATAGTATAAGGTCACATCTATCCTAAGCATGAACAGGCCTTTATTCCCTCAATATGAAGGAATCTTGAGGGAGCCTTTGTTCCTTAGGGGGTGGGCAGCAATTCTTACATCATGTTTTCTTCAAACACAACTATGATATTTCTAATAAAGAAAGGAGAAAATGAAAGAAGTTGAGAACGAAGTCCACACTCAGATGCAAGATAGAATTATGGTGTGATTTATGTAAGGCTAAGGGGGCTATTGATAGAAGAAGTCGGCAAGTAAGGAAAGGTGGAAACCGACTGACTTCCACTTGGTGATACTTTTCCAAGAACATCCAGAAAAAGCACTCAAAATAAAGAAGAAAGAAAGCAGAAAAGTAAGACCCAAAATGCATATAGGGGACTCGACGGGCATCTATGCATGTAATAGGAATATAGTCTAAGAAGTCAAAGCATTCAATGTGCATAAAAAACAAGCAAGCAAAAGGAGGAATACCAGCATGGGGACTCAACTGGTGCACATCTTGAAAAATCAATTAAAGTGCAAGAATCCAAGGGGAAAGAGGAAGAGATGATGTTTAGGGACCTAGCTGGTTATTTAAAGAAGCAATACCACATGCATGCCTTGTCAAAAGAGCCAAAAAAAAAAGTGGAAGAAGTGATTAAGGGAACCTAGCCGACTTCCAAGGAGAAATATGGCCACAAACTCTACTTTTCACATGCATGAAAGCAAGCCACAAGTGGCGAACAAGAAAAGAAAATGGCAAATAGGGACATGGTTGGGTTCACCATCACATGCCGAGCAAGTGATAAGCCTAAACTTGTCAATTTATCACTCAAATTATTCAAGGCATTTACTAGCTTTTGTAATAATGGAGTCGGCAAGAAAATAATAGCAAGTAAATGAGGCGAGATTCCTAAAACAGATCATAAATCTACAAATCCACTAGACCGGCAAAAGCCCTGTTAATCCGGTGACAAGGACAAATTCACAAATGTACTAGAACAGCAAAACGGCCACTCATTCGACGGCAAGGGAATTTATTAGACCAACTAAAGGTCCGCTAATCTGGCGGCAAGGATAAATTCACAAATCCACAAATCCACTAAACCGGCGAAAGGTCTCTCATTCGGCAATGAGGAAATCCACTAGACCAATGAAAGCCTTGCTAATCTAGTGAAAGGATAAATTCAAGAATCTGCTAGATCGGCAAAAGGTTCGCTCATTCGGTGATAAGAAAATCCGCTAGATTAGCGAAAGGTCTGCTTATTCAACGATAAAAAAATTTGCTAAACTGTCAAAAGATCCGCTAATCCGGCGAAAGAATAAATTCGAGAATCTTCTAGATCAGCGAAAGGTCCGCTAATCCAACGAAAGTATAAATTAAGAACCCACTGAATCATGGCACAATGGAATAACTACTGGCTCTCAGCACAATGGAACATCTCAAGTCTCAACAAACACTACTAGCTCGACACAATGGGACATCATTAGGCACCACCACAATGAAAGTTGGCAGACACCAAATCTCAGGACTCATAGCAGCTAGGTTTGGGAACCACATTAGCATAGCCAAACAAGCAGCCATGAGTGAGGACTGTTACTTTGACCATCACTTTGCTCAAGCTCGATCAAAGTAGGGGCTAATATAGAAGCCCAAAAATGGCATTTGTATTTTAATTGCCTAATGATCAAAAATAATATCCCGACTATACACCTAGAGGCCTAGCAAAGTGATTAATAAAAATAAAAATAAATAAAAATAATAAAAGTCTAATAAGTGGAATAAAGACTGAGTAAGAACATGCGGGTAAGAAGGCCCAATGGCTAGCTCAGGTGAACCGATCAGTTCTCTAAGAAGGAGCCTGGTTAGCTTCCCTTATTTCCTAACCCCAAGAATAGGTTTGCTAAATTAGTCCTAGTTCTAGTCTGAGGTGGATTAGTCTTTCGTGCCTAAGTTAGTCAAACTCGAAGTTAAATTAGTGAACCAATTATAATTAAGCCTAATGAGACTAAAAGTAGGTCTTCTTTTCTTAGACTAAGTTAGCCTATCTAACTACTACAAAAATGGGGCTGCCCCCAGGGGTTAGGATCATCAGAAATCATCAGTCAGTTGGCACCAATTAAGAAGCAAAAAATTGGCATCAATTTGACTGGCATTGTGAGAGATTTTTGGTAGAGAGGTGCTAGAAACTAGAGAAGTCCTAGAAATCAGAAAAGGTATCCCTTTATTGGGTTCCGAGGTAAACCAGGTAGGTCATTATGAAGGTGAAATTTCTATCATTCTCGTACTCATCTACTTGATCTCGCTTTTATGATTTTTAATTGCTAAAGATGTAATCTTTAGGCAGTTCCCCGCCCACTGTAACTTGTTTACTTTACTTTTGTTCTTGTTGGACTAAAAATCGTGTCCTTTTGCATTATTAATGTTATTTCATACTAATTTTGTTGCATGATTGTGTGATAATGTGAATAAAGTATTGATTTCCCATATTGAATAGTGGAGGTCATCAATAATGATGGATGGTAATGTGATGAATCTCATCACATCACCCTACCATTGCCCCCGAATATAGATGTTCGGTTTGAGATTAATAATACCTTTTTTGAAGCAAACTCAATTGTCCCTTCAGTTGTCCCAATTAGTTGTGATTTGCTTCAAAAAGTGATTATGATTTGTAAGTTTTTCTAAAACTCACTGGCCAGTCTACTAATGACATGATTGTTTCTTTTATTTTTTATTCCTTTTTTTATTTTATTTTTAGCAAAATAGTTTTGATCCAAGATATTAGAGTTGTCTGGACCAGGAACTAGGCCGTACACTGGCCCAGGAACCTAGCTGGGTTCCTAGATCCCGCAGGATGTCCTACTGCTGAAATAGGTAGCAGCCATTGCCAAGGATTAGGATCAAACAACTAGGCCTGATTCTAGCCCAGGTCAAGTTCCTAGATCAGAACATATGTCCCATTTCCTAATCTATTTCTATAAATCTACCAATTTTGGATTTCTGAAAAAATAAAATTGAATAGTCAATAATAAAAAAAATACCCAGCAGCAAACAAAGTCGAACCATTCATGGGAGATTTGCGACTCGAGTAGGTCCTTCGAAATCAGTGGTCCTTACAACTTCCAGCATTAATTATCATGAACATCAATTAACTATACTTGCATATATTCTTTTACTTTTTTTTACATGTGCATCATGATTATGAAGGTTGCGTACTGTAATTCACAACATACTTATACTTGTTATGTTTTACGCATGTGAATAATAATTCTAAAGGTGCATGCTATAATTTGCAAATTATTTACTTGCCAAGTTTCAATATCATGGCATTCAAGCTAAAACATTTTATATTAAGTACACCTAAAACCAGGTGAATTTTTAGGGTTGGTTTAGAGACCTCGTATCTTTTACTTTCAATCTTAATTAAGAATAAGGATGACATGAGCTGGAGAATTCCCTAGCTATGATGGGACCCTAACTCACAAGAGGGGAAATCACTACCCTAGACAGGGATGAGATTAGAAACAAGGAGAAAGTTTCAATCCCCAAGAAAGGGTGGAGGTGGGGAGAGAGGGAATATCCTCCTTCCTTACTCAAGGATTGATCCCCACTCCTCGGCCCCATGTTTTAAAATTACAAGTTCAACAGAAGCTCATAGAAGCATTTCAACTAAAGCAGAGGTTTATTCCAACTGAAGTTCATATGATGAGCATAACGGTGTGGTTGATATAATGTCATTATTGTACAATCAACAAGTGTTGTGGAGTTATTGTAGGATTTTGGTGTCTTACGTTGTAGTGTATTTTACATATGGACCCAGTTACCCTTAGCGAAGTAGCAAATGAAGTAGAAGGCTCACCACCCGAAGATAGGAAATTAGGGGTGACCTTAATCATCCCTCTATTAGCTGCTTACATTTGGTGGTCCTTACATTATCGTCCTACTTTGGCAGCTTATTGTGAAATTTTTCAACAGCTCTACATGGTTTGTTACACACTCAATGTTTGATTAGGACAAATATTATAGGACTAAGTAAGGAGTCATTAGATAAGTGTCCATACCGTTTCAGGCATGTTCTTTGGGCTTATGACAATTTTTTATTAGTACTTATTAATGAAACATAATTAATTATGCTACATGCTAAATCATATTGAATCATGCTTGATCATGTTGAATTCTGCTAAATTGGTTTATATGTAACAGTAATTAAGCCAAGAAGCATTTATAAAGTTGTGTAAATATGTATACATTCAATAAGAGTTATTATAAATGCATATTTACGTAAATTGTGATACAACATAAACAGATTCCAATGAGTTGTACATACATTCTATGATTGTTGTAAATTAATTTATGAATTTTTTTAATTGATGTGTATAATATACAAAGAATTTGTAAATGTATCTACTGTTTGAAGTCATTTTAGTATTAACACAAAGAAAAATAATCTATTACTAGATGTAATAGATTACATCATTAGTTCAGTTTTGAAAATTATTATAATTAGAACCATGGAGAATATATATTCGGGTAGTTGTTAGAGCATAACAAATTGATATTACAAATAAAGGATTAAGCATTTGGTACATTCTAACATACATATAAAATAAAGTACACAATAAAATTATAATTTACGAATTGTTTTTCAAATCGCCATAGAATTCCAAATGTCGTTAGCAAGTGCAACTCGGAATTCATCCGTTGCGACTTTATTACATATATCTCATGTTTCAGGATTGTGACTTCCTTCCACATATGGTACTTTGGAGAGATTGTCATACCCTTCCCTTGAAGTCGAACAAAGTTGTCTAGTGCAAAAGCCGCTACAATAATATAAACTTTTAAAATAATTATGTAATTTTATTTATTTAATGTAATAATTTTTAAATATTCAATGGCTTTTACAATTACAATACTAACCTTATTTACGTTATTAGTAAAATAAGTTCAATTTTTAATCACTAACTAATTCTTGTGTATCTTTTAGAAGTGTTGAATTGTGCTTAATGGTTCTTAATGCTGTTGAATTTTGTGTGCTTAATTGTGTTAAACTGTGTCAAAATTTACTGAATGCTAATAATAAGTACTTGTGATGAGTTGAACGCAACCACCTTAGTTAGAGCAGTTGTAGTCCAAAGGACTGCATTCCGAATGTGGACCATATGTTCCACTTCGTCATCCCCAACCGCATACCAAAAGAACGGAATGGGATTCAGACTTTGGAAGCGTTCCAACCCGCGTGTCATTGGGTGAGGCCCAGCAAAGTAACACGACGCCGTTTTCAAGTATTGGGCCAGGCTATTTGTGGTGTCATTGAATTAACAAAAAGAAAAATTGAAAGCTGAGCTATGAGTTAGGCTTTCTGAATCATTGTTCCACCCACTTTGTCTTTTTAAGCTGAGCTTTTTAGACCTAATATATTTTTTGTTAAGATCAACGTATAAATTTATTATTATGTTTGTAGAAAATATAAAATTATTTTCTAATTAATTCTTTAATTAAATATTCAAGCATAAACTTATTATTTAATTGTCCAAAAATATTATTTTTTATAATTTAAGAACTTGAATAACGATTTGAAACAAAAATTTAAAAATAATTAAATAAAGGAATAAAAGTAGTTTTGCTATCATAAATTAATTATTTAATTTTTGAAAACTTAAAAGAATAATTATTGCAACTTATAAATGTAAATAACATTTACGAATGACATTATTCTTATTGATGATATAAGAGAGGGAGTTAACAATAAGTTGAAGCGATAGAGACATACACTTGAGTCTACAAGTTTTAGATTGAGCAGATCCAGAATAGAATACCTACATTGTGATTTCAGTGGAAGAGGAACAGAGGGGGGAGAAGTCATCATTGATGGGATGATAATACTAAAGGCTGAGAAATTTAAATATCTAGGCTTGATCATTCAACGGAAAGGAGATATTGACTAGGACATTAACCACAGCTTAAAATTAGGTTGACAAAAATGGAAGAATGTTTCAGTTGTGCTGTATGATAAGAGGATGCCTGTAGGATTAAAATGTAAAGTTTATCATATGATAGCTAGACCTGCTGTAGAGTTTGGCTTAGAATGTTGGCTAATAATTAAAAAAAAGTTCAAAGATTGATGGTAGCAGAAATGAGAATGACTAGAAGGAAGGTGGCTATATGAGGGCAAATAGAATTATAAATGAAGTAATTAGAGACATAGTTTAAGTAGCTACCATCCAGGATAAGATGAGAGTGACTAGATTCAGATGGTTTGAGCACGTGAGAAGAAGAAGTGTGGATGCTCCTGTAAGGAGATGTAAGATAATTAACATCTCTCAAGGTAGAAGAGGTAAGAGACGACCAAAGAAGAGCTTAAATGCGAGGATTAGAGAGGACTTGGGAGTTGTAGAGTTCACGAAGGACATGGTTCAGGATAGGAAACTATGGCGGCATATGATTAAGGTCTTGGATCATAGAGAGATAGTCTAGTAGCTATCCCTTAGTTGCCATCAGGTAGGATTTATTGATGGGTGATTCTGGAGTTTTTTTTTCCCTATTTTTCGTATGTCGTGTTTGAGTGCAGGTAGTACATTCATTTGAGAAGAGACAATATTAGCATAGCTCTATTTGTTAAGGTATAATATTTTCCTCTACTATGTTGTACTAATATTTTACATTGTTACTATCACCTATTTTATTAGTATTTATTAATTCATTCCCTAGTGCTTATTTTGAGTTTTTTTCTATAAAATATTTTTTCAAATATTTTTTTTAGTGGGTCTCTTGGAATCAACCTCTCTACGGGTAGAGAAGTCCGTAGGAGTAAGATTGCCTACATCTGAATTTTTTCAAATCCCGCGAAAACAGACCCACACTGGGAGGTGGTGCTGTTGTTGTTGTATGAACGTAAATAACAATACAAAATAAAGGAATAAAAGCAATTAGATATGTTTATTGCTGAATTCAATTCAAAATATTATATTTGGTAATCTAAGTTGTAATTTTCTTAAATGTAGATGAGGTTCCAAAAGTTAAAACTTGAGCCACCTAGAATTGTAAAAATTGAACCTTACATTGTAAGTGTTCTTAGCCTTATAAGTATACACTAGAACTATTGCTCTTACGATGCAAGGGCTAAGTTAGACAATATGTCAGTATTCAAAATTATAAACACGTGATGTAAGATGTTGCTTTCATTGTTAAGGTTTTTATATTTGTTAAATAATTTTTATTTGTTAATTTTTTAACTTTATGAATGTGTCACTTTTTCAATTGCTTAGCAATTGATTAGGGAAAAGATAAAGGGTCTTCTGAAGTGTATTAAAAAATAAAAAAGAATTATATACAAACTAAAAGTCAAAATAACCTATATATAATTAATATCCTAAATATTAAAGTTAAGATACTTAATAAAAGAATATAAAATCACTCAATTTTAAATATATTTATAGAGATAGTTGACCTCGAATAATACGCCAAGCAACAAATTTGAAGGAAAAGTTTGGAACTGACAATGAGTCTAATTTTCTCCCCTTCGAAACACTCTTCCCTCGCCCTCCCCTACACCTCCCCACCAAAAAAACAAGGGAAAAAAAGAAAACTCCCCTTTAAAAAAAGAAAAAAGAAAGGGAAAGGAAAGACGCAAAAAAGGACTTGCAAAAAAAGACACGGGACTGACGACTTCGCTTTTGTGCCTCTTGAGTTTGAGCACAGAGCTGTGAAATCGCAGCGGAAAACCAGCTAGAAAAAAAGAAAAAAAAAAAGAAAAAACGATCCATCTTCTGTTCACTGCTTGCTCTCTCTTCCTTTCTCCCAGTCTCCTCTCTTTCTCTCTCTGTTTCCAAATCATGCTCCTTAACGGAATATAAAGTATCCATTGATTATACTGTGCACCCGGTTGTACAATTGCATTTGTACAACCGAGCCCACCAACTGCCTAATTGGCGCCCCAACCATGCAAAAAGTAAATAACCTGCCGGCTTTAAAAAAAAAAAAAAACAAAGCCTGCTAACTACTGCAACTTCAAACACCACGACCAAAAAACTTCCCTCACTTTCTCTCTCCCAAAACCCACTCAACTTTGTGCTTCAGTTGGAGAAATTCTGCTACATTTGCTCACCGATTTTCTCAAGAAATCTTTACAAAATCGCCATTGAAATTTCAAGCAAACAAAATCGAGGTAAATTTTAGCAAATTCAAAATTTATTGTCACGATCTAAAGAGAACGACGAATTCGTTTGGCATTCTAGGTTTTAACAAAATCGCAGATTTATCGTCGCGTTTTTCAAATGTTTACAGATGGAAGCTCAACAATCAGTATCGAAGAAGAGATGTGCTACTGATGCATCAAACACTCCTCAAAAGAGGTATGTTGACAACCTGAAAACTTCTTACACCTAAAATTAGTGAGCAAAAGTGCATTACTAGCGAGCAGTATGTGCTTGTTCTTGATTTTTTCTGCAAATTTATAATGAACACGTTTACTTTGATGTTCACTGATACATCCAAGACACTTTTACCTCAACTATTAGGATTCTGTTTAATAGTGAGTTGCACCGTGTATTATGGTGAGCCATATCTTTATTGTAATGAGCTGTGAATTATGTGGTTGTTCCTGTACACATATGTCTGCTAAAGTGAGTCGTGTCTTATAATGTAGTGAGCAAAGGCTTGTATTTAGTGAGCGATAACAAAAATCTGGTGAGCTGTATATTATGTACTTATGCCTGTCAACATATACATGCTCCAGTGAGTTGTGCCATAAATTTTAGTGAGCTATGGTTTGAATATAGTGAGCCATGACAAAACTGCAGTGAGCTGTGAATGACATGATAGTTCCTGTCAACATATGCATCATATACTAACATCTATCTTATAATATACTCACCTGTCCTTTACACCCTAATGTGCCGTGCATAGTGAGCCAAGGATTGTAAATAGTGAGTCATGATGAACATCTAGTGAGCGGTGGATTATGTGCTAGTGCATGTAAACATATGAATGCTCAAGTGAGTTGTGCAGTATATTTTAGTGAGCCATGTCAAAACTGTAGTGAGCTGTGAATAATATACTAGTTCTTGTCAACATATGCATCCTATACTAAAATCTATATTATAATATAGTCACCTTTCATTTACACCCTAGTGTGCCATGCTTAGTGAACCAATGCTTGCATATAGTGAGCCATCATAAACATCTGGTGAGCTGTATATTATGTGCTAATGCCTGTCAACACATGCAAGTTCAAGTGAGTTGTGCCATATATTTGAGTGAGCCATGGCTTGAATATAGTGATCCATGACAACATATGCATCCTATTGTGACTTCTCTCTTATAATATATTGAGCTTCACTTTACATCCTAGTGTTACCTTCCTTAAATTGTTAGGGAGAGTACCTTTTATTCTAGTGTGCTATCACATTTCCTGTAATATTAACATAATATCCAATAATATTTCATGACTTAGGTCAAAGACGGAAGGGTCAACCACAAGCCCTGAAGACATCATCATGAACATTGTCACAGACATCTCAAGTGAGCAAGTGAACGTTAGGTAATTACCACTTCAAATACATGAAAAACAAACACAGTGCAATCCACTGCGGTAACATTTTCTGTTCCTTTTTTTTTGCAGCCCAAATGATCAAAACAAAACAAATCAAATAAATCAAGATGATATTCCTCACAAGTCAGGCCAAGGTATGAATACATTATATTATATGTTAATACCTGCCAAATAGTGAGCCCTGACATATGGGCTGGTGAGCCAATACAAATGTTTAGTGAGATGATAATCAAACGCAATGAGCATACAACTATATTTAGTGAGCTGACCTGCAACTGTAATGAGCAGACACCTATGTTCAGTTAGCTGACCTATAATGTTGGTGACCATACTTTTTATTTTAGTGAGCTGAAATATATATATTGAGACACACATTGCATTAAACATTACACACTTATTTACTTATACACCTTGTTCACTTATACAATATACCATGTCCACTTGCAGTAGAAGCAATCAACACAGCTCAACCAAAGCATCAACAAACCCTATCCACCGCAACGGAGACAACCTCTGCTGGAAAAACAAGTTCAACAAGTACTACTACAACCAAGAGAAGGCTGAAACAAGAATCGAGGAAAAACAGAAGTATTTATACTCCACCTACTTTAGAAGATGAACAGCCAGAAGCTCCCACAACAAAGGAGACACAGAAACACCAGGAAGAGGTGGGACAACCATCTCAGTCTACTCAGCGGGAAGAGGGAGCACAACAGCAACAGAGACCAGCAAACCCACCTCAACCAGGCACTACAACATCAGGGAAGAGACTAAAGTTCGTGCTGAAAAAAAGGAAAACAATGAACAACAAAAACATAGCACAAGAAAGCTCTGAGAAAACCATAGCTTTCTTGCTTGAGTATTTGATTCACTTACAAGAAGCAAAGTCTCAAACTGCCAATGCATCTGAACCCTCCATATGGAACCGGGAACATCAGATGCACTACTACTGCTTACAGCTTCTTCTACAGCTCGTGAGGGTCTTCCTAGCCTAGTCCATCATTTCAAAATATATTGATAAGGGACTTTAGCCACATAATAAACATTGAAAATATGCAAGCAGTGGCAACAGAGAATACCACTCTCACTGTACTTTTTACAATCGCAAACAATGTTATGGTCCGGTAGATTAAACCTAACCACAAACCCAAACTTCTTCGAAAGCCGATTCTCATACACAACATATGTACGCTCTGTACTGTACGGTGTTTCACTTGAGCTAAGAAAATCTTGACAGCACCCTTCTCCTTTAATGTACTCATTCTCAAACACTTTGTACGAGTTGTTCGTATAAATCTTTGAAGCATGCTGCAAAATGCTAACATGTGGCAAGTACATTTCGGGAAATCCATCCTTATTTTTCACATTCTCATCCTTCTCCTTAATCCTCCACTCAGTAACAACGTCATAGAATATATTATAAAAATTAAACAACCCATAAGTGGCATTGACTCTCTTTGACAAAGAAGCATTTGTCGACCCGCTTCTTTGTGATGATAAAATGCCACCAGAGAAAAAATCCTTGCAATAGGCTGGATACCATTTTTCTTTCAACCGAAACAGTCTAACCAACCAAGCATTTTTAGCATAATTATACTCTTCAACTAGCCTAAAACACAAAACCAGTTACCAAAAAAATAATAAATTAGTGAGCAGAAAATGTAACCCTGATGAGTAGAAGGCATAGTCCAGTGAGCAAAACATAAAGCATTGGTGAGCAGACACTAAAGATTAGTGAGCATAAAGCAGTAACTTGGTGAGCACAATAAAAATCAGCAAGCACATATAGGGCTTACCTCTGCCAACAAAAGTTAAACTCCACTTCTGTATCACATCTCATCAAAACATGGTCAAACTTATCAATAAATCCACCCAATACTCTAAGATGACCAATATTCTTATTGGAATTCTCCAAGATATGCCAAGTACACAGCCTATGCTTTGCCAATGGGAAAACCTTTTCAATAGCATTTGCCATAGAAAATGCTTGATCTGTCATGATAGTTTTCGGTTGAACATTACCCATAGCTTCCAAGAATGTTTCAAATAACCACACAAAACTCTCAATCTTCTCATTCATCAAAAACCCACATCCCATCATAACATTCTTTGCATGGTGATTCATACAAACAAAAGGTGCACAAATTATCTCGTAACTATTGGTCCTATATGTTGTGTCAAATACAACGAGATCACCAAACAACATATAATCACATTTCATTTTTGTATCTCTCTAAAAAAAGCACGTCAAACAATCGTCTGCGTCCAATTTAAACTCATAAAAAAAAATCTTGTTCATTACCACACCTAGCTTCTAAAACACGCATCAAATGGTTGGCATCGCCCCCATCTAAGGTCCTATTAACTTCATTTGCAACACTATTGTATGCATCCCTCTCACTAAAACCAAGTGATGGTGAAACCCCCGGCCTCATTTCTTAGAAGACGATACGCATGTGAAACTTTCATACCATTTCTCCTCATCTTTTGAAAATAGTCCACATGAGCTTTCTCGACTTTTTTACGTGACCTCAACTTATGCACCTCATCTTCCAACAGCAGGTCATGATTATGAACCATATCATGCTTCTTACAAACCCATTCCCCATTTGATTCAATGTAAAATATAACTCTAGCTTTACAATTACACATCCGACTCCGTTTGGTAAATGTCTTGTCTTGTTTCCCTGGACACCTTTTAACACCTTGTTTGCTACAGCACAACTCCCTTGAGCGAACCTCTTGTGACCCCTCTCTCCTTCGCAACTTGTCACACCTAATGGAAAAACCCTTACGGAAAGCGTACTCGTTGTATACCTCGAATGCAGCATCTAGAGAACTGACCCTTTTACCAATCAACTCTGATTCTTCACATTCCTTTACTTCAACAACACATTCATCACCATCTACACATTTCTCCTTATCAATCACAATATAGTTAGATACACCACCAACACCACTACCATCATCAGAAGGCACACCTTTCCCCTTTGAACCACCAGTAGGATTACACAAAATCCTAATATAATCATCCACATCAGCTGCACCAGAAACACAACATCTAATGTAGATGTTTAAAACGAAGTATCATCTGCATAAACAAAAAGTTTGTTGTGGTGAGCTATAATGTAACATTAGTGAGCACATGTTTCAGTCCAGTGAGCCAAAAGCTTGTCTTAGTGAGCACATAATGCTATGTAGCGTGGTCGAAGGGAACAGATTCTGTTCCATGATAGGGACAAAATTTAATATATGAATTACATTTCGTGAGCACTAAAACTGATAAATGATTCATGCATACATGGATTCATGCATGCAATGTGAACCTCATTGAGCTGAATATATTTTATTAGTGAGCCAACGACTATACACAATGAGCAGAGAACACATATTGGTGAGTTGTTGTTTCTCATATGTAAGCAAAAATATCATATAGAAAAACAACCGTAACATTTGTGGTGAGTTATAATGCAAACTCGGTGAGCCCACACTTCAATCCTGGTGAGCTAAACGTTACTTTCAGTGAGCCAAATACTCATAACGATAAGCAATCGCTCGTCATATGTCAGCAGCCAAAATTCACCTAATATTCAACAATTAAACCAAATAACCATTCTAAACTTGTACCTTAACCGAAATTAACACAAAACACAACTAAAACAACCAATCAAACATTTTGCAAAAATACAGACCAGCAAATCGCAAATTAATACACTCAATAACAATTGCATTATAATGTCAGATCAAGACACCAGAACAATGAATGCATACCAGTTCAAACAACTGGGAACTAAATAATCAAAAATTCACGCATACAACTTCAAAATACGAGCACACAAACAGAGATCGAAAACGGATGTCAAACCTGACGACGAAATCGCGTTTGATGAAGATTCAACATCAACAACAACGTTCAGATCAAATTCAACCATTTCGTGAAGAACTTGCAGAATGGAATTGCAACAACGATCACTGAGTGTGAGAATGAGAGAGCATGAAAATAGCAAACGGCAAGTTCAAAAATTGAGAAGAATGTTTTTTTTTTTTTTTTTTTTTTTGCAGAAAGTTAAAATAAACAACGTATATAACCGCTGAAAGGTGGGGCCGATTGAACAAATGAATTGTCCACTCGGTTGCGCGTAATAATTTACGCACTTCATTGTGGAGATCTTTTCACTTGGTTCTCGATCTGCACTGCATTGTCTTAACCGCGTTAAGATCCCCTAATGGTTCCATAATTTCTGCCAATCCTTCCAGTGTATTATCTCGACATCATGAATCGATTTCACTAGGAAGAGTAACTGAATTAATTTTAGGAGAGAGAAAAATGAGGCGGAGAAACCCCAGTTTGGTGCGGCAGCCTCGGCCGCGGTACTCCAACTTGGTGGGGTTGGCATTGTGTGGCTTCGTCATTCTGTTGTTCTTTATTGTTCTTCTCATCAAAGATAACCGACCCACTTTCAGACCTGCCATGGTTAAGGTAAATTTCTTGTTTACTGCTTTTTTGGGCTTTTTTGTGTTTGCTGTCTTGCCTTGGGTGATTTTGATTTTTCTTGATTTTTGAGAATTCGGTTGTCTGATCTATTATGCATCCTTAATTGTTATCTGGGCAAATTCTCCTGAGTGATCTTGTTTTGTGTGTGGCGTTTTTGTTTGCTAATGCTGATTAGTTTAGTTTGTGCAATCTTTTGGGGACATCTGTTGTCGGTGGTGATGTAGTGAATAATGGTTGGTAGCTGAAATGTAGCAGGTGATAATATCCTACAAGCCCGAGATTTTGGAATGCATGTAGAAATGTTTTGGACAATATTTAGTTCAATGTAGTCAAATGGAAATGAAGATTTGAATTAGATTTGCGTCATAGACATAGGTGAGGTAAATTGATCACGCAGCTTCCTCAGCTGGGTCCTAGGGATTCACTTATTTGTTTTGTTGAAGTTACTATTAGAAAGTTCATCAGCTCATGTGGTTGTACTGGCTGGTCTATTTTAGCACTCATGATCCCATTTATCCAATATGCGACCTGACTTAAGAGGGATTCAATTGGAACTGTCCATGGCTCCATGTGTTGTTCACTCTTCAGTTCCGATATGTTTTCTCGTTGGAAACGACATATTTTGATTCATCCAAAGGAACATTTACACTGAATATAGCATAACACTTTGCTGCAAGGAACCATAATGTGGATTTGGTTATCTTGGTAATTGATGTGACATTGCAGAAGCATACTCTACTGAGTATTGTGTAATGGGCCACTGGTGGCATGGCATAATTAAGGCTCTAGAAGAATTTTCTCTTAATGAGATACTTACAAATTTGATATGAGCTATTTGGTATACTCTCTCTTGTAGTTACTCAAGCATCTCTGCTTGCAAATCCCAGCTACATTTCAAAATTTAGCTTTTGCATCCATTTTGGATTTGCCATTTTAATGCCTTGATAAACAACTTATAAGCATGTATTAGATAAGAACAACTCCTTGTAGTCTTTTCCCCCCCCCCCCCTCCATGGCCTGAGTTATTAAGCATCTCTTGTCGGAGAAGAAAGTCCATATTTTCTGCAATGTACTTGAGGGATCATTAAGTCCACCGTGTTATGATTTCTGCCACTCTTTTTATAAGAGTTGCACCTTCACTTTTTGAACATCTCTTATTCCCTAGGCACCTAGGCTTTCGGTAGCTGAAGAACTTCCTTTTGGCTCCAATGTATCGTCTTCTCTGATTTGGATTTTTTCCAGAAGAAATCAGTGATGGCTGATGAGGCGATGAGCAATCTAATTGGTCTAGCCACCTTTGCTGGAATCTTAAATATAGACAGGAAATGAACTACTAGATAAAAAATGGTGTTTGATAGTTATTTCGCTTGACATTCCAACTTATTATTGTTTGTGGTTTCTCTTTGCTATCCAATTGCCGATCACATGGGTTGGAACATGAATTCATAGCAAGTGAAGGCACATATCCTTGGTTGAAACCGTAAGACAACCAGCATGGTCTAGTTGTGCACTCGTACTTGATTCTTTGATCTCTTTCAATTGTAAATAAATATGATGGACAAGCTGTGTCTTCTGCTAGCGTAATAAATGATCATGGTCTCCTTGGCCCCCCCCCCCCCTTTTCTGGTTTGTTTTTTACGCACCTTTTTTTAGGGGGGAGGGGAGGAGTGAGGGAGGGATTTGCTACAAGTTATTTTTGTCTATAATAACTTTGAGGATAAAAAATATGAGGGTTATTGGAGATTTCACATATAGCGGTAATTGCTAAATAGGTAAGTTTCATACCTGCTTTACTGTATGAGTTGCAGCTAGCTAGTGATCTTTCTTTACAGTTCTTCTGTTTCACTATTCTTTTTATTTTATTTTATTTTATTTTATTTTGTGCATGGGAGGCACAAAGGCTGATAGAGGTGGGAATTAGAACCCATGTCCTTGCTAACAACTGTTGGGTTTTGTCCAATGCCTCACACTAGCATTGACTTCGGCAGCTTTTTAGAGCAATTGCTTTGGGACTTTAAGGCAGTGGCCTCCATGGACCAACTGTGGTAAGTGCCACGGTCCATTGCAGGCAGTGCATGCCTGTTGGACTGTCGTCCTTTGACAGTTTTCTGCTAGTTTTCTGAGCAGCATTCAACTCATTTATGCACCATTATCATCCTTTTTATGAGGCTTTATGGATGATTTATGGCTTGAATCTTGGCTTTACTTCTCCTTGTTTATTCTGAGAGTTTCAACTGGGTTCATGAATTCTATAAATTGGGCATTTGTAGTGGACATTCGGTCCGGTGTTTTGTGGGCAAGTTGCTAGCCTTTGTGGCATTCAGAAGTGCCTTTAGGCACGTCCCTTCATGGCCATTTCTAAGTCGTATGCCTCTTCTATTTCACATCTTTTATCGCTTCTGCATGTTCTCTACTCAATTTATTTTATTGGTTTTCCTAACAGCAACTCTGAAAGACGTTTCTAATTGTGCTAGCTGACAGCCACAAGTGTTGTCTTGCTAGGGAGTTGACTAAGGATGTAGTACATAAGATGGGTTATTTTTTGTGAGCATAAACCAGCTTCAATAGAATCTTTGTTGTTAATAATTGAAGATGTTTTTGTTTATAAAAAAATAACAAGAACCATTAGTTTCAATTATGTTTACAACCTTCCAGGACAGCTACATGGATGAGGTTATAAATGTCATTCTTTTCTCAGCAGGAGTTGATGTGTGTTAATTTTATGGCCTTGTTTATGATGAACTATGGGTATTTTCATGCATATGTGGAAGTATGTACATTTGTCTGGCAACTCCATTGATCTCCTCCCAGTTTCCCTACGACAGCTAAGCTAGCTTGCATACCCCAGTGACCTAAACATAATTCATGATCTTTCTCAGATATGACTCTATAAGTTAGTTAAGTCAATGTGTGATCCTTTGGGATTTGACCTGGTTTATAGTGTGTTACTACGGACAAGAGCAAAGGAGTCAACGGACTGATTGAATTTTTCTAATTTTTTTATTTTATTGTAATTCAGTTTACGGTTAATAAGCACAGGTGGTCCGCTTGATGATGCGCTAAGATCTGTGCTATTTTGGACTTATATTTTCTATTTAAACTAGAGTTCTAGTTTATGCCAGTTCTTCAGTTCAACTAAACTAAATTTACGACTTCCAGTCTTGTCCATCTGCCAGTTGTTTCGAATTCTCTGGTTCTCTAATTAAACTAAACTAAGCATCAAGTCTCTCCCAGTCCCAAAGAACAGGTCCTAAATAGAATCAGCATCAGTTTTCTTTGTGAGTTGTACTTCAATGGTGTTGCATTTCCAATCGCTCGCACCAAATCTTGTTTAGGTTTTTGATGTCCCCTCTGCTTTCTACTCGAACTGTTGGTGGTTTATTACGTACTACAGATGTTTACTTCTAGTTTGCCAAGTTCAGGTTCTTTATTTTGCTTGTACCGGCTATGCTAGGCGGGGGGGGGGGGGCGCGGGAAGAAGAGGGATTGTTGTGCATTGCAGACTAACTTTTTCATGAATAATACATTACAAAGGGAATGCATTTTCTTGTTCTTCAACCAACATTAAATTCCAATTTCTTTGTATGTACCTTGGAGACTGCAAATTCATGTACTTTGCGTTTGTGCCTTGTTATGAGTTGTATGATGGTACTGAAAGCAAGTAACAATTCATGGATTTTATGGAGGTGCATCTGTGTGTTGAAAGAACAATTTTAAGGTTCTTATGGTTTGGAATAGCAACCTATGTGTGAGCAACACATCTCTGTAGTTTCATGGCCTCATAGTCCATGTCAAGATCCTGGCTGAAAAATTGATTAGCCTTTTAAACCAACACATCGATTTCTGTGACCTGTCTGATATATGAGCTAGCCTATTACTAGGTGTGTGATAGTCTCCTCCTTTTTAGCTTTGGGTTCTCGCACCATTGCGTATTTCTGCTTTTCCTCTTGTCTTCACTCTTCAGGTTTCACGCATCTGTAATGAATATTTAGGTTTCACAGCAAGATTATTTTTAACCATCTTCATCATATGTTATGCAGATGCATAATAGGCAAGATGTTAATTTAGAAGGGCTTAATGTTACTGAGGAGATGTTGAGCCCGAGTTCTATAACAAGGCAGCTTAGTGATCAGATTGCTTTGGCTAAGTCTCTTGTTGTGATTGCTAAAGAAAGCAACAACCTTCAATTTGCTTGGGAGTTGAGTGCTCAGATCCGAAACTCACAGAACCTCTTGTCCAATGCTGCCTCTAGAAGAAGTCCTCTGACAATGAGGGAGTCTGAAACTGCAATAAGGGAAATGGCACTTCTGCTTTACCAAGCTCAGCTACTTCCTTATGACAGTGCAACCACGATTATGAGATTAAAAGCCAAAATCCAGTCACTCGAAGAACAAATGAGTGTGGTGAATGACAAGAGTTTGAAGTATGGCCAGATAGCAGCAGAGGAAGTGCCAAAAAGCCTTTATTGTCTTGGTGTTCGGCTGGCAACAGAATGGTTTAGAAATCCAAGTGCACAAAAGAGGCTTGCAGAAAGAAAAGTAAGTGTCAGGAAATTTGAAGATAACAGCCTGTATCATTTCTGTGTCTTCTCTGATAATGTGCTTGCAACATCAGTTGTTGTGAACTCTACAGCAATTAACTCAGAAAATCCAGATAAGGTTGTATTCCATCTTGTAACTGATGAAGTAAACTATGCGCCAATGAAGGCCTGGTTTTCCATGAATGACTTCCGCGGTGTAACTGTTGAGGTTCAAAAGATTGAGGATTTCCGTTGGCTAAATGCTTCTTATGTTCCAGTCCTTAGGCAGCTCCAGAATTCAGATACGAAAAACTACTACTTCTCCGGAAACAATGGCGACAACAAAACACCAATCAAGTTCCGGAACCCTAAATACCTTTCATTGCTTAACCATCTCAGGTTCTATATTCCTGAAGTCTATCCTGCATTGAAGAAAGTTGTATTTCTCGACGATGATGTTGTGGTTCAGAAGGATCTCTCCCCTCTATTCTCCGTTGACCTGAATGGTAAAGTAAACGGGGCTGTTGAGACTTGTATGGAGACATTTCATCGGTATCACAAGTACTTGAATTATTCCCATCCTCTTATAAGATCACATTTCGACCCTGATGCATGTGGATGGGCATTTGGAATGAATGTCTTTGACCTGGTTGAATGGAGGAAGAGGAACGTCACAGGTATCTATCACTATTGGCAGGAAAAGAATGTGGACCGGACATTGTGGAAACTGGGTACCCTTCCACCTGGTTTGCTGACCTTTTATGGGTTGACTGAGCCATTGGACCCCTCATGGCACGTCTTGGGATTGGGTTACACAAATGTGGATCTGAAGTTGATAGAAAAAGGGGCTGTGTTGCACTACAACGGAAACTCAAAGCCATGGTTGAAGATCGTCTTAGAAAGGTATAAACCACTCTGGGACAGGTATATTGATTATCGTCATCCTCTGTTGCAACAGTGCAACGTTCACTGATGTGTGAAAAAAACGCAGATTTTTGTCATCTATCTCAAATCTTGCCCTTCCTGCACAGCACAGCAGGTGTACATGAGGAGCTAAGATTTTTGTAAAACTAGTTGTGCTTAATACCCATATCAGCTGGATTGCAATATCCACAATTGTCGCTTGAGAGATTCACTTAATTTTTCCTGTACGATAATACTGTAACAGTCAGCATTTGTATGTACCTCCTTCCTGTATTTATTCACGTACTTTTTTTCCGTTCTAGCACTTTGGCATTAATGTATATAGCGTTCATGAATGTTCAGTACGTGTATGGAAAGGTCTTGGGAATGTATTGCTAGTGGACCTATTGCGCTATGCATGGCTGTGTTGTGAATATGGTCTCAAGATTGTGCTATAGTGGGAGTGAGGCGAATGTAGAAAAGCAAGTCACTGCTCACTTTGGCACCTTGGGTATAGTTTTTATATGGATTTCTGGATTTCAATAATCAGAATTTTAGAGGTTTGGAAGCCAAATGTCACGGGTCGATAATTCATACAAACTTTAGCAAACTGTGCTTGAAACCATTCCTTAGCTTGTTAGTAAGTCTTAAGTGATGTTAACTTAGACTTGAGAATCTAAGTAAGCACGCACACACTCAAGAGAGTATGGAGAGTTTTGGAGAATTCTTTCTGTTGTACTTTGAAAAGCTTTGAATAGCTTCATTACAAATGAGCCCCCTGGGGGCTTACATACACATCCATTTCCTTATTGGACGGTGGAGATCTATTTGATCTCATAGCTATTATTATACTTCTAGAATATTCTATACAAGTATCCTAAATACTACATAAGTGTAGAACTATGTAGAACATTCTAGAGAAAATTCTAGAAAATTCTAGTATAATCTAGAAGGTTCTAGGATTCTCCACAAGGTCCTAGATAATCTAGAAGCTTTTAGAACAATCTAGATGATTCTAGAGTGCTTCAGAAGGCTTTAAAACATTCTAGCATATTCCAAAAGGTTCCAGACCATTCTGAAAGATTTCGAAACATTCTAGAACTCTAAGGAAATGTGGCCTGTGACATTCTCCCCAACCTAATCAAGCAATGTCCTCGTCGCCTTTGGGTCTTCGTATGCTTGGCCCTTAAGTTGCCTCATCCCAAGAAGGTGTCTCTTCCACTTGGTTGGGTTGATGTGTTGCATGTTACTACTTGACACATCGATTCTTTGTGTGCTTGCATCCTATCCTCTTCATGGCCCATTTCCTCCTTTGTGCCATCTTCCTAGGTGATGTTGGGGGTATGACACCCATGGGTCCCTTATCCCTCGTGAGGGTGGCTAAGTAACCTATCTTCTTACTCTCTGTGAATCGAAGGGCAGGTAGCACCCTTTCCTTCTTAGCTTCCCATCTCATAGGTATTGCATGAGCTTGCCCATTGTCCGTGATGAACAAGGTACTAGCATGAGGAACTATGATAGCTTTCGCCTTATTGAGGAAGTCCATTCCCAGATAAAACTTCTTATCATCAAGAGAAGCGACGGTTATGTCGACCTTACCTCTCCATGGTCCAACTTGGATATCTGTACCTCGAGCAATTCCATGGATTGGAAGGCTATTCGCATTAACTCCCTTCGCATAACCCTCCTCCTTTTTATAAGGTAGGCTAATTTCGTCGGCGAGTTCTTTTTCCATGTACACGTTGTCCGCTTCCGTGTCCACCTGTAGCTTGGAGTTTCTTACCTCCAACTTCAGTCTCTACATACATGCTGCCACCGACTGGCTCCCCCACCTTGGATTGGATGACACTTAGGAGCGACATTGAGGTAATATGCTTTTCCTCTCCATGCCTCTCTTCTTCCATTACAAGAGCAGCAAGCTTGCCCTATTTTGGACACTCGAACACTCAGTGAAGTCTGTTGCATAAGAAGCATGAGTATTTCCTCGATTTCTCATCCTTCTTGTCTCTTCTATTGTCCTTGAAGATTGTTGGCTTGTCCCGCTTGGGAGACTTATCTCAGTCTCGGTCACTGTCGCTATCACCCTGGGTCTTCTTACCTCGTGGCTTCGATGACTACTTGTGAAACTTGATAAGTGACTCGGCAGCAGCAATCGTTCGATGTAAGGTCTTGCAACCTTCGCCTCTTCAGCTCCATCTTGGCCCATCCCTAAAGGCCATCGAGGAAACAAAAGAATGCATCATGTTCTCCCATGGTTGGAACTCCTGGACATATTCCCGAACTTAACCATTCTTGTGCTGAAGCCATCGAAGTTTGGCCTTGGCCTTGTATTCAGCTTCCTCTAGATAAAACTGCTTGTTGAGTTCCCTCTTAAACCCATCCCATGTGTTGATGGCACCTGCGACGCCACCAAACAAGTGTAGCATCCTTAAGAGAAAAGGTTGCATTGCTCACCTTTTGAGTATTATCTTTAATACCCATGGCCCCGAAGTATACTTTGAGTTCTCAAAGAAAGTTGTCTATCTCCCTTACACTTCTAACCCCATGGAAGGTAAGAGGTCTTGGTGTATTCCCCCTTGGAGCAGTAGATACCTCGACAACTCCACCGTTGGCCACCGCGACCATGCACACCTTGATCTGTGCTTCCAAAGCCTCAACCCTTGCCTTGTATGCCTTCACTTCGACTTTGCAAGCCTCGATCTCGACCTTGCAAGCTTGGAGTTCACCATCCTTCGTTGCTTCGATGCTCGAAGGGCTTGGAGTTCCTTCTTGAAGTCGGCCACTACAAAGCTCATAACCGCTTGCATCTCCCTCCGAAGCTCATCCATGTCCCCCATGGATTTGAGCTCCTCGATGCGTTTGTCCACGTCCTCGACCCTACTTGTTAGGGCAGACATGGAGTTGGTGAACTCTGCAACCTATCTTCCACAAGGACCATCACGTCACTGGTCATATTCTTGCCCTTCTTGCTACCTTATTGAGGGTTGGCATCAGTCATGCTTGAAGCCATGATCTCCCAAACTAGAAACCCTGTTCTGATACCAACTGTCACGGGTTGATAACTCACACAAACTCAAGGCCACAAGGCGCTAGCAAACTATGCTTGGAACCCTTCTTTAATTTGGTAGTAAGTCGTAAGTGATGCTAACTTAGACTTAAGAAGCTAAGTAAGCATAGACACTCAATAGAGCATGGAGAGTTTGGGAGAATGCTTTGTATTGCACTTTGACAAGCGTTGAATAGCTTCATTACAAATGAGTCCCCTTGGGGTTTATATACACATCCACTTCCTCATCCGACGGTGGAGATCTATTTGATCCCATGGCTATTATTATACTTCTAGAATATTCTATATAAATATCCGACATACTACATAAGTGTAGAAAATTCTAGGAAATTCTAGGATAACCTAGAAGGTTCTAGGACTCTTCATAAGGTGCTAGATACTTTAGAAGCTTCTAGAACAGTATAGACTATTCTAGAGTGCTCCTAAAGGTTCTAGAACATTCTAACGTATTCCAGAAGGTTCCAGACCATTCTGGAAGAATCCGGAACATTCTAGAACTCTCCAGAAATGCGGCCAGTGACAAAAGCTCCAACTTTGGGACCTATGTAATCTTAATCAGTTGTTACAAAAAAATAGGCCATAGCTTCTTCATTTCAGCTTATCATTGGCTAGTTTTCTAAAGGTTGGCTTAGTGAGAACAAATATGCCCAAAGGTCAAGACAGTAAGGCCCATTTCTAAGTGTTGGATTATTGGCTTCCAAACCCTCAAAATTCATATTAATAAAATCCAAAAATTATTTTTAGGGCACTTTTAGAACACTTATAACACCAGTTGGTCTCTCTGTACACTGCCTAAAATACGATCAGATTATACACTCAACTTCCAGGGGCTATAACTTCTACTCTCGATATTGAATTTTGGAGATTTAGTCCATTTTGGAAAAGTCAGCTTATGTGCTAAAACTTTTATTTTAGGGTGATTAACAGATGATTCAAATTTAGCCATAACTCCCTGATTTTAACTCCAATTTTCATGATTCAAAATTTTGGGTTCAAAGGACACAAAGATATATCATCCATAAAATTTTCATGATTTTTGTAAGGTCTGAAAACTATTAGCAATTCTCCAAATTCAATCTATGTTCTGGTCACAGTGGAATCGATAATTCACTACATGTTTGGTCTTAGCTACAAACAATCCCAATCCAAACCCTTCATGGTGCATGCATACAACGTCCTTTCCATTCTCCCACTAATCCCAACCATCAATCTAATCTAAGCCACAAGAAAGAACTGAGCTTTACCTTAAAAGGGGATTATAGGAGGAAAAGGAGGGATTTTAGGGTTGTTTTAGTTCTTCAAAAAAGTATCCAAATATGGAATTTAGAGGAAAACATCAAAGTATTCAGATTCATGGCCAAAAGATCATTAGTTGCAAGGAGTTCTATGAAGAGAAGATGCTTGGGTTAGGGTTTTTCACAAACCCTAGCCAAACTTACCATGAGAGGCCCACTACTAAAAATTTGCATTTTTCTGACGAAATATGCCGATCGATTTTCAGTCAGTCTTACCGCCCAACGGATTAACGACAGAAAATCCAAAGAAATGGGCGGGGCAGCGGACATTCTGACGGAAATAGGTGATTCCATCAAAACTTCGACGGAATTCCACTAAAAAATCCATCGCCCTTAGATCTACTTTTCACCGTGCAGCGAATTCAAAATTTTTTGCATTTTATTTTAAAAAAAGCTATGTCCGACAAAATATTCCGTCGAAATATCCATCGGAACAGTGTTCCGACGGACGGTCCGACAGAATATTCCGTCTGACACTTTATTTTATCCTCTATCGAGAGGCTTTTCTTCTTCGTTTGCGTTTCTAAACTTAGCGAATGGGAGAGAGAGAGAAGTCGCCCGTGGGGTTCCGCCGTCACTGTACACGCCGCCGCCGCCGCCATTTGTGGCGCAACTTAGGTGATAATTTCAAATAAGTAATTGTAGCTAAATATGTAGCACATTTAGTGGTAGATTTGAAATATTTGAGATAAAATTTGATAATTATATGATAATTGATGGTTGTGAAAATTATGTTGAATAATTTGTTAAAATTATGTTGAAGAAGATTCATATGATGGCTGTCAAAAATGTGAAGTGTGTGGGATGCTAGTATGTTAGTAGTTTGATAAGTTGTAGTTAAATAATTATTTAATATATTGTTTGTTGATTTTGGTTTGTGAATTTGGTTGTGTTTATGTGAATTTGGAAGTAATTATTAAGTATTATTAGTAATTGTTGAGTGTTATAAATGTTGAATTGAAAATTATATTTGTTGATTTATGGTGTATAATAACTAAATTTTACTTATGTAGAATTTAATGTTAATAATGAAATTATGATTTAGATAATTTTTGGATTTTATCATGGTTACAATTGACAGTGAACAATTAACAAATTGTTAGATTATTATGCTTCAAGCTTCTCAGAAAACTTTATGGGATAGGTGTAGCAACCAAACTGAATCATCAAATGCCGTTAGATTGATGAGTATCAAATTTGATTACGATGTGCCTCAAAATTATTCTAATGAGGTGATATAATTAATGCATGAGAGTTGTTTGGCAGACAATTATGTCCCCAAAAATTACTCAGAGTTGAAGAAGGAGGTTCAAAGTTTGGGTTTAGATGTGCAAACGATTGATTGTTGCTGCAGAGGTTGTATGCTTTACTTTAAGGAGGATTCAGGACTTTGATAAATGTAAATTTTGTGATTTACCAAGATAGAAGTCAAAGAAGTCAGGCGATAATAGGAAGAAGCCAAAATCATATGGGAAAATGTTCTACTTCCCTTTGACACCTAGGTTACAACGCCTTTATGCCTCAAGAACCACAGCTGAACACATGAGGTGGCATCATAACAATATGCGTGAGGATGGTGTTCTTTATCACCTTCAGATGAAGAATCATGGAAACATTTTGATCACAAACACTCAGATTTTTTTTTCTGAGCCTCGCAATGTGAGACTTGGTTTGTGTGCGGATGGGTTTAGCCCATTTTCACAATTTGCACGACCTTATTCTATTTGGCCTATAATTGTGACACCTCATAACTTTCCTCCAGATATTTGCATGATGACGCCATATATGTTCTTAACTTGCATTATACCTGGTCCAACAAATCCGAAGAACAAAATAGATGTCTACCTATAGCCTTTGATTGATAAGTTGAGAAGTCTATAGGATGGTATTCAAACTTATGACGTTTCAATGAGGTAGAATTTTTTTATGAGAGCTGTGTTAATGTGGACAGTAAATGACTTTCCAGCCCTTGGAATGTTATCAGGATGGAGCACTCATGGTGTTTTGATTTGTCCTGTTCGTATAGATAAGTTGAAGGAAACACATTTGAAACATGGGGGCAAACCATCCTGGTTTGACTGTCATCGTCGATTCCTGCCCAAACATCATGCATTTTGAAAAAACCGAACTGCATTTTGTAAGGAAAATTATAAAAAATGGTCCTTCATCTAGAAAAAATTGGAGGAACTATACCATGAGGTTTAGAATCTTCCAAAAGTAACCACTGATGGAGATTTCATAATCCTGGGTTTTAAGGACAATCTTCATAATTGGACCAAGCAAAGCATCTTCTGGGAGTTACCTTATTGGAGAAACCAACTACTACATTACAACTTGGACGTAATGCATATAGAGAAGAACTTTTATGATAACATCATTAACACTGTCATGGATGTGCCTGGTAAAATAAAAGGTGATGTTAAGGCAAGGTTGGATATGGCAGAGATGTGTGATCAGAGTGAGCTCAACCTAAAACATGATGTTAAGGGAAGAACACTAAAACCTAAGGCTTCATATGCCCTTTCTTTGGACAAATAAAAGGGGATATGTGAGTAGGCGCAACAACTAACAATGTCTGATGCTTATTGCTCTAACATTAGGAATTGCATAGATATGAAGTATGCAAAGTTTCAAAACATGAAGAGCCATGATTGCCATGTGTTTTTGCATATGCTTATACTAATAGCATTTCGTGCCCTTTTAGATGATGTATTAGAAGCACTTGTTGAGTTAAGTGAAGACTTCAGAAGTCTTTGCCCAACAGTGTTAAGGGTCAATAAGGTACAAGAAATGCAATACAATATAAGCATCATACTTTGTAGATTGGAGAGAGTTTTTCCACCAAGATTCTTCAATGTAATGGAGCACTTACCTATACATTTGGCTAAAGAAGCATGCCTAGGCGGTCCAGTGTAATATCGATGGATATATCCAAGTGAAAGGTCAATATGAATATTAAAATTTGGTCATTCATCTAAATTTAAATATAGTGTTATATTGAAATACTCATATAAGTTATTGTATCTTATGTACTTTGGGTGGCTTAAGAAGAAGATTAAAAAAACAAAACATATCCTGAACGATCAGTGGTCGAAGCTTACCTGCTTTTTGAGATATCATGATTTTGTTTGCGTTACTTTGGCGCTAATGTGCCTTCAATGTGCACAAGACGCCAATGTAATCAGGATGACAATGACGAGCCACAAATGTAGCCCACTTTATCAATTTTTAAAACCCAAGTTACTCCAGTGAGAAGTCGTACACAGAGGTACCTAACTGATGAAGAGTTGCACACTACACACCTTTACATTTTGTTGAATTGTAATGAAGTTCAGCCTTATATCAAGTAAGGTCAACCTTCACCTTTTGTTGTACTGTAATGAAGTTCAATCTAAAGCATGGTGCTCATGAATATCATGCACACAGTTTATTCAAACAACAAAAATTGCATGAAAATTCCACTTCAACGGACATAGAGGTAGATGCTATGATTGAGACCGAGTTCATTTGGTGGTTCAAAAAAGCAGTAAGAGCTTAAAGTTACCTCTTGTATTACATATTTAGCTAATTCACAACTTCTCCATATTGATTGAATTTTTTAAAATTAATAGGTTAAAATTGTACAAATCTTTAATGATGAACGCCAACTACACATATACCATTTGGCTTAACTGCCTTTAAGGAAAGTGACATGTTGGTCTGCATTTAGAGTCAATGGATTTTTATTTCGCACACAAAAAAGGTGTGAAGGGAAAAAGACTTATAATTGTGGTGTTTACGTGAAAGGGAGCAAAGAAGGTGGATTTGAGGATGATTATTATGGAATCCTCCAAGAGGTTATTCGCGTTGAATATCTTGGAGAACCGCTTAAATAACGTATATTGTTCAGGCGTGATTGGTTTGATAACACCCCTTAAGGAACACATTGCCCCAAACTATGTCCCTTTGTAGAGGTGAATGGCACACGAAGACATAGAAAATATGCCCCATTCATATTTGCTACTTTTGCAACCCAAGTGGTGCACATGAGATGCCCGAATGGAATAAGAGATAAATCTAACTAGTGGGTTGTCATACCAAACAAACCTAGACACAAAGTGAATAACAAATTCACTTTACCAGTTGCATCTCAAGAGGAACATGTGCCTCATGTGACACCGGTGAATGGCACAATTCCTGCAACTTTGTTGAATGAAGAAGAAGACATTGAAGTGGTTAGTGAAGATGGTGCAATGAGGGAAACGAAGAGGAGGAGTGGAATGATAATTATGAAGATACTGAAGACGAAATTGGTGTCCACCTTGAAGACTCTGATGAGGACAATGAAATTGAGGATGATAACTAGACTAACTCCTACCAAATTATACATAAGGGTGTGTTTGGTAGGGTTGAAAACTATTTACTGGAAAACTATTTTTCATGTAAAATGATTTTTCATGTAAAATAATTTTCAACTCATATTTTTAGTTGTTTGGTAAAAGGAGAAATGAGTTTTCTGGAAAATAAGTTTGATCAGCAAAAAATAAACAAAAAAAACCAAAAAGAGACACATTAGTGAAAAAAAACAAAAATAAGACATTTAGAAAAATGGGAATTTATATTTTGTTCTTTGGGAAATTATATTACAATAGTGGTGTCATCCATATCAAAGTTGAAACAATATATACATTCGTTAATTTTTTTAATTTTACCTACTACCAACAATTTGATCTTCGAACTATATATCATTGTTTTAATATTCGAACCATATGTCGAAGAAATAGATACGAAAGAAAGAAAGAATGTGAACTTGTGTGATGTGAGACCCGGAGTTTTGTCGTACTTGCTTAATGAATATTATGCCCGTTGGGTTAGAAAATTTTATTTTAGTATCTGCCAACCTACAACTGCCATATTGCCCAAGTTTTCGATCTATCCAACTTCAGAAACCCAAAAATAAATTCTCTAAAGTTGTATAACTTGAATAGCCTTCGATTTTTTGAAACTCCAACCAAAGCGATTCCTAAATACGATCAGATTGTTGAACCCTGGTAATAGTTCTGTAATTTACTAAATTGATTCTTAACATAATCGAAGGGCGAGTAAACTGACCCATGATTATATTTAGGAATCTGGTTTAGGATTAAAGGCCCGGGAATTCGATTATTTATACGACAGGCTGAAGTTTTGTGGTAGAATTGAATCCAAAAAAAAAGGAGGAATGGGGCAAAAAAGGGGGAGTCGGGCACGCGTGACCCGACAGTCTCTCTCCCCTCTGTCTTCTTTGTCCTTCAGCAAGAGACCCCCGACACCCTCTCTCTCTCTCTCTCTCTCTCTCTCTCTCTCTCTCTCTCTGCTCGTTCTTCTGCTTCCTTCACCATTCGCAGACCTCAAGCTCTCCACTTGCCTTCTCATCTCCTCTACTTGCTGCCACGCCGCGCATCAGGCCTGACCGGACCCTAGGTGACGCCTACCAGGTGCCGGCGTCTCCCCCATTTCAGCGCAGAACCGACCGAACGCCTGGCGTATTTCGCACATGCAGGTGAGAATTCGAGCAACCTTACCTCTATAAATTGAATCCTTGCTTCAATTCCCTTTAATTCGTGCTAATTGTGCCTAAATACTTCAGAAATTGTGAGTTAGGGTTTTGGGTTTGGTGGTGGTCGAACCTTGCGCGAGAGGCAGAGCTGATTCTGAGCTTTGGGTGTTCAAATTTAGCTTCAATCCAGCTAGTTTGCACGCATTAACTTGGATTCAAGATGGGTTTTAATCTCTCCTATTTTATGGATTTCGAATGATAATTATACGAATTAGCTTACTGAATTAGTCGATTGGATTATTGTTGTATGAATTCGATTGTATGTGTGGGCAAACCTTGAGCTTCCCTAATTTGTGGCTTCCCTTAATATTAGTGCGAATTCGTATGTGGTATTCAGATTTTGAGCCTCGAAAATGGGTGGTTTATAAGTAAAAGAAGTCTTTATTGTTTTGGTGTACATTCAAGCCTGGTTTTAAGAAGTTTGCAAGTACTAACTATTTCATTCGAACAAACTTGGGTTACCTAGTCTAGGGTTAATGCGTTTGAAAACCCTCTACTCTATAAGCTGGCCTCAAGGTAGATTTTGGTCAAACTTGAGTCTTTATGAAGTTTCGAGTCAACAGCTAGTAAAACCGTTACGTTTCAAGAAGCATTTACATAGAAAATTTATGAAGAGATGTTTGCCTCATAAACGAGCCAAGTGCTTTAAGTTTTTGAATGATAGCAAGTTTTGGAATATTTTAAGCCTTTAGTTTATTTTAACACCCGTCTTGAGTTTCAAAATGGAATTTTCAAATGAATCTTGCTTGCACTTGTTGCTAACTAAGTATTTAAGTCCCAAATGGGTCTCGATTTCGAACTTAGTTTGAATTAAACGTTAACTAAGCACGTTATGTCTCGAACGAGTTTCGATCTACGATTTAGTAAACATATTACGTTTAAAAGAAGCTTTTTAGCTAAAAAGCGAAGTCGTTTTATGAGTTAGTAATCGTTTTACATTTATAAGAAGTTTTTAAGTTGAAAACTAAGTCGTTTTACGATTTAGCAACCTTATTACATTTATATGTAGCTTCTAAGTTGAAAACGAAATCGTTTTACGATTTAGTAAACTTAATACGTCTATACGAAGGGTTTAAGTTGAAAATTAAGTCGTTTTACGATTTAGCAACCTTATTACATTTATATGTAGCTTCTAAGTTGAAAACAAAATCGTTCTACGACTTAGTAAATTTAATACGTCTATACGAAGCGTCTAAGTTGAAAACAAAGTTGTTTTACGATTTAGCAACCCTGTTACATTTATACGAAGCATTTAAGTTAGAAACTAAGTTGTTATATGATTTAGTAAACATTTTACGTTTATAAAAAGTCTTTAAGTTATTTATGAAGCCGACATACTTGTTAACAGACCTTATTTCGTTTATAAGAAGCTTGTATGTTTAAAACGAAGTCGTTTTACAAACTGACAAACGTATTACGTTATTAAGAAGCTTTTAAGTTGAAAACAAAATCGTTTTATGATTTAGCAAACTAATTACGTTTATATGAAGCTTTTAAGCTAGAAACGAAGTCATTTTACGAATTAATAAACGTATTTTATGAAGTTAGTTTACATGTTAGCAAATTTATTACGATTATGAAAAGCTTTTAAGCTATTCATGAAGTCGATTTATGAGTTAGCAAACTTGGCCTGTATCATGTTCATCCTTTTGCTTTTGAAAGATTGAAATGAGTGTAAAAAGGGCAACTGAAGGTGATTATTTATGAATCCTAGCTTTGGAATACATGCTGGTTAACTACCCAAGTTTTGAATCGTGAGTTAGTAGACTCACCATGATTTTTGAGAGGCTTTTCTTGATGTTTGTCTAAAAGCTAAAGTTGCAAGAGGATTACGTTTTTATGTTATGAGATCAAGATATATATATATATATATATATATATATATATATATATATATATATATATATATATATATATATATATATATATATATATATATATATATATATATATATATATATGAATAAGTATAAGCATGTTGTTTACTAAGTATGTATGTGTATGAATGTTATAAGTTTCTAAGACATATATATGAATAAGTATAAGTATGTATGTGTACGAATGATTATGTTATGTTATGTATACATGGAGTGGCTACTCTAGAAACTTTAAGCTTAAGTCTGAGATCCAGGGATGGTGGCTTAGTTCCCGCCTGGTATCACATAAGTTATGTTATGATAGATTCAGGGATGGTGGTTTGATTCCCGCCTGAAGTCTAAGTATGAAAATTATATCTCAGCACAGTATGATGTATATCCGGATAGGCGTATGTTGCCGCTCGAGTTTGGCCGACCCAGGATGGTAGTAACAAAGTACCTCTAAGAGTCTAGTCTCCTCATTTACGTAAATAAGTTACTATGTATGATTCGCGGTAAGTGAAACTTATGTGCAAAACCCCTTTTATGCTATGTTTCTGGGTTTACGTAACTTTATTATGTTAAGTCAATGCATTACGGTTTCTTCTAAAGTTAAGCGTTTTGGTATGACTATTCCTTCGCTCGGTTATAGTTCGAATATGATGTATTATGTGGAAGCTCTTCAACTAAAATGAATTACGAAAGGCTTTCGCAAGCTAATATATATTTTAAGTATGTTTTGGGAGAGAGGGTTTACTCACTGAGCGGTGGTTGCTTATTCCCATTACTTTTCCCTTTTTTCCCCAGATCAACAGATATGTGACTGACGTGTGGAGTGCAACAAGGATGGACTTGCTTGGTTTGATTATGACATGATTATGTAATATTGATTATGTTTGTAAGGTTATGTAATTAATCATCTTTTTGTAAGGTTTATGAACATTAGAAAGGCTCTGTGTACTCCGGGCGTGGGGCCCGTAGAGTTGTGGACTCCTATGTGTAGCCGTTGAGTTTTTGGTGTTCTTTTGTACTTTTATGCAATTCAGGGATCTTAATGTAAGGCTTAGGCATGGAGAAATGTTCAGTTTTTAGGGAAAACTCTGTCCGTTTTGCTCCAGGAGCTAAGAAAATACTACCTCTCCTAGCCTAAGGTTAAGTCCAAAGCCTAGTTCTGTAATTGTAGCACATATGCTATGCAAGTTTTCTTAAGTTCTGACTGTTAAGTCCCAATAGATTATGTTTCAAATTGGTTAAGCAAGTTGCCTTAACAGTCTTTCCCAGGGAAAGACTGTGGCGTGTAACACGACCCGGTGAGATTGGGGTGGTACATGTGAGCTCCAAAGAAATGTAAAATCAACTTATGCTCCATTCAAAGTGAAAATATTTCTCTTCATTCGAGGAAAAATGATTTTCTCCTGAAAACAAATTTACCCTCCTTGTTTTACCAAACACCGTAAAATGAGAAAGTCATTTTCCGAAAAAAATGATTTTCACCCCTACCAAAAACACCGTAAGTCAATTTAAGTACTTTCACATTGTACGCAAGCGGACTTTGTCATTGTATGCATGGGGACTTTGTCATTGTATGCATGTAGACTTTGTTCAATGATGACCCAATTGTCATGGTTCGATGTGGTGAAATTGTTTATTTGTTGTAACTTATATTATTTGATCACTACGCTTTGTATGTTTGTCACAAAGATGTCAAGTATGCAACATGGACACAATGGTGGATGTGGTAGAAATTAGGGAAGAGGCCATAATAACCATAGTGGCCAACAAGAACAGGAATTTCAGGGATGGAAAAACCCTACTGAGATGCCTTCCAATATGTTTTTTGATCCCAACAACATCCAAAACATGCAATTCGCCCAAAATATACCTTAAACTTCTATGCTCCCCAATGTTGACCTGTCTTTCTTTCAGTCACAAAGACCTCATGTCACTCAGACTCCAGGAGCATTTATGGTCAGCCAATTCGGCTCCTATATCCTGGTAGCATTATTCATTCCACCTAACAATGAAGAAAGGAGTCAGGATCATAGTGAAGATGCTTCAAGACATCCAAGCACGTCCAATAAGGTGCTTATCAAGCCAGATGGTAAAGAGTAAGTGGTTATACTTTTCTAATTGTATCTTCAGAACAAAAACATATATATAATTGTTTATTATGAACACAAATTTCTAACTGTGTTTGTTATTTGCAAGTTTCTTTCCCTATGACGTGGTGTTCGAAATTACGAAGATATTTGTGAGCAAATTTCCTAAGTCGTGGCCATCATGGGGTAAAGTTCCTAAATCACAACGCGATTTGTGGTTTGGTGAGTTCAAGGTGAGATAAATTACTAAATTTGCTATAACTATAAATATATTCTTGGTGAAAACATTATTTATGTTTTGTTGGCTTTTATTTAGCAAAAGCATTTCTATTGGCTCCAGTGCATGACTCCCATAATAGGAGGAATTTTGAGGAGAACGATGCTAGTAGATTGAAAGATACATTTGGGGAGCTGAGAAAGAATAACAAGCAGCCACTGTGGTTGTCTGACAACACTTGGAAGTCACTTCAAGAGTATTGCGCTTCCGAAAAATTTAAAAAGATGAGTGCATAAGCGAAGAATAACTGGAACGGTGACCAAGATGGCTTAGATCCTTCTTTGCGTACATGTGGATCGATCCCATTTAGTGAGCAAAAGAGACGTTTGGTAAGTGGTTCATTAACTTTTGCATTCAGTACTTTCTATAGTTTTTACAATGTAGGAGGAACTCTCATTTATTTCAACTTATTTGCATATTGTATAGGCCAAGAAGCTTAATAGGGAGCCGACTGCAATAAAACTATTTAAAGACGCTCATCAACATGAGCAGGACAACACATGGGTTGATAAGAAATCTAAAAAAACATATGTAAGTTACCTCTACTTTTTACGTGTTTAAAAATCTTCCCAATCTCATGATTTTGATGCTATATTTGCAATGCATAATATTTTCAATCTTATTTTGTAGACGAAGCATCAAGAGAAATGGGAACAAATTAGAAACTCTCAATCCTCTACAAATCCATACTCCAATCCATTTGAAATTCCATATGAGACAAAGATGTGGGTGCAAGGCAATTTAAACAAAAAGGGGCGTGTGTATGGGCTAGGTTCAAAAGGGGAGAAATTGAGGCATATGTTCAAGTCTACAGCAACATCCAGGGGCAATCAGGAGCCTGATGTGCGAGAGGCGGTCACACAATTGAACAATGAGCTAAATACAATGGCGGAGAAAAATCGCAGAACAAAAGAGAGGAACTGTCATTTAGAAGAGAAAGTCATTATGCTAAGTGAAAAACTTAGTGGGGTGCAAAACACACTAAGTGAGTTCATTAGATCTCAACAAGCATCTGACTCTAGATCTCGTCACCCCCTTCTTCGCACCCTCGACAGTATCGTCGCTGTACTTCTTATGCTCCTCTTCCTCCTCCTCCTCCTCAACCCGAATGCCAAGATGGTGATGGTGATGGTGATGGTGATGACAATGGGTCTGATTCAGGCAGCGAGAATCTGGGGTATGATCAGCACCCTGACTACAACTACTTCAACTATTAGAACTTTGAACCTTGTGTGATTTTTATATTGCGTTGTTATGTGTGGATTACATTAGCTTGGGATTGTGAAAATTTTGTAGTTGCGATGGTTGAATGAAAGTAACCATGCGTGGTGGTTACGTTGTGCACTAGCTAGCTAGAACTTGATCTTGGTGTAATTGTGTACAACTGAAACATTTGTGACGGTTGAATGAAAATAACCATGTGTGGTGGTTACGTTGTTATCATATATATGCCACATGTGATGGTTGTAAAAGTTGCACTTGTAGGTTCCGTTAAACTTGTAACAGGGCTATTGAAGTTTCGAATTTTATGCATAAAAGGGTGTGTAAAATTCCGACGGAGACCGTTGCAATTTCCGACGGAAACCGACAGATTTCGTTAGAAATTCTAATGGATTCCGTTGGAAATTCCGATGGAATCTGTAAAAAAATTCATTTTTTTGAAATTTTTTCGCCAGTGTTTTTTTTGCATCCGATGGATGTGTCCGTCGGCCGCCTCAAATTCCGTCGGAATTCTGTCAGAGAGGCCGTCTGGCAGACTTGCAATTTCTGTCGGAATAGCTCTGATGGAATATCTTATTCCATCGGAATGCTTGCCCAATCGGGTTACTCCTACGGTTGCCTTTGACGAAAAATCCTGATTTTTTAGTAGTCAGGGAAAGCAAGAGAGAGATGGTCGTTGCTAAGAAGGTGATCAGTAGCGGTGCAGCACCATACTGAATGCTGGTGGCAACGCGGCCAAGAGGAGAGGGGGTGGCTGTCCACTAGGGGTGAGGGAGAGAGAATGTGCTGTGAGGGGGAGAGGAAGAGAGAGAGTTTGTGAGCTTACTTGTGAGAGAAGGTTAGGGGAAGAGGAGAATATAAGGGTAGGGTTTTTGGGAAGAGAGTTTGCTTGCATTAAAAATAATTTTTTTATTTATATTATCAAAAAATAAATATTATTTTTGGCTCGGATCACCTAACTAACACCTAAATTCCGCCCTTGAATTTTCCCCAGAAATTAATCATCCTATGAGCTCAAGTCTCCCGGGTCATTCCATCTCATAAAATAAATATAAATAAATTAAGAAATTTTACGGGGTTTTACATTCTGTCACCCTTAAAATAAGTTTCGTCCTCGAAACTTCGCACGCACCTGATCAGTCAAACAAGTGAGGGTACTTAGATCACATTTTTTGTTCTGGTTTCCATGTAGCCTCTGACATCTCATGATTTGCCCAGAGAACTTTCACTAGTGGCACTGTCATCTTACAGAGTTGTTTTCTCTTTGGTCCAAGATACGAATTGGTTACTCTTTATATGACAGGTCTTCTCGTAATTGTACGGGATCTGATATAATGAAATAGGAGGGGTGAGGGATGTACTTGCGTAATTGTAATACATGAAAGACATAATACACCCTTGGCAATTCTGGTAGTAGTTCCAACCAGTAGGTTACTTCCCCAACTTGTTGAATGATGGGGTATAGCCCGATGTATCTAGGGCTAAGCTTGTCGGTCATGCCAAACCTCGTGATGCCCTTAGTTGGGGACACCTGAAGGAAAACTTGGTCTTTCACCCCAAACTCTAAAGGTCTGTGGCTCCAATCAGTATAGCACTTCTGAGCTACCTTTATTCTTTCTTGGATTACCCTGACTTTACGGGTAGTCGCTTGGATTAGTTCAGGTCCAATGGTCAACGCATCTTCGATCTTGCACCAACACAATGGGGTTTTGCATCGTCTCCCATACAGTGTTTCGTAAGGGGCCATCCCAATACTAGAATGATAGCTATTATTATAGGAGAATTCAATTAGTGCTAGCTACTCATCCTAAGCTTGCTTGAAGTCTAGCGCGCGCATGCTCATAGCATGTCTTCTAGCGTTTGAATCGTTCATCAATCTGCCCATCGGTAGCTGGGTGGAAGGCTATACTCAAAGGTAGCGGCGTCCTGAACACCTCTTATAATCCGGATTGGAATCTAGTAAAACTATAGAATTGGCACCCCATATAATTAGACGATTTTCTTTAAGTAGGCACAGGCCAACTGATCTAAGGTTCATGTGCTCTTCATGGCTATGAAGTGGGTTGTCTTCGTGAGTCGATCCATGATGATTCATGTTATTCTTCTTCTGGGTGGGTGGTAGACCTATCATAAAATCCATGGAAACTGAGCCCCATTTCCACTCGGGAATCTCCAATGGTTGTAAGAGACCTACGGGTCTCTGGTGTTCTGCTTTCACCCGCTAACAGGTTAGACATTTTGCCACATATTCTGTCACCCCTTGTTTTATATTGTTCCATCAGAAAGTTTGTTTCAAGTCCTTATACAACTTATTCCTACCAGGATGTACAGAGTGTGGGCAGGGAAGGCAATGGGGCATGTTGAGCCATACCCTTACCCATACCCATTTTCAAAAATGGTACCCATATCCCTACCTATACCAATCAGGTATTTAAAAATAAAATCCACACCCATACCTATCGGTTCTGTGGGTTTGTGGGTTTTATCTAGATTCACATAGAGAATGAAAATTAATACCCATATGCAACCCATATCCAAGTAAGATATATATTTTTTATAACGCCCGCGTTCCCAATTTTACGTTAAGCTGGCCGTATTGCCTTTTTGCATGGTAAAATTGTATTTTTATTAACTATACAAGTTAAATTATTACTGATGTGCTTATGTGAGCCGTAATTTTACTAAAAAGAACATTTTCATCGCTATTAATATTATTGTTATTAGTTTTGAAAATCCTTCGATGATTTTTAGTAAGCGTTAACAAAGATTATTAACGGTACTAAATCGAGTAGAAACCCGAGTACGATTAGTTTGTTAACCTTTGAATTAATTTTAAGGATTATTCACCGTCCGTTTGTTGGAAACCAAGACCGAACTTGGCCGGTTAGAGGAAAGAGAGACTCGATGAGGAGAGTGGAAGAAGAGACACTAGGGTCAAGGCCTAGGTCAGAATGGACGCCGGTGATTGGCACGACCAAGGCTGGCGAACCGGCGGCGGTTGAGCCCAGTTCCGGCAACCACCAGTAGCAGCAACGATAAAAGGGCTAAGACCAGGTCTGGGTCAAGTTGCTTCGGGTATAAAAGTAGCAACAAAGAAGGACGAATTTCGGGTCCTCTAGCTTGGAGTCTAGGTAGGTGTTTCTCGCCTCCTAAGTATTAGTAATTTTGAAATTGTTTTAGCCCTTAAGTTGTGATGCATGTCAGTTTAGGATTAGTTAGATCGATTGGGGTTATGCATGTTCTATTTCACCTGAATTTAGTTTAAGTCAATGTATGTTAAGTTTAATTAATTCATGCCCGAAAGTAACTTCGAAATAACCTAATGATGCTTCGAATTGATATAGGTTAGTTTAGTTAACTAATGCTTGAAAATAGCTTCAAATCGATACATGTTAGTTTAGTTAATACATGCATGTAAGTAGCTTCGAAATAGTATACGAATACTTCGAATCGATGCCCATTAAGTTAACTGATTCATGCTTGAAAATGACTTCAAAATGAACTAAGAATACCTATATTCGATGAATGCTAGTTGGGTTAGTTCTTGTTTAAAAGTAGCCTTGAAACAACCTAAGCACGCTTAGAATCGATGCATGTTAAGTAAGTTAACTCATGTTTAATAGTAGTCGTTGAAATGAACTAATATCCTTGGTTAGTTAAAACAGATAGGTAAGCCTAACGCAACTAAACTATGCTTTAAAAATGACACGAATTGAGCATGTCTATTGCTTTAAATTGATGCTTGTTAAGTTAAGTGAAGTTATGCTTTGGAAATGCCATGTTTAGTTGATTAGTTATGCTTTGATAATGACATATATAGTTGGTTAGCTATGTTTTGAAGATGACATGGGTATGACATGCTTATTTCTTAAATGTAAATTATGAATGTAAGCTAGCTTCACACCTTGCAAGATCATCTCAGTTCGTCGCGTACTTTACTTAAGTTAAGGAGATGTATATGTTTATATATGCTTGATGTAGCGCACCCCTGGATGGTGTTGCTTTCTCAGGTAAGTGCATAGGCCCTATTGCACATTTCTTTATAAGCTTTCATAGTAATATGCTATGGTTATAGAATTGGAAACTGAGTTGGTAGTCGGATGGCTTGAGGTTGAATTAATGAGAGTTTTGAGGTCCTTTGTGGTCGGTGTTGTGTGAGGAGGGAGCCCGGGTTGTGTTTAACCGCAATCATGTGGATTGCGAGGCCATGTGTGGCTTATTCTGCTGAGTTGATTATGAAGTGTTTGACTATGTTACGTGCAAACTCCCTTCCCTTTCATGTCATTACGTTTCATCTTACGAGTAAGGATGTATTTGAAAAAGAAAGTTTTCATAGTTGTAACTAATAGTAGCCATAACTATTAGCAAACGATGGCCTATTTTAAATATACAAATACAGTTTTGGGCGTGAACTCGCTTGAACGGGGGAATCCTTGAGGAATTTAAATAAAAAGAGATGTATAAAAAAGGATTTCGCTGTGAGAGATAGCAAACTTATTAGCTGTTATAGCCTATACGCTTTAAATTGGCTAAGATAATGTGTTTTGGACAATATGATATGAATGATGTTAGCCTAGGGGATAAGTCCTGGTACTAGAAAAGCCTCGAAGACCCTGGCGAGGGTAATGGTCCAATATATTATATGTAGCCGTCCCGTGAGTAAGAGCTTATGTGTGAGCGTTAGGTCTCATTATGGGGTTTGAGAATAGATCTCATCTAATCAGCACCCTATAATGATCTTACGCCAAATGTATTTTCCTAATAAGCAAAGAAAAGCAGTTGGCATTTTGCTGTTTTAAGTATTTCAGAAGAAAGAAAGTTTCAGAGGCCATTAAGAGGCCAGATGAATGAAATGTGAAAAGTTTATAAGGGTCATTATGCGACCAATACGAAAGAGATTTCTTATAAAGAAAATGAGCCTCAACGAGGCTAAGAAAAGAAAGTTTTTATAGGCCTCAAGAGGCTAAGCAAAGTGTTTTCAAGAAAAGAAGGAAAGCTTTCTGTGCATGTTCTGTGCATTTCTTATGAATGAAGCGTGAATGAGATTTGAAATGTGTGTACCCTATGAATGCCCTATGAATGAGATTTCAAGTAAGGCTAAGTAAAATGTTTTCACGAAAAAGAAAGATGCTGATGTACACCCCATGCACATCTTATGAATAAGTAAGTATAGTCTGAATGGAATCTCGAACATAGCATGGCCATATCCTATGATGCATCAAGCATATGAGTCTAAATAAACATATTTTGTGAAAGAAAATTCTGTGCTTAGCCTTTGATGCTTGATTATGTGTTTAAGTGCTTATTAGTAAAGAAGTTTGGTCATTCAGGGACCTAGAAATGAGTTTGTGTGGCTAGAATGAGGTTCATGGGTAATGAACCATCCTTGGAGACTATGATTGCCTAATATGATAATAATACATTAATATGTGATATGTGGCTATTAAAGGTACTATTGTTTGCAACGGTTTTGGCTTTAAGAGGGCGGGGAATACTCATTGAGCGTGTGGTTACTCATCTCATTACTCTTTCCCCTTTTTCCCCAGGTTTGCATTATGACAAGTAGAAACCAAGTACTTATGCCAAGATGGATTCTATTCTTGCTTGCAAGGTGTCATGCATGCCGATTTGAAGGAGTCTTATATGTTCAACGAAGTCATGTAATGTATTCCTAGAATTGTAAACATTTGTAAACAAGTATTCTAGTTAATGTAGTGTATTTGGTTTAAGAGCCACTCGGTACGATCATGTGTGCCAGCCATCTTATTTGTCAAGTTGTCCTTTTAACTGAAATCAGTTACGTTTTGGGATGTAAGCTCCAGTACTCTGGTTGTGTGAATTGTTGAGTTGTATCTTTCACTTCTCCTGTATTAATGAACTATATTATTTGATGTACTCCGAGCGAGTTACTCGTTGAGTTATAAACTCCGGCGTGTAGCTGTTGAGCTTATTTTAAAATGTTTTACGCTTCCATTGATTGCAGGGGTTATTGTAAGGCTTTTAGCCTGAAAACGGTCAGTTTTTAGGAGAAACTCTATCTGTTTCACCTCGGAAGTTAAGTAGAAAGTTAAAAAAATGTAACGCTCCTAGCCCTACGAGCTGGGGGTGTTACATTAATGGTATCAGAGCAAGGTCCTGCGACCATAGACCACGACCTGAGTCTTGCATTTCATATAGTTGCCCAGGAACGCATTCACGAAAATGTGATATTTGCTTATTTTGGTGTACAAATATGAGTTTTATGTGAATGCTAGCGTGTTTACCTAGTTAGGTACGACTTCAGTGAGCTAATTGGTTGGATGAAAGAACCATTTGCTAAGGTGTAGGCTAAGTAGCTTGTGTTCTCATGGATAAGTTAAGTGTTAGCTCAATCGAAAGTTGTTTTGCTTATATGCCTTGGTGATTCTAATCGAAAGTTTAAAGAACATATGATTTGAAATTGAATGATTGGAAAGCCTTAACTCTAAGCTCATCTTTGCCCCTAAAGTACGATTTGCTCCTAGGCCCCATAATGGAGTGAGCAGACGTACGCAAAGGTTGGTAGAGAGAGAGAGCTAGAAGCAGTTAAACTATTTTCTTTTGAAAACCTAAGGACCTTGAAAGTTAAAGTCTTTCGATTAGTGAGTTAGGGTTGTGCCTTCGCATTAGAAACCTTTCTAATTGTTTGGTTGGCTCTTATTTATGCAACTGAAGACTCATATTTGCTTTGCAATAATGCTTGGGTTAGCCCTACGAGCTTCACTCTCTGTGTGTAATCAAATGATTTTGAGTGTTCACATGCCAAGGTATATGCATTATCGGATGTATTAATAGTGATTTATTACAAGTGATTGGAGGCAACTTTCCATGACTGAAAAACTCACTAGGTGATACCCCATATATGTGAATTTGGAATTATAAGAAATTAAATGAGATTTCGATATGCTTGGATAGAAATTAAGCAATAGTAGTGCATTTCTCTTGACCATTGCATGAAAATTGTCCTCATTGTCTAGCACGATGCTTGTTGTCACCTGTACAATGTACTTGATGTCCTATGTGAAATTGGTAGTGTCCTGGCTATATCAAACCCCAATACACCTAGAAAGCGCAAGGGAGAAAGGACCTAGCAGACTTTGGAATTGTTACACCACATGCATCACCTCGTTACCTCCTAGAACGACAATCTATGCCTTCCCAACACTTTCTTAAGCACAAGCGCCAAGTATAGAAGCAAGGATGCCCATAGTAGAAACTAGAACCTTCCTATCTGCACTAGGAGTTCCTCGGACCTCCATAAGTACCTGTGAGGCAAATACGTCACAAAACCTCAATGTATATCCGTAAGGCTAATAATGTCGTCGTTCTTACCCCTGTTAGTTGATTGTTGGCCAACTCCAAATAGCTTGGACAAACCTCGAGGCATAACCTTGACCTTAGGTTTTAAGTGAGGATTGTATTCATATATACTTGCCTAGTTGTCTTTTCGTGAGACAGTACCGTGAGTCTATGTGTTTTGAAGCATGAGCATAACGTTATGCAAGGTATGAAGGTCATAGGAGCCCGTATAATTTCTTAGGGTCATTATGCATGGCTATTTAAGTGTCTTATGAATGATTGGCTCAGTAAATGCATATCTTGGTATTTACTTCACTCAAGTTGGTTTAGTATGTGACTTGGTTGTCTAGATGATTTAAGTTTTGTAATTCATAGCATGACATGATCTCTAACTGATTGTCTGTATTCCGTGAATTCTATAATTCCATGTTATAGCTAAGTAACTGCATACGCCCGTATTTGAAGCATGATGAGATGACCCTAGAAACCTGCATTCATATATTCTTGCCCTTATTTGGTTGATCAGAGTAGCATAGTAGAAGTATGTAGGCCCATAAGCCACAGGCCTAGGATTCGTCTAGGAGCATGACCATTCATTTGTATGAATCTATGACTTAAGAGAAGATCGGTATGAAATGGGGACCTTAGGAAAAGCGTCCCCCCCAATCAAAGTCATCGACTTACATTCTTACATTAGCACCTTCTTCTCAAGTTGATCTTATCGACACGTTATGCTAGTTCATGCAATTCATGGTTCTTAGTCTTTAGTGCTCTGACGTTAACCCTACGTGATGCCAATGTGGTCACGTTAACCCTATGTGATGCCAATGTGGTCTCGAGTGCTACTTCAAGTTCCTTCATTGTCAATTTGGCGTAATTTGATGTCTTTGCTACCTTAGAGTGATGTGGTAACTTTCTAGTTAATGATTTAACCTTAGATTAACCTAATATCTTCATGCTCTTGAACGAACCTGACTAAGTTAATGGCCCTCATACGACTTTGAAATGCCCTGTCCAAGTTTCCATGAATGGAAGACCTAAAAGTTAGTTGAAATTGATATATATATATATATATATATATATATATATATATATATATATATATATATATATATATATATATATATATATCATATATATATATATATATAGGCATAGGAATGTTAGTTGCGCATGCTTTCGTTTTGTAATTGCTTGCTATATGCGTATTAGACGGTTTCGTGTCACTTACAATTCTTAGGTTCGAGGACTATGCGATGCCATGCGATGTTATTATGCTTAATTGATGCTACGTGGTGCTATGTGACATTCATATTATTCTAAATGTGTTATGGGAGTATCCATGTTAATCATTGTGATTCCAAAAGTAACTTGAATTCATGTTTTATAATGAGACTACTAGTATATGACCTTAAGATGTTATTGTCCCGATTGTCATACCTTAAATGCCCACTTATAGGTGCATATGCATAGAATTGTTGCTTGCCATGCGAACTGAGTCTAGATAATCGAAAGTCTATGTTCATTTTCAAAACAAACTCAATATGGTTGTCCATTCCAACTCATTTTCCCCTCTTCAATACGATTTGCCCTCGGCACCTAAATAGAATGAGTAGATGCTTGAAGAGGATTGGCGAAGAGGACACTGGATGCCATAAGCCTTTTTCCTGTTTTCAACTAATTATAGAACAAGATTTTGGATTACATTGCGAGTTGTGTAGATTGTGTCACGTGTGTGCACATTTTAGGTACGACTGAACATAGTTTGGAATTTCGGGGACGAAATTCTTTTAGGGGGGAAGAATGTAACGCCCGCGTTCCCTATTTCACGTTAATCTGGTCGTATTGCCTTTTTGCATAGTAAAATCGTATTTTTATTAACTATACGAGTTAAATTATTACTGATGTGCTTATGTGAGCGATAATTTTACTAAAAAGAATGTTTTCGTCACTATTAATATTATTGTTATTAGTTTTGAAAATCCTTCAATGATATTTAGTAAGCGTTAATAATCTTTATTAACGGTACTAAATCGAGTAGGAACCTGAGTACGATTAGCTTGTTAACCTTCGAATTAGTTTCAAGGTTTATTAAATCGAACCTTCACATCAATGGAAACGAATAATCGATGAAGGGTCGTATTATCGATTTGGGTTTAGAGTATAAGATACGAATTAGACTAGCAATTGACCAAAAAAAAAAAAAAAAATTGATGAAGAACAAAAGGGGGCCAAGCCCCTCTCTTTTACAGCAAACACGAGCAAGGGGGGTTTCTTAAAAACCCCAGCCCTGACCACCTAGCAGCGCAGAGAGAGGGGGAGAGAGAGGGAGAGAGAGACGTGCGACTGGGCGACGGCAACGGTGGCACCACACCGGCCACCGTCCGTTTGCTGGAAGCCAAGATCGAACTTGGTTAGTTAGAGGAGAGAGAGACTCGACGAGGAGAGTGGAAGAAGAGACACCAGGGTCAAGGCCTAGGTCAGAGATGACGCCGGCGACTGGCGCGACCAAGACTGGTGAACCGGCAACGTTTGAGCCCAATTCCGGCAACCACCAGTAGCAGCAACGATAAAAGCGCTAAAACTAGGTCTGGGTCGCGTTGCTTCGGGTCTGAGAGTAGCAGCAAAGAGGGACGAATTCGAGTCCTCTACCTTGGAGTCCAGGTGGGTGTTCTCGCCTCCTCAGTATTAGTACTCTCGAAATTGTTTTAGTCCTTAAGTTGTGATGCATGTCAATTTAGGATTAGTTAGATCGATTGGGGTTATGCATGTTCTGTTTCAGCTAAATTTAGTTTAATTCGATATATATTAAGTTTAGTTAATTCATGTCTGAAAGTAACTTCGAAATAACCTAATGATGCTTCGAATCGATATAGGTTAGTTTAGTTAACTAATGCTTGAAAATGGTTTCAAATTGATATATGTTGGTTTAGTTAATACATGCATGTAAGTAGCTTCGAAATAATATACGAATACTTCAAATCGATGCCTGTTAAGTTAACTGATTCATGCTTAAAAACGACTTCGAAATGAACTATGAATGCCTATATTCGATGCATGCTAATTGGGTTAGTTCGTGTTTAAAAGTACCTTGAAACGACCTAAGCATGCTTAAAATCGATGCATGTTAAATAAGTTAACTCATGTTTAATAGTATTCTTGAAACGAACTAATAACCTTGGTTAGTTAAAACAGATAGGTAAGCCTAATGCAACTAAACTATGCTTTAAAAATGACACGAATTGGGCATGTCTATTGCTTTGAATCGATGCTTGTTAAGTTAAGTGAAGTTACGCTTTGGAAATGACATGTTTAGTTGATTAGTTATGCTTTGAAAATGACATGTATAATTGGTTAGCTATGTTTTGAAGATGACATGAGTATGACATGCTTATTTCCTAAATGTGAATTATGAATGTAAGTTAGCTTCATACCTTGCATGTTCATCTCAGTTCGTCGCGTACTTTACTTAAGTTAAGGATATGTATATGTTTACATATGCTTGATGTAGCACACCGTCGGATGGTGCTACTTGCTTACGTAAGTGCATAAACCCTATTGCATATTTCTTTATAAGCTTTTATGATAATATGCTATGGTTATAGAATTGGAAACCGAGATGGTAGTCGGAGGGCTTGAGGTTGAACTAATGAGAGTTTTGAGGTCCTTTGTCGCCGGTGTTGTATGAGGAGGGAGCCTGGGTTGTGTTTAACTACAATCGTGTGGATTGCGAAGCCATGTGTGGCTTACTCTATTGAGTTGATTATTAAGTATTTGAATGTGTTACGTACAAACTCCCTTCCCTTTTATGTCATTAACTTTCATCTTGCGAGTAAGGGTGTGTTTAAAAAAGAAAGTTTTCATGGTTATAACTAATAGTAGCCATAACTATTAGCAATCAATGGCCTATTTTAAATATACGAATATAGTTTTGGGGGTGAACTCGCTTAAACGGGAGAATCCCTAAGGAATTTAAATAAAAAGAGAGTGCGATGTATAAAAAAGGATTTCGCTGTGAGAGGCAGCAAATTTACTAGCCGTTATGGCCCATACGCTTTAAATTGGCTAAGATAATGTGCTTTGGACAATATGATATGAATGATGTTAGCCTAGGGGATAAGTCCTGGTACTAGGAAACCCTAGAAGACCCTGACGAGGGTAATGGTCCAATATGTTATATGTAGCCGTCCCGGGAGTAAGAGCATCAGCTAAGCGTTAGGTCTCACTATGGGGTTTGAGAATAGATTTTATCCAATCAGTACCCTGTAATGATCTTATGCCAGATGTATTTTCCTAATAAGCAAAGAAAAGCAGTTGGCATTTTTCCATTTTAAGTATTTCAAAAGAAAGAAAGTTTCAAGGGCCATTAAGAGGCCAGATGAATGAAATGTGAAAAGCTTATAAGAGTCATTATGCGACCAATACGAAAGAGATTTCTTGTAAAGAAAATGAACCTCAATGAGGCTAAGAGAAGAAAGCTTATAAGTGTTTTCATGAAAAGAAGGAAAGCTTTCAATGCATGTTCTGTGCATTTCTTATGAACGAAACGTGAATGAGATTTGAAATGTGTGCACCCTATGAACGCCCTATAAATGAGATTTCAAGTAAGGCTAAGTAAATTGTTTTCACGAAAAAGAAAGATTCCAATGTATACCCCTTGCACATCTTATGAATGAGTAAGTATAGTCTGAATGGAATCTCGAGCTTAGCATGGCCATATGCTGTGATGCATCATGCGTATGAGTCTAAATGTATATGTTTTGTGAAAGAAAGTTCTGTGCTTAGCCCTTGATGCTTGCTTATGTGTTTAAGTGCTTGTTAGTAAAGAAGTTTGGCCTTTCAGGGACCTAAAAATGAGTTTGCATGGCTAGAATGAGGTTCATGGGTAACAAAATGTCCTTGGAGACTATGATTGCCTAATATGATAATAATACATTAATACGTGATATGTGGCTATTAAAGGTACTATTACCTACAACGATTTTGGTTTTAAGGGAGCGGGGAATACTCACTGTGTGTGTGGTTGCTTATCCCATTACTCTTTCCCCTTTTTCCCCAGTTGTGCATTATAACAAGTAGAAGCCAAGTCACTTATGCCAAGATGGATTCTATTCTTATTTGCAAGGTGTCATGCGTGCCCATTTGAAGGAGTCTTATGTGTTTAACGAAGTCATGTAATGTATTCCTAGAATTATAAACGTTTGTAAATAAGTATTCTAGTTCATGTAGTGTATTCGGTTTAGGAGTTGCTCTGTACGACCATGTGTGCCAACCATTTAATTTGTCAAGTTGTCCTTTTAGCTTAAATCAGTTATGTTTTGCGATGTAAGCCCCAGTACTTCGGTTGTGTGAAGCGTTGAGTTGTATCTTTCACTACTCCTGTATTAATGAACTATATTGTTTGATGTACCCCGAACGACTTGCTCATTTTGTTATGAACTCCGGCGTATAGCCGTTGAGCTTATTTTAAAATGTTTTACGCATCCGTTGATTGCAGGGGTTATTATAAGGCTTTGAGCCTGGAAACGATCAGTTTTTAGGGAAAACTCTATCCGTTTCGCCCCCGAAGTTAAGAAGAAAGTTAAGAAAACGTAACGCTCCTGACCCTAGGGGCTGAGGGTGTTACATTTTAGTCATTATAAAATTATAAAATTGTGATATTGGGAATATATTGTTTAGAAATGTGAAATCAAATATATTATTGACTAATTTCTCATTGGAAGGGTTTGGATTGGACTTAAACTGAAAAAAATGTTGCGCTAAAATAATTTTTTTCTTATTATAAAAATGGGAATAGGTAGGGTACGGGCATGGGGCGTGTAAGGGCTATACCCAAACCCGTACCCGTACTCGTACCCGTTTTCTAATAGCCAACCCATACCTATTTAAAACCCATTTTAACACTCACTTGGGTTTTAAAATGGGGCGAGTTTTGCGGATTGTAAATGGGTACGGGTTTCATTATCATCCCTAAGTGTGGGGTGTTATGCCCCTCATCTAGAATCTTCTTCTTGAGCTCCTCTATGGCGGGGACACATACTCGATCCTTAAACTTTAACGTCCCATCTTCGTGAATCACGAAGCCAGGTGCCTTCCCTGTTAGCACTTCAATCCTGATCCTATGTAACTGCGAGTCATCATTTTAGGCAGCCTTAATTTCCTCAATAAGTGTAGGTTGTACCTCTATAGTATTGAGCATGGCTCTATCTCTCCTTGCCATGACATTGATCTCTAGCTTCTTAAAGTCCTCGCATAAATCTCCGGGTAATGCTAACAAACAGCTAAGGGTTGGGTACGACCTATGACTTAGCCCATCTGCCACCATATTTGCCTTTCTTGGGTGGCATTGGAAGTTTATGTCATAGTCCTTAAGGAACCCTAGACATCTCGTTTGCCTTAGATTTAGGTCCTTTTGTGAAAACATATATTTCAGACTTTGATGATTAGTAAAGATCTCACAGTGCACCCCGTACAAATGGTGTCTCAATGCGAGCACTACTATTGCTAGTTCCAAGTTGTGAGTCAGATAGTTCCGCTCGTGGGTCTTAGTTATTGGGAGGCATAGGCTATAACACGATCGCTTTGCATTAGTACACACCCTAATCGATTCTTGGACGTGTCACTGTATACTAGAAAGTTCTCCTCATTGATGGGTAATGTCAATACAGGTGCACTAGTCAATCTCTTCTTAAGCTCATTTAAAGCTTCCTCCACCTGTCGGTCCACTCATACTTAGTAATCTTCTTTGTTAAGTTAGTGAGGGGTGTGGTGATCTTTAAGACATTCTGAACGAATCTATAATAATAACCTACCAATCCCACGAAACTCCTCACTTCAGTTGTGTTATTGGTCTTTGCCACTGGATTATAGCTTCTATCTTTTAAGGATCCATAGATACTCCTTCTCTAGACACAACATACCCTGAAAATGCCACTTTTCCTAACCAAAACTCACACTTCTTCAACTTTACATACAGTTTGTTTTTCCTCAGCACTTCTAGGACCGTCCTCAAGTGATGGGTATGCTTCTCTGGTGTTCTCAAGTAAATCAGTATATTATCTATGAACACCACTACGAATTGATCTAAATATAGTTTGAAGACCCTATTCATAAGGTCCATAAATGCAGCTGGGGCATTAATAAGCCCAAAAGGCATCACCACGTACTCGTAATGTTCGTATCGAGTGTGAAAGGTAGTCTTGGGTCTACCCTTCCTACTTGATACGGAGTTGATGGTAGCCAGACTGAAGGTCTATTTTGGAAAAAGTTCCCCCTCCCTTTAGCTGGTCAAAGAGGTCATCTATCAAGGGCAAAGGGTAGCAGTTCTTGATGGTTATGTTGTTAAGCTTCCTGTAATCTATGCATAACCTCAAGGTTCCGTCCTTCTTTTTCATGAACAGTACTAGGGATCCCCATGCAGACGTACTGTGCCAGATATACTCCTTTTTGAACAACTCATCGAGCTGGACCTTTAATTCTTTAAGTTCTGTTGGAGCCATCCGATAAGGGACTTTGGAGACAGGGGTTGCTCCTGACACTAAGTCAATGCAATTCCACCTCCCTAAGGGGTAGCATGCCTAGGATTTCCTCGGGAAAGACATTAGGAAACTCTTGAGGTACTGGAATGTCCTTAAAGGATGGATCAAGGGTTTTGGGGTCAACCACGTTACACAAGAACCCCTGGCAGCCTTGTTCTAGTAGTTTTTGAGCTTCCATTGCGGTGATAAGTCTCATTCTACACTTCAGAACCTTCCCCTTATGAACTAGCTTTTCTCCCTTAGGCCCCCGTAAGGTGATTCTCTATTTGGGATAATTTATTTGAACTTGGTACCTCGATAGCCAGTCCATTCAAAAAATCACACAAAAAATCATCGGCTTGAATTTGCATAGGTCTGCCAAGAACACATCGTCATTTTGGATAGGGCAGTCCTTATATAGCTTATCACATTTCATGGTCTTCCCATTAGGAAGGACCATAAATAGCAGAAGGGTCTAGGTGTTAGAACTAGCCCTAACATCTCAACCAACTTGACATAAATGAAAGAATGCATAGCACCAGAATTAAATAAGACATCAATAAGTTGAATTATGATAGAGAAAGTACCAATCACTATGTTAGGAGCATCCTTAGCTTCTTCTCTTCACATCACATAGACTCTGCCTCCAGTGTGTCGAGGTGATTGGTTAGGGGTCTTGGCTGGTGCTACTGAGGAGCTCGTGCTTGCTAGCTCGGATTTACCACATGCACGCCCTTGTGTTGGTAGTACTGCTGTGGTTGTCATCCCCCTGGACCCTGATTGGTAGAAGGTCGTGGATGCGAGCAATCCCTCACCTAATGCTGGGGACTCCAACAATGGTAACATCTCATGTTAGCACGACACTCACGTGCAGAGTGTCTTGGCTTCCCACAAGCATTGCATGTCACCCTAGGCTGATTGTTGGCATGCTGCCCCCCGCGCATGTTGTTGTTATTGTGGTAGTTCCTGTGAGGTTTCTTATACTAGTCCTGGGAGTGGTAATTCTCCTGCTGGTCCTCCTTCTGCTTACTCCCCCGCTGTTCATTGTAGCACTCATTTTTCTCCTTCATTTCCCTTTCCATATTCATAGCAGTGTCATATAGATCCTCATAAGAGACGTATTAACGTACTGACATCCTATCCTTGAGGTTTGGGTTAAGCCCTACCTTAGAGGGATTTATTTTCAAGTTCTTATCAAAGATGAAGGCAGGTCCAAAGCTGGAGAGTTCCATGAATTTATAGGCATACTCTAACACACTCATTCTCCGCTGTCACAATTGCATGAACTCATTCTCCTTCGCCTTCTGAAGGGATAGTGGGTAGAAGCGATTCTTGATCAGCTCCTTAAACCTGTTCTAGTTAAACCCAGACTCATATTGTCTTTCCCCTACTGTAGCCCACCAAAGGTCAGCCTTATCCTTTAAGTAGAATACCGCAAACCCTACTCTCTATTCCTCAGGGCACTGGAGAGCATCAAACAACTTCTCCATGCCCTGAATCCCATCCTCGAAGGCTTTACGGTCAGGAGCACCATCATACATCGGTGGGTTATGGCTGGCGAATCTCTTGAACATGTAGGAGTTGTCCTCCTCTATCTTCCTTTCTTTGGCCTCCACCATCTTCTACAGGTGCTCGTTTTACTGTCACATTTGCTCCCCTTGCTTCTGCAGTGGTTTTAACAGCAGGAGGTTGGTGAAGTTTGTCCTAGTAGATAGGTTGGTCTTATCCACATGACTGGGAGTCCCATTCCCATTCCTAGGTCGAAGGGCTTCCAATTGTTCCCTCATGCTGGCCATAGGGTTCTCTAGATTCACGTAAGGCCTTGAAGTGGGATGGGGTCCGGTTTGAGATTCTCTATTGTTTCTTGACATCCTGTTTGGGAATCAATCAAGTTTAGTTACATCCCTAATAGCTCACGGCATGTACTTTATAAAATTTTGATAATGCATCCTATTATACATCATTACTATCAAGCAGTTATGCACTGATGTTCACAGTTGCATCTAGGGCTATTCATTAAACGATCCAAAATCAGACCGGCCCGAAGACCGAAGTGGATCGGACCGGACCAAATCAGACTGAACTGAGGCCTTTCGGTTCGGTCTTCGGTCCTATTTCTTATCCTTTTCGGTCTCCGGTCCGGTCTGGGTTTGGACCGGGTGGATCGAAAATCGGACCGGGACTGAATTGAGGCTAGGGTTTTTTTAAATTATCGCGGGCCACCTTCTCTTTTCATTTCATCTTTTTCTCTTCTCGTCTTTTGCTTTTGCCGTTCTGTGATTCCCTCTCGGTAGACCTGGAAAAACTGACCCGAAACCTGAATTAAATGACCCGGACCCATACCTGACCGGACACCCGAAATATGCTCAACCGAAAGTGGACCCAAAACCCGAATTGATCCAAACCAAACCATACCCGACCCGAAATTGTCTATAAAGTTACTTGTTTTGGCATGACGAGCGTATTTAACCAAAAATTGATTGACCCGAAATCGACCCGAACCGAACCATACCCGACCCAACCTAATGACCCGAAATGTCACTTAACCCGAACATGACCCGACCCGAACATGACCCGACTCATACCCAAACCGAATGACCCATTTGCCAGGTCTACCTCTCGGCTCTACGACCTGTCGGCCTCTCCATTTTCCCTTTTGAGTCTACCGTTCAGTTTCCCTGTCCTTCCCATTTTCTTTCTCGAGTCTTGACTCTCTCACTCAGTCACTCTCCAAGTCTCCAATTTCAGGGAAACAGCAAGTCAGCAAGACAGCAGCTACCGAGGCTCGAGTTCTCACTAGTGGTATCGGCTCTCCCTTTCCTCTACAGTTCATGGTGCGTCTCGCTTGCTGACTTCTCACCGGTGCCACCGCGGGTCGCCAAAGCAAAAACCCGATGCAGAGTCCCAGTATAAAACCTAAATCCCTAATTTGGTGAATTTAATTTTGCTTGATATATTCTCTATATGTTTTATAGTCGAATTTGTTTTATAATTTGTAAAGTTGAGTGATTCATTTGCAGATCTATTAGTGTAATTTGTAAAACCTATTGAATTGTGTAAAAACTATTAAATTGTGGTTTATGGACTGTGGTTGTGGACCTTGTGGTTGTCAAACTATCTGATTTTGGTTCTCAGCCTTCTCTATATATTTGATTTGATGAATGGATTATTATAAATATGAACTTTTTCTTTGTTGAGATGACCTTATGTGAGTCAAAGTAGGTTTGGTTTGAAAGTATGAAGTTTGGATCTCTGGATCATTTTACAATCGTTCTTGAGCTTGTCTTACTTCGTAGTTAGTCTGCTTCATTGTCGATAGCTTGATATTCGCTCTTTACATCTGAGTCTTCACATCTAAATACTTGGATAACTTTCTGCCTAGAGTTCGATAGTGTTCTGATTTACTTCTCTATAAAGTTGAGTGATTTCAATAGTATTACAAAATGAAACAAATATGTGATCAGGAGATTAAAAGATCAACTTTCTTCAAAGCACAAATATGTATTGTAGATTTCAATGAACAACCCTGAGATTGTTACAACAAAATGAAATTAGGTCAAAATGAAAGTAAATTATTACAACAAGTATGAGTACCCTTCTCTAAGATTTGTAGGTCATAACGAAAGGAGCATGAAACAAATATAAAACAAAATGAAACAAATATGTATCATAGGTAAGAATTTCAAGGACATGTGTTGTAAGTAACTTTCTTCAAAGAATTGGAAGGATATGTGTACAATATGTGATCACTGATGAGGGACAGGGGATTAAAAATTTTAAAAAAAAGCACCCAAATTAAGGAGGAGTTCAATATGGTCAATTAAATTTATGGGAGGGATTAGGCACTGGCAATTATTATAATTGAGGCTAGTATGCAGTAGCGGTAAGAGTAAATCATGATTGCTAATTTGCTATAATTATGAATAATATTATACTTTCTATAGGAGTACCTTTCGTACTGTTATATTTTGTAATGTGATTATGTGAAGTCCAGGACAAATATAAAAGGTGACATGAGAATGAGTTGTTCTCACTTCTAATGAATGAAACCTTTTTTATTTGTAGGTGTGATGTTCAACTCAATTTTCAATTAGATTAGCAATCACGGATCCTTTACGGTTTGTTCTCGAAATGTAAGTTTTGTAATTTCATTATTTGAAGTAAGAAGATGAATATATATTAATATGGTGTTTACTTACTTTTTTTTTAATAAATTGTCAATGCTAGATGTCAAGCTCCAAATCCAAAAAAAGAAGTTCGGAAGTGGAAGAATCAATTGATATGGTCCATATGGATACCGATGCTCCGCGTGAGAACCCAGTGAATGATCCAATTGAAATTGAGGAGGAAGAAGAAGAACCAACTCAAGGAGCACCAAACAACAATAGTAACGGAAAACAAGTTGCTAGAAACTATACTCAAAGGACAGAATGTTGGTAACATTTCATAGAGTTAAAGGAGAATGGTAAAAGAGTGGCGGTAAGTGTAAATACTGTAATAAGATTTACAAGGCCGATTCTAGTAAGAATGGAACGAAAAATTTGAAAAATCATTTTACTAAGTGCCTTGATAACCCGGATAATCAAAGCAAACAGACAAAAACACAATTGGTCTTTGAAAAGGATTAAAACAATGAGGGAGAAGCTACATTGAAATCATGGGTTTTGAATCCTTATGAGGCAAGGGCATCTATATCAAAAATGATCATCATTGATGAGTTGCCTTTTAGATTTGTTAAAAATGTGGGGTTTAGGCAAATGATGTCTGTTTGTTGTCTTGCACTTAATATGCCTTCACGCATGACCATTGCAAGAGACATTTATTACTTGTATGTCGATGAGAGGGTGAAATTGAAAGAGTATCTTTTGCATTCATGTCAAAGATTGTGTGTGACCACAGACACATGGACTTCACTTCAAAGGATCAATTACATAGTCATAACTGCCCATTTTATTGATAATGATTGGAAATTGCATAAGAAAATCTTGAATTTTTGTGCAATTTCTAGTCAAAAAGGTGATGATATTGCTCTTGTCCTTGGAAAGTGTTTAGAGGATTGGGGCTTGGCATCTAAACTTTACACTATTACTGTTGATAATGTTGGGAGTAATAGCACTGCTTGTAATGCCCTTATTGGTGAGTTTCGTCGACATGATCATTTTCTTTTCTCTGGTGGAGAATTCTTACATGTTAGATATATTGCTCATATAGTTAATTTGGTTGTGTGGGATGGGTTGAAGGTTGTTGGGAAGTCAGTTAAGCATTTTCGAGCTGCTGTGAGGTTTATTAGGCAATCTCTTAGTAGGTTACAAAGATTTCAAGAATGTGTAGTTGCAGAAAAAATTGAGTGCAAAGCTTCTTTGTCTCTTGATGTTCCCACTAGATGGAACTCCACTTATAAGATGCTTAGCACTACTTTAATCTATGAGCATGTATTCACGAAGTACAGCAAAAGAGACCCTTATTATAATGTGGAGTTGGCGAAGGATGATGATGCTAATACACCTCCGAACTCTAATGATTGGAAACAAGTTAAACACTTGTTAGTGTTTTTTGGACGCTTTTTATAATGTTACTTTGCGTTTGTCTAGTACTTCACATCCAACTTGCTTTTCTTTGAGATTATGGCTATTCATGATATGTTAAATCAGTTGGGGCAAGTTGTTGAGACCATTGACGCTAATGATGAAGAAAGTGAGGAAATTGAGGAGATTGGATCTAGAGTCACAAACTTTAAAGAAATGGCCATGAGGATGAGGATGAAATATGATAAATACTATGGCACACCTGAGAAAATGAACCTTTTGGTATATATTGCTCCCATCTTTGATCCTAGGTACAAGTTGGCGGGGCGGGTCTTGAGGTTTCTCTTTGTGATTTGTTTGGTGAAGTACAAGACAGTGCTAAGGGAGAAATTAGAAGCTTTGTTTGATGAGTATTGGCAATTGTACAAGCTATTGACTCCTCAAAGTGGGCAAAGTAGTGGGGCACAACCTGAAGTTGAGAAGGGTAATGCATCTAGTAGAACTGCCTCTTATGCACAACAATTAAGAAAGAAGTTAAAGGGGTCATATGGAGGATAAGAATCATCAAGACTGAGTTGCAAAATTATCTAAATGAGAGACTTGAAGAGGATGAAGTAAGGGATGATGTGTTAGGATGGTAGAAAATACATAGTCCTCGATATCCTGTGGTTGCCCGTATGGCTCGTGATGTATTGGTCGAGCCTGTTTCTACGGTCACATTAGAGTCGGCAATCAGTGCAGGAGGACATACTCTTGATTCATTTAGAACTTCTTTAACTCCAAAGGTAATTGATTAATTAGTATATTTCTTTGTATTGTATTTTAAATTTTTAACTTATTTATCTTTTTCTAACTTATGAATTTTGTTCGGTTTGATTGTGAAAAGATAGTTCAAGCTCTCATATGTGCACAAGATTGGCTTAGGCCAAGTAGTAGATTAGATATAGATGACTCCTTTGATGAATTATGGGACCTGGATAAGGGTAATGTTCAATTTTTCATTTCTTTTTAAAGTTGGTTTATGTACTTTATGTGATTACATGTTTTAACTTTTACATTTTTGTTCTTTTTATTGTGTTTATTTTAGATCTTGGTAAATTGAGCGTTAAGGATAATGTCATTGATGCGGGTGATACCTTGAACATTTAATATGAAGGTAATTTTCTTTTAATTGTGTTTATTTTACATGATACTACTATCTTAGTGTCTTTATTATTTTTCTTTGCTAAATTAATTGTTGGTTTGTATATATACTAGCTCGATTTTTAATTTATTTCATATACCACTTAAGTAATTAGTTGAACATTTGAGACAGTGGCATATTCTTCCAAGGAACAAGTCTAAGAAAATGGTTTCAAATTTGAAATCGCATCGGCATCGATTTGAAGATTGAATCACTTGACTCACTTTGAGTAAAGAACATGTTGAACATTTAAAATTTTGGTCATATAACGTAATTAACTTTGAGGTTCAGTTGGTGATGTATTAAACTTTTTTAGTTTGAAAGTTACTTTAGATTTGTGTGTTTGGATGTATTGGTTTGGTAAATTAGTAAGCTTGTAAGGCAATGTGTTTAATTCAAGTCACCTAGTCAAGGGTATTTGATTAGCAGCAATTCAGCAAAGACAAACATGAAACAACAACCCATTAATATTGGAAGTGAACAGGGAACAAAATAGAAGGCAACAATGAATCCAGTCCACATTCAATCCGGTCCGGTCCGGTCCGAGTTCTACCCGGTCCAATCTAGTCCAGGACTGAATGTGGATCGGTCCAGCCCTCTGTCTGCATATGCACCCTTAATTGGTCTTCGGTCTAGGCCGGTCTGGTCTGGTCTAGTCCTGGACCGATGAACATCCCTAGTTGCATCGATTTACTCTACTTATATGGCCAATTGACCTTACACTCATGCGGCTAGGTTCCAATGGTACACCACCACATGTCTCATACACACCCCATTAACATTAACAGTATTCATGCATAAGTCGAACACATAGTTCTCAATTAATCACATGTAAGCAATTGCACCCATGTAAACTCAATGGAAACAACTTTTAATGCATAGATTAGAAATGATAATTGTTTCTCACATCACTGTTACAATTACATAAGCAACTCTATAAATTTCTTAGTTCGTACTCTACTAGCAAATTAAAGAGAAGAACAATACAATCTTTGAATCCTAATATCCTTATCTTTCAGCAATCACCTAACATCTACTGCCTAGGAGCATCTAGTGGGCAGGTACCCCGACACATCCTACTACACCTTTCTTGCTTCCAGTGAGCAACTTCAGGTTCGGGTTGAACTTCACCTACAAATACTTCCCCCATGTCAAGTTCCTTTATTGGCATCTCCTCCGACCCCTAATCTAAAGCTGTTTCTTCAAGGTCTTTATCTCCCGCCCACTATTCCTCAAGGTCTCCCTCCTCTGCTGGTTCTTCCGTAGGGTCTTCTTCCTCTACAGGTTCTTCCTCAAGATCTTCCTCCTCTACAGGTTCCTTCTCAAGGTCTTCTTCCTCCATGGGTTCTTCCTTAGGGTCCTCTTCCTCCTCCATGGACTCATTTTCCTGTATAGACTCTTCCTCCTCAAACAGTTTAGGTTTCATGGTGGTAAGATCTTCAGTATCCTCCTCCTCTAGGAGTAATGGGGCTTCATCATCAGTGGTAGGGGTAGGGGGTTAGTCATATGGGCCCATGTCCATTAACTAATCCACTAGCTCCACTAGATCCATCCCCATAGGTTCCGAATCATACAAACAACATGTCTCATAGTAGCGAAACACTATACTCTTAGGGTGAAGCTCATTAATCCGGTAGTGCCGTATTGGGTCACCTCAGAGGGCCAAGTGAAAGAAAAGGGCTGGGTTATCTCCAAATCTCAAACATCCATTTAGAACCTACCACTATGTACTCATGTATAACTTCCTCAATTCGTGGGAAGTGGTTAGCTAGGTCAACTGCAGGTCTCTTTTCCATTCTCTGGTGACGACAACGACACCTTATGTGGTGTACCGTTCATCCTATACACCAATAATTACAAATAAGACACCCATTATAATGCAGTTATGCTTTTGCACACATGCCCCCCATCCCCGTCCTACACTCACTATCCACGCATGTTTGTGCCAAAAATACGATATTTTTAGAATACCTTTATACTCAATTTATGTTCGTAATAATTATTCTTTTTAGATTTTTATTTGATTTTATTTTCTTTGTAGGTGTTGAACAAATTGAGAAAAAGCATAGAAAAAAAGAAGAAATTGGCCCATTCTCCCATGACCGAAAAACTAGAAGCAAGGCAAAAAAAAAATTAAAACAAAAACCTAAATAAATCTACCCAGCCCATGCCCGACTCACGTGCCAACCCCCTAATTCTCTCTCGCCTCTCTGGCTTTAGGAAACTTGGGAGCCCAATACTCCTGCTCCCCCTATCTCATCTTCATCACCATAGCTCTCTCTCTCTCTCTCTCTCTCTCTCTCTCTCTCTCTCTCTCTCTCTCTCGTGAACTCGCTCCTAACACTAGACACTCCATCGCTAGCAACATCCCATCCACCATCTCCTTTATCTATGCCCACCATCAATGCTCCAACACTGCCATGCGATAGCCAGTGCATCAATCATCCCACCGTCTAACTCGCATGAATTCAAGTGCCGAGATTGAAGGAAGGTTATAAATGGAGGCAGTGGCGTGAATAAGTATCAATTAGGTTTAGGATTAAGTTTTTTAGGTTTTAATTAGGGTTCGTTATTAATTTAATTTCTGTTTCAGATTTTTAAGGCTTAAATTCAAGTACCATTTTAGATTTGACAAGGTTTTATTTCATTCGTAATTGTTCCATTTTTTTCATTTCTAATTGACTCGTGTTAGCCAAAAATTAGAGTAATCAGTTTCAGTTTTGTTGATTTTTCGAGTAAAGGTTGTGATAGTTGGCTTGAAATTCCACGGAATTGGCTCAACTTGGAAGGTTGGTTACCTACTACTGGTTCGATTTTCTGCGTTCTCTGTTCTTTGCCATTACGGGAGCTCGACTCCAGCCCATCCTTGGTTGAATAATTTGAGGCCGTTGGTTCAATTTTTTTGTTCTGCTTGTTTTGATTTATGAATGGGTTGAGTTACTTTTGCCGTTGCTCAGATTAGTACTCTGCTCTTCTATTTCACTCTCTTGTGCAATCTGGGATATTGAATCCGCTTTTTCCGAACCTTGTTTCTTTTGTCCTGTTTTAGTGCTGGCCTGTTCTGGTTAATTTAGTTCATCAGGTTAAGCTCTATTGATTTTTGTTCTTTCTTCTTATGCATCTTGTTTTCTGTTCTGGTTATGATCTTTGATTTTAGAGTAGAATGATGATATTAAGTACTCACTTTTTAGGCTGCTGTTCATTGGACTTATTCTTATTTATGCTCAGTTGAATCATACTGCTAGTATTAGATTCTTACTTCGAATCAGTTAGTTCTCCTTGAGTTGCTTTAACTTGAACTCACGTAATTAATATTAGATTAGTTAGTCTAAACTACTCTTTTGTGACCTTAATCTTATCCTCGTCCTCGTGGAGACGACCCTCCAGTACTACGATGAGAGTCGTATACTTGCGCATATATTTTTCACTCAAAATTGTCGTACAAGTTTTTGGCGCCGTTGTTGGGGACGACGGCGTAAGATTAGGTTGCCTTTTCTTTTTCTTTGATATTCTCATATTAGTTGTATCTATTTCCTTTCGTGTTGTTTATTTCATCAAAGTATTGACTTAGCTTAGTTATTTCTTGAAATCCATAAATCCAAAAAAATAAGAAAAGCATAGACTTAAAAAAATTAGGAAAACTTGAAAACCCCTAAAAATTGAAAAACTTTAAAAATTTCAAAAAAAACAAATGGCAAGTTTCGATTTTCCTCAGTTTGAGCATGAAATATTTTGGCAATATTTGAGTAGACCGAATGAATTTCATGCTCATTGTGCTGATTATTGTTTTGAGAAATAGAAAATTTACCAAGTGATCTTTGAGGGTCTTCATGATGGATATAAGGGTCATGTTGAGACTATATACCTCGGAGGTTTGGATTATTTATTCACTAAGACTTCTAATGAGATTTGAGATTTCTTTGAATGTTTGGCTCATGATACGTGAGAGGATGACAATGCTAGAGAGACCTTCTGTTACCATCTCCTAACTCTTACATATTGCATACTACATCTTTAGATGAGAGTCAGTTTGGTGGTACATCTTATGAGCATTCTCATACTCTATATCATACTGGATATGCTCCTATTTCATGTGATTATTGTGATGCCTTTGACCATGATGTTAATACTTGTCCATTGCTTGGTAGACCATACATATTAGATGCTTTTGGCTGTCTTTAATTGGGAGATTTACTGATAAAGTTTACTCTAGACTAACCTTAGTTTAGGTTCTTCTATACTTGAGGCTAGGTCTTTTCATGACTCTGATGTTAGAAGTGAGATACCGATTCCTTTAAAGCATGATTGTTATGACAATGCACATTCTAATGACCTTGAGGTTTCGATTGATCCCTCATCACCTTTTGCATCTCCCCTTGAGATTAGCACCTCTTTGGGCACCTCTAAGGATGTCCCAATTATCTCTAACCCCTCTCTTCCTTTAGCTCCCTTAGGAGAGCTCGAGGAGGGAGATGGTGTTGAGACTAATGCTAGCTTTGAAGATCAGTATGGCATATTAGTTATCTCAGAGGATAATTTATCTAAGGAGCATTCTTTTAATGAGCCTTCTGATGTCGAGTTTAGTGAGTTTTCACCTCACACCAAGCTTATTGATCCCTTTTCTGATGAGTCTTCCACTGACTTAGGTCCTAGCCCTCCCATTTCGTCCCTTTCTTCTCCCCTCCCCATTTTTTTCCTTCTCTAGACCCTCCCGAGTCTATTATTGTAGAGTCTGAGACTTTTGTACTTGGTAGTCCTTATTTAGATCAGACTCTTGATGATAGTGACATAGAGAGACTCGAGGATCACTTTGAGGTGAAAGACTTAACTTCAGGCCATCCTATGAACTTTGATTTTCATATCTCATTTGATTTGCCTTTCCTTGGTCCTTTTCCCTCCCCTTTTAGAGATGTGGGACTTCATTTTAATTATTCAGACCACTCTCGATGGACTGTGAATTCATATAGCCATACCTTTGTTCAACCATTGACTTGTTCGTCTGATGTTGCATATACAAATCTCTTTTCTGTTTAGGCTGAGAGCTTTGCTAAGCTCAAGAGAGCATTAAGTTGCATTCCATTTATGCAATCGATTTGGGTTACACCTCTCATTTCTAACTATTACCATTTTTATGAGGAATGTGCCCGATCGTTTGATAAGCTACTATGAGCGTTGGTTGGTTTTGATACGAGTAGCAGCTTATGAGTTGTGATGGAGTGGCTGATGCTCCATGGTTCTCTTCGACGTCATCTGAGTGAGGCATTTAGTTTGGGTACAATCTGTATCCAACCTGGAGTGATCGTTCCACCCCTCCCCTCTTCTCTTTTTCATTTCTTTTCTTTCTTTTTGTACATAGTTGTGAATATTTTGCTTTCTTTTCTTTTCGTATTTACTTGTGGATATTTGGGATTTTGATTATATGGATGATCATTCTTGAGGAGGAATTTGGGATCTATTGAGCTGAGTTGGCTATGATCACCCTTGATTTTGTTATGATTCTTTAATTACTTGTTACTCGTGGATATCTAGGATTGTGAATACTTGTGGATATCTAGGATTGTTTTTATGTTTTAGTTTGTTTTGTTTCCTACATTTTGTGATTTTTTTTTTCTCTTTGACTTTGTTTTGTTCAACATTTTGGTTTTGTTTTAGTTATGTGTGTTTTAATTTCTTTTTTTATGTTTAGTGGTTTTGTTTCTGATTTTGTAGTTTGTTTTGTTTTTCTTTTGATGAGTTTTGTTTTGTTTTGTTTTTGGTAGCTCCTTCTTTATATTAGGTTTTTTTTTCTTAGGATGTTTTAGTTGTGCTCTGGGTAGTGGTGGTATGTTTTTGTAAATAGGTGAATAGCGCTTTTCTTTTATTTTATTTTATTGGTTATATATTTTGTTTTTCTTTTGTCTCTTGTTTTGTTTCAGGTTTCCCTTAGTTTAGTCTTGTATTAGGCCTTTAGTCTTGTCTTGTTTTTATTTTGGTGATTATGTGTGTTTAGGTCTTCATTTGTTTTGTTTTGTTTGGCTTTGGTTTGTGTTTTGGTTTTCGTGATTATTTGTGGTTTCTTGTTTTGGTATTGGTTATTTAGTGGTTTGGTTTGTTTTAGAGGGTTTTGTTTTTGCTTTTCTTTTGTGATTTTGATTTTTGTGATTTTGTGTTTGTTTTTTGTTTTTTTATGATTTTTATTGGTGCCTATAGTTTGTATATATCTATGGTTTCATGTTGATTTTACAGGTTGTATTGCTTATGTGATTGCTTTTTGATGCCTTAGTTCCCGCAATGAGGACATTCATGAAGTTTGAGTGTGGGGGCGAGGTGCCCATTTGTACATATTTTTTTAAAAATTTTTAAGTTTTTTCTTTTGGGGTTTTGTGTGCTTTCTTTGGCGATTGTGTTCCTATGTGGCTAGTTCATCATGTTATATGTAAATAGAGTCTGCATAACAAGATGTCTAGTGGAGGATGTATACTCGATCTTTCATGATAACTCCGTCTCATATGTGTGATTTTGTACTGCCTTGCTCACTTTGTCGTCAATTCTTAGGGTTTTGTTGTTAAGTTGGCAACTGAATTATTTGATTGTCGAAGTTGCCTTCTAAGCTCTTGAAAATGCGAAAAAAAGAAAGAAAAATGAAACAAAAAAGTCTAAAAAGTGAATAAAAATCCGGGCACCAATGTTCATAGCCACTATCTTTATTTCATATCTTTAATTGACTTGAATATATGCTATTTTATTTGATTTCACATTTGTTTGGGCAATGAAATAAGTGCTTTGCACAATCGAATAAGACCCCTTTTTAGGAAAGGCACAAACATTTGTAAATTAAGCGAGTTTAGGGTGTGTACGTTATTTTTCTTGAAAAAATGGAAAAAAAATTAAAAAGTGGAGTAAAGAAGGCAATTAGGCAAGGAAATAGGGACTATGTCGATGCTAGCAACTTGATTCATGAGAGTTGATACACATTAGCATATACACCAAGGTGTACATATTATTACATATTGTGTGTGGGGTGAAAAATGGGAGTCAGGATGCTTCTTTTTGACTTGGATATCTTCTGATTGTACATTCTATTTTTATATACTTGTGACTTGGTTGTTGGGGTGATGCGATTGCCTGAGTTTTGTACATGATTTCCCCATCACTGGTATATATGTTTATGTTTTGAAAAAAACCCAAAAAGATTCTCTCTCTTCTCTCAAGCTTCAGGAACCCCAAGAGCCCGATACTCCCTCTCTTCCCATCTCATCTTCATCGCCATACCTCTCTCTCTCTCTCGAACTCGCTCCCAACATCACACACTCCATCACTAGCACCATCTCATCCACCATCTCCTTAATCTTCGCCCACCATCAACAGTCTAGCACTGCCACGCGATAGCCAGCACATCAATCATCCCACTGTCCACCTCGCATAAATTCAAGGGCCCAGATTGAAGGAAGGAAGGCTATAAACGGAGGCAGCGGCGTGAATAGGTATCAATTAGGTTTAGGATTAAGTTTTTTAGGTTTTAATTAAGGTTTCTTGTTAGTTTAATTTCAGTTTCAGATTTTTAGGGTTTAAATTCAAGCACTATTTTAGATCTGTTAGGGTTTTATTTCATTCGTAATTATTCTATTTTTTAATTTCTGATCGACTCATGTTAGCCAAAAATTAGAGTAATCAGTTTCAGTTTTGTTGATTTTTCGAGTAAGGGTTGTGATAGTTGGCTTGAAATTCCATGGAATTAACTCAACTTAGAAGGCTGGTTACCTGCTACTGGTTCGATTTTCTGCATTCGCTGTTCTTCGCCATTACTGGAGCTCGACTCCAACTTATCCTTGATTGAATAATCTGAGGTCATTGGTTCAATTTTTTTGTTCTGCTTGTTTTGATTTATGAATGGGTTGAGTTAGTTTTGTTGTTGCTCAAATTAGTACTCTACCCTTTTGTTTCACTCTCTTGTGCAATCTAGGATATCGAATCCACTTTTTCCCAGCCTTGTTTCTTTTGTTCAGTGTCAGTGCTCCCCTATTCTGGTTAATTTAGTTCATCAAGTTAAGCTCTATTAATATTTGTTCTTTCTTCTTATGCATCTTGTTTTCTGTTCTAGTTTTGATCTTTTATTTTAGAGTAGAATGATGATATTAAGTACTCACTTTTTAGGGTGTTGTTCATTGGAATTGTTCTTATTTATGCTCATTTGAATCATGCTGCTAGTATTAGTTTCCTAGTTCGAATCAGTTAGTTCTCCTTGAGTTGCTCTAACTTGAACTCACGTAATTAATATTAGATTAGTTAGTCTAAACTACTCTTTTATGACCTTAATCTCCTCCTCATCCATGTGGAGACGACCCTCCAGTACTACGACGAGAGTCGTATACTTGTGGCTTATATTTTTCACTCAAAATTATCATACAACACAGTCCTTAATCTACCGGTTTTTAAACTTTTGCTCTAGATTACAGCATTCGTAAGCAAGCTTTCAGGTCAGTAAGCCTGATCTCTGATACCACTTTGTAACACCCCAAAATTTTCAGTTTCAATTAATTACTAATATTTAACCTACGTAGCAGTGGATAACCTATTGGGGTGTTATCACCGTATTCCCTGTTAGAAAATACAAGGCTGAGTATCATACAAAAGTCCTTTAATGACGAATTTTTTGCTAAGCCTAACACAACTTCAATCCAGTTACAGCTACATAAGATCTCCATTCTAAAACAAGTTCATTCTAAAACAAAGTTCATCTCAAACACCATCTATGCATCTTATACGATAATGTCCTTGCTCTAAACGGACGGTCCTTCCCCATGCTGATGAACGTCACCTGAAAACAAAACATTTTAGAAGAATGAGATGAACTCAATAAAAACCACCCCTAACAGTCAATACACACACTTAAATTCATTTCAAACAATTTAGGGGTGGGGGAAACATAGGTAACTCAAATATTTCATGACGACACCTAACCATTATCAACCCAAGCTATAAACTCATCCAAATCCTGCTCAGTTTAGTTTCCTAATCAAAAGGGGTGAGCGACCTCACTAGATCTCATGGCCTGCATTTGTTTTAATACAGCCGCTTATCCACATCATGGCATACCATCAAATCAGACAGTTACTGATAACCTAGCCTATGTCTATCCACAAAGTGGCACGTGGCCGCTAACCATGTGTACAAATACACCTGGAGAAGGCTATATGGCGTTCTTACAAATCGGAGCAAACCTCCCTAGTCTCACCTAAACATTCACTTGGTTTTTATACTTAAAAGTGAGGTCAGTGTTCAACTGGTACGTAGCCCATCCCGGACCCAATATAGTCTAAAAACATTTTAAGAGAAGTTTGTAACAAAAAATTTTAAAGATACGTTCATGCAATTCCGAGATTTCACAACAACTTCAATAATAATTAGAAATCCCAGCACCAATTTATTAAGAAAAATCCCCCAAACATCAATTCAAGTCAGTTTCAAAGTTCACCCATAAAGCACATTTTTAGAGGGGTGTTTGGGGGAGCTAGGGTATGATTATTACCTATTTGGGAGCGACGCCTAAGCTTGAGCTTGAGGTTCTAACTTGTGCCTACTCAAATTCCCAAAATAGTTTCTGTTAGTCTTAAACCTTGGCCCAACCTTTCTCATGATAAATTATAGCCCATTAATTTTCTAAACTCCCTTTTTATACGTAACTACCAGGTTAGGCTCTCGAAATTATTTTTGGGGCACTTTTAGATCGCTTATAACAACACTTAGTCTTTCTGTACACTACCCAAAATACGATAAGATTATACGCTTAATTTCTATGGGTTGTAACATCTACTCATGATATTGGGTTTTAGAGATTTAGCCATTCTAGAAAGATCAGCTCATGTACTACAACTTTTATTTTAGGTTGATTAACAGATTATGGGTTTAACTAATTAGAATTTAGCCAAAATCCTAGACTATCCCAGTGTAGGTCAGAATTATGCAGTCCTAGTCTTTTAGCAATAACTCCCTGATTTTAACTTCGATTTTCATGATTCAAAATTTTAGGGTCAGATAACACATAGATATATCAGCCATAAAATTTACATGATTTTTGGAAAGTCTGAAAATTACCAGAAATTCTCCAAAGTCACCCTACGTTCTAGTCATAGTGGAATCGGTAATTCACCACGTGTTTAGTCCTAACTACAATCAACCCCAACCCGAGCCCTTCACGGTGCATGCATACAATGTCATTTCCATTCTCGCACTAATCCCATCCATCAATCTAATCCAAGCCATAAGAAAGAACCAAACTTTACCTTGAAATAGGATTGTAGAGGGCAAAGGACGGATTTTAAGGTTGTTTTAGTTCTTCAACCAAGTAGTCAAATCTGGAATTTAGAGAAAAATATCAAAGTATGTAGATTTATGGACAAAAGATCATGATTTACAAGGAGTTCTATGAGGAGAAGATGCTTGGGCTAGGGTTTTTCATAAAACCTAGCCAAACTTACCATGAGAGGGAGAGCAAGAGAGAGAGATTGTCGTTGCTAGGGAGGTGATCGGCGATGGTGGCGGCACGGACGAGAGGGGCACGGGATGGCTGTCGGCTGGGGGTGAGGGAGAGAGAGTGTGTCATGAGGAGGAGAGGAAGAGAGAGAGTTTGAGAGCTTACTTGTAAGAGAAGTTGAGGGGAAGAGGAGAACATAAGGGCTAGGGTTTTTAGGGGGAGAGTTCGCTTGCACTGAAAATATATATATTTTTTTAATGTACATGATCGAAAAATAGATATTGTTTTTTGCTTGGATCGCCTAACTAACACATAAATTCCACCCTTGAATTTTCCCTAGAAACTAATCATCCTACAAGCTCAAGCGTGCTAGGTCGTTCCATCTCATAAAATAATTATAAATAAATTGAGAACTTTTGGGGGGTTTTACACATAGTATAGTTTTTATAAATGATATCAATTGGTGATCAATAGTTCTAGTTTTAGTGATCATTACAGCTATGTTTGGTGATCACTATATGTTGTGATTTTCTGCAAGCGTACGGTTTATTGTTGTACGAATTACAGGTATCATCCTCAGGGACGGGTTGTGAAATTAGGCCCCTAATCGACTGAGCCCTATATTCTCATCATTAACACAACAAAACAGCATAGTATTTCTAGAAAATGAATTCACAAACCAAACCAAAGGCAAATAAACTACTCAGATTCATCACCAACATCAGAACACAACTCGTTGAAATAGGCAGATTACTAGCAGAACATAGATCATCAAAACATAACCTTCAGAACATAACAAAACCATCAAAACTGGAAGCTCACAAAACCATCAGAACCTAAATCATATATCTCGGAAAAGCTAGACACTCATGAACAAACCATAGCAGATAGAGAAAACAGGACAGAGGCAAAATAGCTAGCAATCACCAACCTAGCAAGCTTACCTTCGACCCCCACTATCAGTGGCAAACTGAAACACAACAAGATTCAAAGCCCAGAACTCAGGCGCAAGGCCACAAAATCAAGCAGAAATTAGGGAGGAAACAGGACGAAAATTCAACTTCAATCCTACTGGAATACTATTCCAACCAAGTATCAAAAGTTTGAACAACTCTAATGGTTCGAATTGCAAAGCAAAACAAACAGATCCAACAACTGAAACTCAAAATCGATGAACAACTTCGAACCCTAAAACAACTAGAACAAAAATCCCTAATTTTCTAGAAAACTGGAATTTAATACTGCCCTAAAATTGAACCCCTAAACTCAAACTCCCAGACCGAAATCATACCCCCAATTGCATTTTGTAGTCCGGATGTGGTTCGTTCAACCGTTGAAGGTGTCGGTAATTGGACCGCCCCGTGTCGAATGCGCTGAGTGAATGCAGAAGAAGAGAGAACGGCCATGCTCTGATTCGAAGCAATTGGACCGCCATGGCCGTTTGGATTCGGAGATGAAGAAGAAGAGAAGAAGCAGCTCAGGGGAGGGGGTTTCTGATTTGAGGGGAGTCGAAAGAGCAAAGAGAGAAAGTGAAAGGGAAAGGGGGGAAATAAGGACCGGGTTATGCGATTAGCGCGTGATCGGGTTTTTTTTTTTTGTGTGTTGTGCTTTTTTTTTCTTTTGGTTTGGGCTTGAATTCATTTGGCCCAGTTCTTCGATTTTCAACATTCCTTCATCTTTTTCGCTTATTTTTACTCGAATTATTCAATACCTATAAAAGAAAATAAAATCAAAAAAAACTTGTTCGTATAAAAGCCGCAAGTATACGGTTATCGTCATGATAATAACGGGTGTCGATCCGCAGGGATGGTTGTGAAATTATGACACACTAGAAGAATCAACTTTCTATGCTAAAATAAACTGAAGAAAATAAATTGTTGCTAATCTATTGAACTAGCATAATTCTAATGGTGATGAGCATAATCAGTCATTCTAGTTATAACAGTGAAATGATAAAATTCAATACCCATCAACGAGACAACCCATAGCTTAAATCCAGCTTCATCATAGAACAAGAACGACAGCTGCAGATCGATCTTCCCAAAAGAGAGAATGCAACTCTTGACAGCGAATTCAAGAATTGAAGCATAGAAGAACATATTCCAATTCAATAAAGCTCAGCCAAATTGAATGACATTCCAAGCCAAATTTCAAACGTTTAACTTATAATCAATAGCCCAAAAACGAATTGCATTGAATTGGAAATCTACTATAGTGAACCTACATCTTGAAAATGAAAATGAAAGTATGAAGATAAAAGGCTCAAAACTCTCCTCAAGATTGGTCACCCATCATAACCACAATCCTAAATATCTACAACTAAGAAAAAGAAAAGAAACGAAAAAGAAGAGGGAAGAGAATGGAACGATCATACCAGGTCAGGTGTTGACGTACACCTAACGTAAAGCCTCCTGATATAACTAGAGGCTCATAGAGCGTCAGCTCTTCATCACAATGCATAAGCTATTATTCAAATCAAAACCCATTAGCGCACATAGCAGCTTATCATATAATAAAGACCAACTCTCAAGAAGATGGAAATAGAAAACAGCAATGAGTTGGAACAAGAAAGAGTACATCCACTATTACAATTCAGCACAAGTAAGGGCCCATTTCAACTTGTCAAATAGGTGGGCCCAATCGGGAAAAAGGTAGACATACTTAAAAGTAGCTAGGAAGCTGGTCATCGGCCTAGAAATGTAATCATCATGAATGACCGGTCTAGGCAAATCAGAGGGTCCTAATCCCACAAGTCCCTTAAGGTCAACATGTGTATGAGTCTGGTCTAAATCAAAATTTTCAGTGGCAATGGTCTCAGACTCAACAAAGTCAGACTTGCAAGATTCAAAGAGGAGGCCAACTTGGATGGGGTCAAAAGAAAAAGATTTATATTCAACACGCAGATCCACTTCCAACCCCACATGGACATCAAAAGTGAATGAGTCATATTCAACAGAGAATGACTCATGAGGTATTAGATGGTCAAAAGAGAATGATTCATATTCAATACAAAAACCCTCATCAAGACTTGTAGTAATATCAAACCCACATGAAAAAGATCCATACTCTACAGACAGAATATCAGCATTAAATTCCAGATTAGTGGGCACAACTACCTCCTCACACGGCTCTTGTGAAATAGCTTCCAAATCATTTGAATCATGAGACTCATCTGTAGTCGTGATGCTCATATCTAACTCACTATGACTCTCAAATTCCGGACCCTCCTCAGACTCAAAAGAGTCATTAAAAAGGGTGGGTGGGTTGGCATAAACTAGGACATCTTTAGGGACGTCCTTTTGTGAGCTAGTGTGGGGTGCAAGGTTAGGGGATAGAGACATAGGAAAGCCACTCTCCCGTTCTAGGCTGGGCAAAGGCAGGACATCATGCAAGTTAGGCCTAGATTGATAAGAGGGCTCAAAGTCATCATAAAGACTAACTGCAGGTTTAGGAGATCCTAAACTAGAGTCAGACTCATCACAACACTCCCTGCTCTGATTAAAACAATGAGAATATTCAGGAATCCTCTTGTTCATTGTCTCTAACACTTTAGTGGTCAAAGCATTTAACCTCTGTTCAACACTTGCACAAGTAGCATCAACATACTTACAATAAGGACAAGAATAAGCATCATGATAGGAAGACTCACAATAAGCATACAAAACAGGAGGCAAAGAAACATAAGAGGGGTCATAGGAATCTCTAAAGTGATCTTGGTGATAAGGATTAGCGGGAAAGGCAGACTCAGCATGAATTGGGTATCCCAAAGTCCCTCTAGCTTGGTCAAACTCATAAGTATCCCAAGCTAATCATCCAAAGAAATCCCAAACCTCATCTTGAGTTCTAGACAACAATCCTAGTAAACCACCTGGGCACATAGACGCAACATGACCCCTAAATTCAGAATTTAGACCCAAGGCTATAACCTCAGAAATTTCCCATTTCTCAAAATTTTGATTCGTATGAGCACGATAATCATTAAACCGCGATAAATGACTCCAAAAAGGTTCATGCTCGAGTTGTGGGAAATTAAACACTAACATTCTTGAAAACTCCCTTTTGTTCCCTTGTTTTTTTTCAAATTTTTTTTTTTTGGTTTTTTTTTGTTTGTTCTTTTTTTTTTTGTATTTTAAAGGAAAGAAAAAGTCAATAGGATACTAATTACAAACTAGGTCTAAAATAACAACAAGAGACTTAAATGATTAAGTTAAGCACACAAAATAAACTAACAAAAATAAAACTATACTACCAAAAGAAAAAGACCAAAACGACAAAGCATAAACACTAAGCATGAGCACCATTTTTTTTTTTGGATCTTATTTTTGGGTTTTTTTTTTTTTGATTTTTGCTTTCAAAACAAAGGAGTGAATCAAAGCTAAAAATAATCCACAAACAGATTATGATCAAATCTAAAACAAAAAACACAACGACAAACAAACTAAACAAAAAAAAAGTAGAAAATAAATAATACCAAAACAACCCAATTCTAAAAATAAAATTAAAACAGAAAATAAGACTCCTAAAATTGGAACTAAATATACAGCAAATTCTACACAGTCAGAAGGGACATAAATATAATTTTTTCTGTTCCCGAACAGTGCAGAAAAATGCAAACAGATTATTCAGTCCAAAATTCACAGGAAAATCTAAACAGTCCCAAAAATTCCAGAAAAATTCACTTAGCCTCTAAAAATCATGCTGAATCTAGGCAAAATATCAAAACTAGCAAAATCAAACTAGAACTAAGCCAAAAAAAATTCGAACAGAAGCTGAAAATAATTATAAAAAACCTGCACTGTTTTTTTTTTTTTTTTTGGGTTTCCTGCACAAACACTAAATGGGTTAGTATTTATTTTTTTCCAACAGTAAATAATAACTAGAACTCAATATGAAACTAATCTAAACCGAAAATCAAAACACGGACTAAATTCAACAAATGAAAATAATCTAGACAAATTAATAAAATAAAGACTCAATTGAACTCGAAATACAAAACTCAGACTAAAACGAACTCAACTGAAATGATTCGACCACTGAAACTGTGACTCGACACAACCAAATTTCACAATGCCATCCCTGGCAACGGCGCCAAAAGCTTGTTGTGATTTTCCGCAAGCGTACGGTTTATCGTTGTACAAATTACGAGTATCGTCCTCAGGGATGGGTTGTGAAATTAGGTCCCTAATCTATTAAGCCCTATATTCTTATTATCAACACAACAAAACAGCATAGTATTTCTAGAAAATGAATTCACAAACCAAACCAAAGGCAAATAAACCACCCAGATTCATCACCAACATCAGAACACAACTCGTTGAAATAGGCAGATTACTAGCAGAACATAAATCATCAAAACATAACCTTCAGAACATAACAAAACCATCAAAACTGGAAACTCACGAAACCATCAGAACCTAAATCATATATCTCGGAAAAGCTAGACACTCATGAACAGACCATAGCAGATAGAGAAAGCAGGACAGAGGCAAAATAGCTAGCAATCACCAACCTAGCAAGCTTACCTTCGACCCCCACTATCAGAGGCAAACTGAAACACAAAAAGATTCAAAGCCCAGAACTCAGGCGCAAGGCCACAAAATCAAGCAGAAATTAGGGAGGAAACAGGACGAAAATTCAACTTCAATCCAACTGGAATACTATTCCAACCAAGTATCAAATGTTTGAACAACTCTAATGGTTCAAATTGCAAAGCAAAACAAATAGATCCAACAACTGAAACTCAAAATCGATGAACAACTTCGAACCCTAAAACAACTAGAACAAAAATCCCTAATTTTCTAGAAAATTGGAATTTAATACTGCCCTAAAATTGAACCCCTAAACTCAAACTCCCAGACCGAAATCATACCCCCAATTGTGTTTTGTATTCCGGATGTGGTTCGTTCAACCGTTGAAGGTGCCGGTAATTGGACCGCCCCGCGTCGAATGCGCTGAGTGAATGCAGAAGAAGAGAGAGCGGCCATGCTCTGATTCGAAGCAATTGGACCGCCATGGCCGTTTGGATTCGGAGATGAAGAAGAAGAGAAGAAGCAGCTCAGGGGAGGGGGTTTCTGATTTGAGGGGAGTCGAAAGAGCAGAGAGAGAAAGTGAAAGGGGAAAGGGGGAAATAAGGACCGGGTCATGTGATTAGCGCATGACCGGGGTTTTTTTTTTTGTGTTGTTTTTTTCTTTTGGTTTGGGTTTGAATTCATCTGGCCCCGTTCTTCGATTTTCAGCATTCCTTCATCTTTTTCGCTTATTTTTACCCGAATTATTGAATACCTATAAAATAAAAAAAATAAAAAAACCTAAAAATAATCATTATTTCGAGCATAAATTAGGTAGAAAGGTACTGTAAAAATCACACATTTTTGGTACAAACACTATATCTCTTTGTGGTGATCAACATCAATATGTTAGTTTTTCACGAAACATATTCTACGTGCTGGTTGGATGAGCATTATTCTATTGCATTTGAGTTTTGTTCTTATCCACGATCACAGTATTTGTTTTTATGAAAGATCATTTGGTGATTAATAGTTATAGTCTTAGTGGTCATTAGAACTATCTTTGGTGATCACAAGATGTTTTTATGGTGACATAAATATGTTGATTCTTTATGAAATACCTCTAGAAATATAGTTGTATGAGCTTTTATTTGGTGGTATTTGGGGTTTACTCTCATCAAAATAATAGCATATGTTTTATAAAGAATGATGCCTATTGGTGATCAACAGTTCCAGTTATGGTGATCATTAGAGCTACGTTTGATGATCGCTAGATTTGTTTATGGTGATCAACATAAATATGTTGATTTTTCATGAAGCATATTCTGAGTGATAGTTGGATGAATTTATTCATTTATTTGTGATTTATTCTCATCAAGAATCATAGTATATATTTTTATATATGATATCGATTAGTGATCAATAGTTGCAGTCTTGTTGATCATTAGAACTATCTTTAGTGATTCCAAATCTTTTTATGGTGATCAATATATTCTTAATTATAGTTGGTTGCTGATTAATATGTGCTGTCTTATTGATTATTAGTATTACTTTTGGTGATAATGAGAACTATCCTTGGTAATTAGTAGACATGTTTATAGTAAGCAACCTATAAATATATTGGTAGGTGATAATATACGTCTTCACTTAATAAACTTAGTAGGTGATCATCAGATGCAATTTTGGTGATCCTTACAACTATGACTCCAGTTAAAAGCTTAGTGACTTGGGCTTTATTTGCTTGTGCTTCATCTTTACGAATGACTCAGTGATCAATAGCTATACTTTCACTGATCAGCAGAGGTATGTTTAGTGATCATTTTCTATATCTTCCTAAATAGAGTGCAATGATAGATTTGGATAAACCTAGACAGTAATAAAAAGTAATATAATTTATAAAAACATAATTGTAAAGTACAAGTGTTTTAAATAATTGTTGTCCATTGCAATATACCAACAAAAGAAATGCTGCAAGGAAATACGTAGACCTTCTTTGGATAAATTGTCTCAAATTCCTTGAAATCTTCTGCTCTTTTGGTTGTTACACTATTGTGCTCAGGGTTGAGTATGTTGTGATAGTATTGCATCCTCAAAACATTGAGCTTTGCATCGAAGGACAAAGATAGTTCAAATTGAACTCGTAACATGCTCATTTTTTGTGTGCTATGCAAATAAATGTTATGGGGAGATACTTACATTAGTTGGATTCAGGATATACTGCCACTTTTCTCCTACCCCAAGTATCTCTTCATGTGTCTCATACAAAATATGCTACAATCTACAACATTTGTGCTCGACCTCCATGGCATTGTGAAGCAAACAACCTTTAATTTCTTGATAATGTCGTGTTTTAGATGATCTATGCCCTGCAAGTAACAGCTAAGTACTTTTGCCTACACAAATTTTTTAAAATTGTATAATACTAGAATTAGAATGTAATCATATCAGCATAGTGATAAACAATATAGTTTTAAAAGTCACCAACTTTTCTAGAAATTCTCTATATGCAATCTTGAATGTTGTCCTTATGATCATGTTATCAATTATCTCAAGCTTGTCGTCTCTCAAGTTGAAGCAGAGCAAGAAGAAATGCCTTCTATGGCATATGGAGAAAAAAACCTATGATTTTTTTAAAAGAAAAAGCAAAAACCATGTACACATTAGCAGATACAAACACTAACAATGAACACCTTTTAAAGAAGCTCAATGTATTACGAGTATTTACTAAAGTTAGGATCGGCCAAATCTGACCAAGTTAACTTATTTAATCTTGATCTAGGGACATCTGCCTAACTCTTTATCCATTAGTTCCTTGAAATTTGGGTATCTTTTCTCGCATGCTTGTTATTCCAACATTTCTTTGCTAAAGAAATGCTGCATCAAAGAAAAACAATGAACATTTACACAATGATATTTACTACCAAAGATAGACCATTATAGGTGAGAAATTTATTGAAGTACATATTTCGATCACTAAATATTTTATTTATGATCACTAATGCAGTCATTATTCAGCAATAAATTGAACATGATGGACTTTCACTTTGATCACATGACATGAACAGTCTACTTGGAGTACCAAAATCCCTTTTTCTCTCCAAGTCATTAAGTATGGAAGACCATATGTTGATTCCATTCATTTCTACCTCTTGTCCTGGCTTTAGAGTGAATATGACCCACCTGGTTGTCTCCTTAGTGCAAGCATCAAACAAAGGTTCACTAGAAACGAAAAAACCGCTACACATTTATCATGAAATGTGCACTACTTTTACACCAATTGGTCACAAAATAAGCCCAAATAATCACCAACAGGACAAGGACTTCAATTCTAAGTAGGACCAAACATTCAGCATTAATATAAAATGTTATGTTGTGCCAACAGATTGATAGTCAAATATCGACATATCACCAACCACAAAAGGATCCAATTGCAAGTAAAGGGGAAAACTGTAATCATTTAGTTTATTCCTCATCCTTCATTTCCCTATTGATCACCACATAAAACAGTATTGATCACCAACTATGTAAGTGATGGACCCTAAAAATAAAAACATAACATTTACACAAGTAATCACATATTGATCACGAATCATATAACTATTGATAACCAACCCCAAGCTATTGATCAACTGTCACATACCTATTTATCACTTACTAGACAACACACTGACTTGCCAATGCATTACTTATCATCCAATCACTAAATTATAAGCCATGAGGGCAAAAGTAAATGTTTACATTAGTGACCACAAATTGATCACCAATCACAAAATTATTGATCACTAACCATATAACCATTGATCACCAATCACAAAACTGTTGATCACCAACTACATAACTATTGATCACCGCTCATAAACCTATTGATCAACAACCACATAACTATTGATCACCAATCACATACCTATTAATCACTAACTAGGCAATACAGCGATTTGCTAATGCATCAATTATCATCCAAGCACTGAACTATAATCGATGAGGGAAGAAATAAATATTTACACAAAGTAATCACATATTGATCACCAACAACATAACAAGTGATCACCAATCATATACCTATTAATCACTAACCTCATGCCTATTAATCACTAACCAGATAATACACTGACTCGCCAATGCATCACGTATCATACAAGGACTGAATTATAAGCCATGAGAGAAGAAGTAAACATTTACACAAGTAATCCCATGTTGATCACCAACTACAGAACAGTTGATCGCCAATCATATATGGTAGGCCCGCAAGCGCGCGGTAGCCTTGTAGCAAATCAAGGTTGATTTCACAGAGATTAGGTTGATCTATTGGGTTATATTGTCTTATGATATGCTAAGCAAATCCAAATTTGAGAATGAAATTAAATTAAATAACTATCTAATCTAATGGATAAATAATAATTGAAATTAAGCAAAATAAGCAATCATCTAATCCACGTATCAATCAAGCACTTCTTCCTTAATTGGTTGTTTTAAAACCGACAATCGAAGTATCACAACCCTCTTTCAAGGTGAAGTGAAATACCTAAATCAAATCAATCATCAACTCTCATGGATTCTCGATTAGTTTAGGTCCATTAAGCACACGATTATTAAATTAATGATTTCTCAATCGGTAATTCTCTCTTGAGACGTCACTCAATCAAGTCAAATCCTAGGATTCCAGTATTTAAGATTTCACCTTTCAGTCCTTCATCCAAATACTCACAACATGCAAAAAAGTGATCAAGTTTCTCACAAGATAATAAACTTCTAGGATACAATAAAATAATCCAACAATTTCGAAAGCACCAAATGATATCAACACAAGATCAAGAAACTAACAAATGTTTGCATAAATCTAAAATCAAATAGCAAAAATAATCAAAATTACAAAACATAAATCTAAATTTAGAAAAGAGAAGAGAAGAGAAGAAAAGAGAAGAGAAACATACTCAGCCAAGATCGCGCTTGAACTCCCTCTCTCTCTCCCCCCTAATCTAAACTCTAATCCTAAGCAGGCAACACTCTCATTCAAGATCACATTTCGCATATACATTTAGGTAATATGACTGAGGCATTTTTCTTTCTTTGATTTGTCTAAACCTCACGGCCAAATAGCCACCCTGGTTGTGTATTGTATCCCTTGTTAGCCCCTTTAAGCCTGTATCTATTTTTCTTAATTTGAACTTCCTATTATAACCTATGGCTAAATACTTGTCTTACTTTTAAGCCAAGGCTACAGGAGTATTCTATTCTTTTGCATCAAGTTTGATAGGGCGTTAGTAAGATGGAATGGTATCTTATGTAATTTGGTTGTTTGGTGCAGGGTTGTGAGATATTTATTAATCCCTTGTTTTATTGTACAAAATTTAGAGAAGAGCTAGAATTTAAAGTTCGTTATGGATTTCTCCCTTGGCTATCCCTTGGGCAAATAGAGAAGATTTGTATGTTGCGAAGGCTTGCAACGGCGCCAAAAAATCGATACGGTCGCAAGCGCACAATGGCGTTGTAGCAAATCGAGGTCGATCCCATAGAGACTAGGTTGCTCTATTGGGTTATAATCCCTTAAGATATGCTAAGCGAATCCAAAGTCGAGAATGACACTAAATTAATCTAGTATCTAATCTAATGGATAATCAACAAAGGAATTTAATCGAACCAAGCAATTTTCCAACTCAAAAATTAATCAAGCGCCTCTTCTTTAGATGGTAATTCCAAAATCGATAATCGAATGATCAAACCCCTCTTTCAAGGTGGAATGAAATTCTTAAATCTAATCAACTACCATTTCTCAAGGATTTTTGATTAATCTAAGATCATTAAAAATGCGATTATCAAATCTAGAGGTTTCTTAAACGATGAGTCCTTCTCAAGATCACACCCACTTAAGTTGAATCTTAGCTTTTCAACATTCTAGTGTCACCTTTCAGTTTTTGATCAATTGTCTAAAACAAGCAAGAAATTGATCAAGTTTCCTACTCGTAAACCAACAACTAAGATTCAATAGAATACACCCAACAAATCCAAAACTCTTTTAGATCAAAATAAGAATCAGTTCAATCACAATAACTCAACTTAATTCCAAGATAAACAATCTAAAACATAACGTAAACATCAACAATAATCTAAAAGTATAAAAATATAAAGAGAAAAGAGAAGAGAAGGGAGAGGAATTGCTCAGCCGATGCACGCTTGAACCATCGTTGCAAACCCGATCCGGAATCCTTGCAATTTTCACCTTCAACTTGCTCTCAACTCTCTCTAATCTAAATCCTAATCTACTTGAAGAGAGGAAAAGGAATGGAATGGGATGATGGATGTGTTTTCTGCTACTAAGGGATGCCCTATTTATAGAAATACCCAATCAACCTCAGCCATACGATGAGGGAAAATGAAGAGATTAGCAGTTATGCCTCCACCACGGACCGTGGCATCCACTACGAGCAGACCGTGGTGCTAGCTGGCTCGTCATTCTTCTATTCTTCTCTTGCTCGATGGGCATAGCAACTTAGGGGCATCCGTGGTGAGTCAAAATACATCTAAATGAGGGTCAAATGCTGGGTTAAATGGTTCTAAATCCTGCAAAACACATCAAGCAACCATACCCAAGCATAAAACGGAAAAAATAGTATAAACTATAACATAAAGCACATAATTTTCCCTAAAAATGTAACAAAATGACCCTAAAATGATATATACGTTAAGCATTTATCAAACTCCCCATGCTTAAACTGTTGCTTGTCCTCAAGCAAATACTAGATAAAGCTGACGAGGGGAGATGCATATATGACTTAAAGATATAACAATACTCCTTGACATAGGCAATACATAGCATATCACAAGTAAGAATGCCAATCAACGGCAACCCCAAATAGCATGCAAAACATTTCAAAATCAGAAGAAGGTGAATGTTTTTCAAAGAAGTACATGACCACAAGCTCGACATCAAATTCGATCACCCCCAAAGAACCACAAAGCACATCATACAAGTACATGAAATTAAGTAGAGCCAAATAGACTGATAGAACCTCACTTTGGAAAATGTGGAATAATCCCACTCATGTGTTTGAAATATAGCATAGGTTCACTCAAGACTCATTCCAAATATGCAATCTACCATATGCCTGCCAAGACTCTCAAATTCTCTACCACTAAAATGCAATGTGTACAAGATAATCAAGAGGACTTTATATGGGTTGTAATGTGGGCTAAAAAGGGTTAAGGGTAAGAAGTGGACAAATGCATTTGGGTAATATGGAGCTACTTAGCCAAGTGACTAGGAAGCAACCAATAAGGCACCAATTAACCAATAAGTTCACCAACACTCCAAACCTTAAAATACAATGAACATATCCCATGAATGAAATAGGAAATGAGTTGACAAAGAAAGAATCTCAAGCTATTTACATATCCAATGCCAATCACGGATTTTTTTCTGGTTTTTTTTTTCGCTTTTTTTTCCCTTGCTTTTTTTTCTTTGTTTTTGCAACATGATTTTTTCTATTCTTGTTTTTTTTTCTTCTTCTAGTTTTTTTCCTTTTTTTTGTTCTTTTTTGTTTTCTTCTTTTTTTTTCCTTTTTCTTCAATGATTTTTATTTTTTTTTTTTGTGTAATGAAACAAAAATTGCAATTACTGAAAGGCATAGGATCACTCATTATCAACTCACAACCGAATATATATACTTATACAACCCAAATAAGAGGGAACCAAAGCAAATGCTCAATATCATCAATCCCTCAATAAACCAACATATCAAAGCCACGTTAAACTTAATTATTCCCAAAACCACCTACTATATAGATGAAGTGATACTCCATAGACTTGTCATAAAGGTAGGGGTATGTGTCTGGCTAAGGGCTGATATGAAGGGATCACAACGAAGACAGATATAAGCTCAAAGGGGCTAGCAAAGGGGAATGAACAGGTAATACAAGGGTAGGCTATTTGGTTATGTGGCTAAAATGGCCAAAGAAAGAAATGCCTCTATCATCTCATCAACTATGCACATGCGAATGTGGTTTTGAACAAATATCTAGGCAAGTTCTAGAGATGCAACATAGAAGAGTCATACACATGAAAGAAATATGAGACTAAATATAATGAATTAGTCTAAATAAGGCTCAAAATCTCACGGGATATCTACCGAAATCTCAATTAAGCTCATAAAATGACTCCCATGTACCAATATTAGTGTTAATGATTCCAAGGGATAAAATAGTTCTCAATCAAGATAAGGGTCAAAATAAGAAATATTTACAAAACCTTTAAAAAGTTTAGCATCAAAGGGATTGCACATCAAAAGACACTCAAGCTTATGAAAGCTATCATGCCTAGCAAAAACAACATTGGAGGTTATCTCAAACCAATCCATACCACTCCTTCATGCAATCCTATATGAAAACCTAAAAATCAACTAAATGTAACATGCAAACAAAAAGAAACCTAAAACTATATGCTCTAACAAGTATGCAAACTAAAAACCAAAATGGAAAACATAGAACTACCCTTCTCCCATGCTTAAATAAAGCATCATTATTCAAAGTAAGAAAACTTAGAGAAAGGGAACAAAAAAAAAAAAAAAACCAACCTCACCAGGTTGGGTGCAGAGTGCACCTAAGCTATGAGGCCTCATAATAACCGGGGCACATAGAGCATCAGTGTAACACCCCCAGCCCCTAGGCCAAAAGCGTTACGCTTTCCTAACTTCTTACTTAATTCCTGGGACGAAACGGGCAGAGTTCCTCCTAAAAACTAACCGTTTCCAGGCTAAAAGCCTTACAAAAAGTCCCTGTAAATTAACGGAAGCGCAAAACATTTAAAACATAGCTCAACGGCCACACGCCGGAGTTCATAACTCAACGAGCCACACGCTCGGAGTACACCAGCCAGGTTGACTCATGAATAAAGAAGAAATGGACGATACAACTCAACGGTTAACAAAACCGGAGTATTAAGATTTACATCCCAAAACATAGCTAAATTAAACCAAGAAGACATCTAACTAACTTGATGGTTGGCTCAGACGGCCGTACAGAGCGACCTTTATACCATATGCATTACATGAACTAGAATAATCGCTTACAGATCTTTATAAACTAAGAGTACATTACATGACTTCATTAAACACGTAAGATCCCTTCAAATGCGCACATACAACGCCTTGTAAGCAACAATAGGTTCCTTCTGGACTTATCTGACTCAACTTCTTCCTGTTAGAAAGAAAACCTGGGGAAAAGGGAAAAGAATAGTGGGATGAGCAACCACACGCTCAGTGAGTGTCCCCCAACCCCCTTAAAACCAAAACCGTTGCAGGCAATACTATTTTTACTAGTCACATATCACGTTTCCATACTTTACTATCATAATAGATATTCATAGAACCTTTATGGGAGGATCACTAAACATAAACTTCACTTCGACCACTCAGTCATATTTCTAGGTTCCTCAACGACGGAATTCTTTACTAGCAAGCAGTTAGGCACGTGAGTAAGCATCGAAGGCTAAGTATAAGGATCTTTTCTTTTCATAATATAACTTCCTAACACTCCATTTAAACTACACATGAACCCTCAATCATATGATGTGTATTTAAGGTTATCCCTTTTCATATTCACACTTTTCTTGGTATTTCATTCATATAATATACAGATCACACACATAAACACATATCAAGCATTTAAGTACCTTTAAACATCATATTAAGCTATATGACACCCTCGCATGCTATTCACATATCAACGTTCATTCATATAATATACATATCACACACATAAACACATATCAAGCATTTAAGTACCTTTAAACATCATATTAAGTTATATGACATCCTCGCATGCTATTCACATATCAACGTTCATTCATATAATATACATATCACACACATAAACACATATCAAGCATTTAAGTACCTTTAAACATCATATTAAGCTATATGACATCCTCGTATGCTATTCACACATCAACGTTCATTCATTTAGGAGGAGACGCCTTCATTCATGGAATTTTTAACATGCTATAACTTTCTTTCTCATCTCATACACTATAAATCAGACAGATTTGCTATGGATAAGAATGATGTCACATAAGATTAGAATCCACATTTAATCATACTTAAGAATCATTCATAATGCATCCATTGAGAGCTTTTCTTTAATACATAGGCTAAGAATCCACATTCAAACATGCTTGAGGATCATTTCATAATCATTCATTGAAAGCTTTCTTTCTTTCGTTGAAAACGTTTTCTTAGTCTTCAAAGGAAGTTTCATTTCATTTGGTCGTATAACGACCCTTATAAGCTTTTCATACATCATTCCATATAGCCTTTTGGGCCCATAAAAAGAACTTCCTTTCCTTTTTAATTGTTTAAAAATGGCAAAGGGCCAATTGCTTTTCTTATCTTAGTACGAAAGTACTTCTGGCATAAGATTATTACAGGGTGTTGATTGGGTGAGAACTATTCTCGACCTCATAGTGAGACCTAACGCTCACGCTTAAGCTCTTACTCCCGGGATGCTACATAAACATATTGGACCATTACCCTCGTCAAGGTCTTCTAGGGTTTCCTAGTACCAGGACGAAGACAATTACCCTCGTAAGGGTCTTCTAGGGTTTCCTAGTACCAGGACGAAATTCCTAGGCAGTCAACATTCATAACATAGTGTCCACAGCACATCTTGGACAATTTCCCTCGTAAGGGTCTTCTAGGGTTTCCTAGTACCAGGACGAAATCCCTAGGCAGTCAACATTCATAACATAGTGTCCACAGCACATCTTGGACAATTACCCTCGTAAGGGTCTTCAAGGGTTTCCTAGTACCAGGACGAAATCCCTAGGCAGTCAACATTCATAACATAGTGTCCACAGCACATCATCTTAGCCACTTAAAGCGTATCGGCCATGACGGCTAGTAATTTTGTGTTTCAAACAATAAAATCATTCAACGTATAATTCCCATCTCCCTTTTGTTAACAATGTTTTGGGGATTCCTCCCAAACACTATTTGAATAGCTAAAATAGGTCATAGCTCGTTACTAGACATGGCTATTATTCATTTAAAACACATGAAAAGTAATCATTTCAACACAATGAGCCACACATGGCCCCGCAATCCACACGATTGCGGTCAATTCACAACTCGAACTCCCTCCTCACAAACACCGTACCACAGGACCTCGAACGCTCATAATTCTTTCCTCAAACCATCCAACTACCAACTCGGTTCATCGATTCATTAATCACAACATATTATCGTATTAGCTTATAAAAATAAAGGGTGAAGTTTAGGTTCTTACCTGAGCATCCAGCACCATTTAGCGGTGCGCTACAACAAGCGTTCATATGGCCACATTTATTCATGAATCGACAATACTTCATTCAATAAATCAAACATAATTTGATTCTGAACATATACGATACATTTCGAAGCAACTTTCCTAAGCATGAATGTACAGAGAACAGAGGTTCGAGTGAAAACTAAACATATTTCAATAGCTTCGAATTTAATTCGTTTACATGCATTAGTTAGTTTAACTCGAGTCGAACCTAAACATGTTTATATAACTTCGAGATTAATTCGTTTAACATGTATTGGCTAAGCTACTTGATTCGGAGCCAGACACCCTTCATTTACCTCGAAAATTAGCTCATTTGCATGCTTTGGTTAATTAATTCGAAAGGAAGCTAAAGACATTAAAGGAACTTCGATTTTAATCCTTTTTCATATATTAGCTAAATAACTTGAATAGAAGCTAAGCACGTTAATATAACTTCGATATTAATTCTTTTTCATACATTAACTCATTAACTTGAATCGATGCTAAACACGTTAAACTAATTTCGAATTAATATCTCAAGCATGATTTACATTCATGGATTCGAATCGATGCTAAACATATCAAACTAACTTCGTTTCTAATTCCTTTTCAAACAATAACTCATTAACTCGATTCGAAGCTAAATACGTTAAATTAACTTCGATTTTAATTATGTTTCAGACAATAACTCATTAACTCGATTCGAAGCTAAATATGTCTATATAAATTCGAATTCACTGTTCACGCAAGACTACGGTTTATGTACAGAATTCACATCGATTCTCAATTTCAGGCATGAAACAACTAATTGATTCGAACCTAAGCATGGATAACTTATTTCTTGTCATTTCTAACGAATTTAACAAGCCCTAACTTGACATGTAACATCAAACTGCTGAAAATTAACTTCGAAAATAATAATAACTTAGGAGGCGAGAACACCCACCTAACTCAGCCTAAATTCAACCCTAGTAGCAGCAATTGCGCGCCCAAACTCATGCCCACGTTGCTGGACCGAAACCGTGGCCCGTGTGCTTCCCAAAATCGAACCCTAGCTCTCGAAATCAAGCCCTTTTGCGTGTGGTTTGAAGTGAAATTGGTCCCTCAATCTATAGAAGAGGTCGGTTTGGCCGATTTCCTGCACGTGGGTGGCGTTTTCAGGCCACCAAAACGTGGCTCTGTTTCGCGGTGAGAAGCGGAGGAAAGGGGCTGGTGGAGGACGCGTGTGGGGAACCGGTGGTCCCTTTCTCTCGCCGGTGACGCGTGCTGGCCGGCGGCAGTGCCAGATGGCCGGTCGCCGGTGAGAGAGAGAGAGATTCTAGAGAGAGAGAGAGCTGCGATAGAGAGAGAGAGAGCAAAGCAGAGAGCGAGAAGGAGAGGGGAAGGGTCGGGGTCTCGGGCTTCTGAGGCCCGGCGTGCCCCCCTTCCCTTTTTGTTTTATTTTTCTTTTTTTTTTTGGGGCTCAATTAACATCATTCTACTAAACTCCGGTCCCGTACTCGCTAATAGTTAGGCTAAACCCGAACTGAAACGACCCACAATGAACATTTCAATTTAAACTTTGGGAATCGGCCAAGTAAAACGAAAAATGATTTAAAAAACTTAGTTTAGCGTTGATTCAAAGGTTTTATAAATAAGTAACATCGATAATAACGTTAATCAAATAATCGTTCTTTTTAATGAATTTAATCGTTAAAAACTCACACAGTTACTAAAAAATATGATTTTTATAACGTACAAGCAAGACAGGCAACTTAACGTAAAAATAACGAAGGTGGGTCTTACATTCTTCCCCCCTTAAAAGAATTTCGTCCTCGAAATTCCAAATCTAAGTTTGGTTTTTCCTAAAATGAACGCACTCAGGTAAGACCTACACAGTGGGTTTTCAAAAGGTTCCATTTTGTAATCATTGCTTCTTTTTAAATCAAAAGAAAATGTCTTATGGTATCCAGTCTCCTCCTCGCCAATCCTCTTCAAGCGTCTACTCGCTCTATTTAGGCGCCGAGGGCAAATCGCATTGAAGAGGGGCAACTGAGTTGGCGTGAAAAACCATATCGAGTTTGTTTTGAAAAAGAACAGAGATTTCCGATCATCTAGACTCAGTTAGCATGGCGAGCAGTAAATCTATGCATATGCATATCTATAAGTGGGCATCGAAAGACATAACAATCGAGGCAATGACATCTTATGGTCACACACTAGCAGTCTCATTCTAAAACATGAATTCAAGTCACTTTTGGGATCACAACGGTTAACATGGAGATTACTATAACACATTTAGAAGAACAAAATGTCACCTAGTACCGCATAGTATCATTTAAGCATAATAACATCACATAGAATCGTTTAAGTATAATAGCATGACATAGTATTGCATAGTGTCAGCAATTCAACATTCTCAAGTTTCGGGAATGGAGGTAACATCAAACCGGTTGATATACATGTTGCAAGCAACAAGTCAGAGGTTATACCATATCATCAATCACAAAACTTAGATAGTTGGAACAATCGAGTCACATAGCAATCCGACTCGAGTCGAGCTCATTCAATAGCATACAAAATCGAAGCATTTCAAAACTGAGTTACTTAACCAGGGAGTTTTTATTTTATAGCAAGGTAATGGATACATCACACAGCATCACTTAGCGTCATATACAAAACAAACATTCCTATATCATGAGAATATGCAAGTAAGATGACATGCTTATGCCCGTAACTCTGCCCGTTTATGGCCTTATTAAAGGATCACAAGTGTATATCACGACATAGCTCTTTTAAGTTGGACGATATATTTCAATTATCCCTACTTGCAACCATACTCTACACTTTAATGATCAAGTGATGCAGTGAGGATTTCGATACGACCACAAGTATACTAAGCACATCATTGAGTCTCATAAGGTACCTAGACAATCCCATATTCACACGTTCACACAAGTATAGGTCTCTAAGTTCATGAAGTACTAGCACTCATAATTGTAACATGGTAACATGCAAATGGGAGGGCTCTATAACATCAATGGTAGTATTCATAACAACTAACAAAAATGCAATGCTAAGGTTTGCCATGAAGTTCACCAATTTACATGTGCCACTCTCAATCATGTCATCCCATGTCATACTGATCAACCAAGCCATCAAACATTTCATGTACAATCATTCGTAAACCTTGGAGTCACGCATCCAGGTATGATCATGGGTATGCTGGCATGCGATGTGATTAGGTATAGAACACGCAAGGCAAGCAAGTGTGAATGTAACTTCTATGGTCACAAGATTTCTAGCTAAGTAGATGAATAAATAGCGACTTTAACAAAACATAAGAATAGGGGCACTTTAGTTCATATAACAATTAGGCAATTCCCTTACCCCATCCTGTCGATCAACTCAAGTAGTCCATCTAACTCAATCGTATGCATAATCACACTGAAGGATGTACTAACAGTAGGAAATCCAATTACTTGGCTCTTCAATAATATAACTTACCAAGGATTGCTCTAAAACAAGTTTAAGTAATTATATAAACCCTTTCGAGCTTAGTATTACACCTAATGTCACAACTGCTGTATCAACCACATTCACCGTAGTAAGAGGCATACAATTTCAAAGTGCGTGTCAGGCTCTCTCTACCTTGTTCTTTCTGGGTGAGTTGGGGTTTGATACAGCAAGAACACTATCAATTTCACATAGGACATCAAGAACATTGTACAAATGACAACAAGCATTGCGCTAGATGATGAGGATAATTTTCATGCAATAGTCAAGAGAAATGCACTACTATTGCTTAATTTCTATCCAAGCATATCAAAATCTCATTTAATTTCTTTAAACAACTCAGAATTCACATATGGGGGGTATCACATAGGACATCAAGAACACTATCAATTTCACATAGGACATCAAGAACATTGTACAGGTGACAACAAGCATTGCGCTAGATGATGAGAATAATTTTCATGCAATAGTCAAGAGAAATGCACTGCTATTGCTTAATTTCTATCCAAGCATATCAAAATCTCAGTCATAGAAAGCTAACTCTAATCACTTGCAAACAAATCGTTAACACATCATACACCTTGGCATGTGGACACTCAAAATCATTTGATTACACACACAGAAAGTTACGCTCATATGGCTAAATCTAAGCATTATTGCAAAGCAAATGCGAGTCTTCGGTTACAACAATAAGACTCAACCAAATAATTAAAAAGATCTTGAATGTCAAAGCAAAAACCTAGCTCACTAATCAGGAAGACTTTAACTTCCAAGGTCTTTAGGCTTTCAAAAGGAAATAGTTTAATTGCTTCTAGCTCTTTCTCTACCAACCTTTGAATACGTCTGCTCACTCCATTATGGGGCCCGAGGAGCAAATCGTATTTTAGGGGCAAAGGTGAGCGTAGAGTTAAGGCTTTCCAGACGTTCGATTCAAATCATATGTTCTTTAAACATTGGATTAAAATCACCAAAGCATATAAACGAAACAACTTTCGATTAACACTTATCTCATGCACGACAATACGAATCACTCGGCCTACACCTTAACAAATGGTTCTCTCATCCAACCATTCAGCTTACTGAAGCCGTATCTAACTAGTGAAACGCGCGAACATTCACATAAAACTCACATTTGCACACAAGGCAGGCATATGTCACATAACCATACAGTGTTCCTAGGCGACTATATGAAATGCAAGACTCAGGTTGCGGCCTATGGTCGCAGGACCTTTACTCTGATACCATCAATATAACACCCCCAGCCCCTAGGCCAGAAGCGTTACGCTTTCCTAACTTCTTACTTAATTCCTGGGACGAAATGGGCAGAGTTCCCCCTAAAAACTGACCATTTCCAGGCTAAAAGCCTTACAATAAGTCCCTGTAAATCAACGGAAGCGCAAAACATTTAAAATATAGCTCAACGGCCACACGCCGGAGTTCATAACTCAACGAGCCACTCGCTCGGAGTACACCAACCAGGTTGATTCACGAATAAAGAAGAAATGGACGATACAACTCAACGGTTAACAAAACCGGAGTATTAAGATTTACATCCCAAAACATAGCTAAATTAAACCAAGAAGACATCTAACTAACTTGATGGTTGGCTCAGATGGCCATACAGAGCGACCTTTATACCATATGCATTACATGAACTAGAATAATCGTTTACAGACCTTTATAAACTAAGAGTACATTACATGACTTCATTAAACACGTAAGATCCCTTCAAATGAGCACATACAACGCCTTGTAAGTAACAATAGGTTCCTTCTAGACTTATCTGACTCAACTTCTTCCTGTCAGAAAGAAAACCTGGGGAAAAGGGGAAAGAATAGTGGGATGAGCAACCACACGCTCAGTGAGTGTCCCCGTAGGACGAAACCCTAGAAGACCCTTACGAGGGTAATTGTCTAAGATGTGTTGTGGACACTATGTTATGAATGTTGACTGTCTAGGGATTTCGCCCTGGTACTAGAAAACCCTAGAAGACCCTTACGAGGGTAATTGTCTTCGTCCTGGTACTAGGAAACCCTAGAAGACCCTGACGAGGGTAATGGTCCAATATGTTTATGTAGCCATCCCGAGAGTAAGAGCTTAAGCGTGAGCGTTAGGTCTCACTATGGGGTCGAGAATAGTTCTCACCCAATCAGCACCCTGTAATGATCTTATGCCAGAAGTACTTTCGTACTAAGATAAGAAAAGCAATTGGCCCTTTGCCATTTTTAAACAATTAAAAAGGAAAGGAAGTTCTTTTTATGGGCCCAAAAGGCTATATAGAATGATGTATGAAAAGCTTATAAGGGTCGTTATACGACCAAATGAAATGAAACTTCCTTTGAAGACTAAGAAAATGCTTTTCAACAAAAGAAAGAAAGCTTTCAATGAATGAATTATGAAACAATCCTCAAGCATGTTTGAATGTGGATTCTTAGCCTATGTATTAAAGAAAAGCTCTCAATGGATGCATTATGAATGATTCTTAAGTATGGTTGAACGTGGATTCTAATCTTATGTGGCATCATTCTTATCATAGCAAATCTGTCTGATTTATAGTGTATGAGATGAGAAAGAAAGTTATAGCACGTTAAAAATTCCATGAATGAAGGCGTCTCCTCCTAAATGAATGAACGTTGATATGTGAATAGCATGCGAGGATGTCATATAGCTTAATATGATGTTTAAAGGTACTTAAATGCTTGATATGTGTTTATGTGTGTGATATGTATATTATATGAATGAACGTTGATATGTGAATAGCATGCGAGGATGTCATATAGCTTAATATGATGTTTAAAGGTACTTAAATTCTTGATATGTGTTTATGTGTGTGATATGTATATTATATGAATGAACGTTGATATGTGAATAACATGCGAGGGTGTCATATAGCTTAATATGATGTTTAAAGGTACTTAAATGCTTGATATGTGTTTATGTGTGTGATCTGTATATTATATGAATGAAATACCAAGAAAAGTGTGAATATAAAAAGGGATAACCTTAAATACACATCATATGATTGAGGGTTCATGTGTAGTTTAAATGGAGTGTTAGGAAGTTATATTATGAAAAGAAAAGATCCTTATACTTAGCCTTCGATGCTTACTCACGTGCCTAACTGCTTGCTAGTAAAGAATTCCGTCGTTGAGGAACCTAGAAATATGATTGAGTGGTCGAAGTGAAGTTTATGTTTAGTGATCCTCCCATAAAGGTTCTATGAATATCTATTATGATAGTAAAGTATGAAAACGTGATATGTGACTAGTAAAGATAGTATTGCTTGCAACGGTTTTGGTTTTAGGGGGTTGGGGGACACTCACTGAGCGTGTGGTTGCTCATCCCACTACTCTTTCCCCTTTTCCCCAGGTTTTCTTTCTGACAGGAAGAAGTTGAGTCAGATAAGTCCAGAAGGAACCTATTGTTGCTTACAAGGCGTCGTATGTGCTCATTTGAAGGGATCTTACGTGTTTAATGAAGTCATGTAATGTACTCTTAGTTTATAAAGGTCTGTAAACGATTATTCTAGTTCATGTAATGCATATGGTATAAAGGTCGCTCTGTACGGCCGTCTGAGCCAACCATCAAGTTAGTTAGATGTCTTCTTGGTTTAATTTAGCTATGTTTTGGGATGTAAATCTTAATACTTCGGTTTTGTTAACCGTTGAGTTGTATCGTCCATTTCTTCTTTATTCATGAATCAACCTGGCTGGTGTACTCCGAGCGAGTGGCTCGTTGAGTTATGAACTCCGGCGTGTGGCCGTTGAGCTATGTTTTAAATGTTTTGCGCTTCCGTTGATTTACAGGGACTTATTGTAAGGCTTTTAGCCTGGAAACGGTCAGTTTTTAGGGAAAACTCTGCCCGTTTCGTCCCAGGAATTAAGTAAGAAGTTAGGAAAGCGTAACGCTTCTGGCCTAGGGGCTGGGGTTGTTACAATCAGCCACTCCATCACAATATGAAAACTCGGCTCTTTAAATTGGACAATGTCAATGCATGCAGGAGCTTATCAAACTCCTGGGACCACAATTCAGAAAATACAAGGTAAGAGGTAATAACCAAAATCACACCAATAACAATGAGTATCCTCTAAACCTTATCAATGGCCTTAGAAAAATCATACAAAGCATTAAAGAATGTAGTCCACATGATTTTCCTAGGCAAGTCCTCTAGGCATATATAATAAGGATCAATACAGGGATCATACCCTGTAAAGTAACTTAGGGAAAGGCAATTATCAACATTCCCACCAAGCATGTTAAACATGTTATCCTTATAGCGTAAATCAGTATCGCAAATCATAGAATTATCCATGGGCGCATCGATATAATACTCAGGGAAAGGAGAGGGTTGTAAATACATAGGTGAAACATAGGAATGATCAAGAAGATTTGGGAGAACAATATTATCAAAATCAAGGTTAGGAGACTCCTCATACATAAATACATCACGGGACCCCTCCAAAGGAGTCTTATCTAGATCCCTGCACCTCATCTAAAATATCTTCTGGCTTAAAACACGCATCAATAATGTCAAACCTAACAACTCCCCCAAAAGGCTCATCTGCCTCAAGCCCTGTACACTTAGCTAAAGGGAAGGATGAATCATGCAAGGATAGGACAACATCAGTATTGTCCATAAGTGATGCAAAGTAAGGTTGAGAATAGCATGCGTAATAAGGACATAAATTAATATCATGATCAAAAGAATTACACAAGTCACACCAAAAAGGGGCATAATAAGATCTAGCATAGAACACATAAAGAATAGTAAATGAATATTTAGAAATACGACTAGCCTTCTCAAATTCAAATAAATCCTAAGCAATCCACTCAAGTAAATACCATGCCTCATCAACGTTTTTATCAAGAAAACCCCAATACACTAAAAGGGTTCGGGTTTCACTATTCGCACCGTCATCAACAATGTCTAAAATTTTCCATTTACTCATACGATAACCACATTGAGCAAGAAAAGTATTTAAATGTTTAAAATACCTCCAAAATAATTTATACTCAAATCGGGAAAAATGAAAAATTACCATTGTTGTCTCTCAAAAATTTTATTTGTTTATTTTTGATTTTCAATTTTTTTGGTTTTTTTTCCAAAGAAAAACAAAATGCTTAATCAAACCTATTGAAAAAAACCCAATATTAGATGCTAGTCCTCGGCAACGGTGTTAAAAACTTAGAATTTAATGCCCACAACATTCGTGCAGTTTACCCCAGATGTTCATGCATTATTATTCTCAGTCGGTAATTCTCTCTCGAGACATCACACAATCAAGTCAAATTCTAGGATTCCGGTATTAGAGATTTTACCTTTCAGTCCTTCATCCAAATACCCACAACATGCAAGAAAGTGATCAAGTTTCTTACAAGATAATAAACTTCTAGGATCCAATAAAACAATCAAACATTTTAAAATACTCAAAGAGATGAACAACAAATCAAGAATTTAACTAGTATTTGCATAAATCTAAAATCAAAACAAAGTCAAAATCAAAATTACAAAACATAAATCTAATTTTAGAAAAGAGAGGAGAAGAGAAGAGAAAGGATTTGCTTCGCCATGATCGTGCTTGAACCGTCGTGCAAACTAGGGATGGAATCCTTGCAAATCTTTACTTCAATTCTATCTCTCTCTCCCTCTAATCTTATCCTAACTTGAATGGCACCAAAAACTTGATCGGCCCTCAAGCGCACAGTGGCGTTGTAGCAAATCAAGGTTGATCCACAAAGACTAGGTTGATCTATTCGGTTATACTCTCTCAAGATAAGCTAAGCGAGTCCAAATTTGAGAATGAAATTAAACTAAATAACTATCTAATCTAATGGATAAATAATAATTGGAATCAAGCAAAATAAGCAATCACCTAATCCGCATATCAATCAAGCACTTCTTCCTTAATTGGTTATTTTAAAATTGACAATCGAAGTATCATAACCCTCTTTCAAGGTAAAGTGAAATACCTAAATCAAATCAATCATCAACTCTTATGGATTCTCGATTACTTTAGATTCATTAGGCACATGATTATTCAATCAATGGTTTCTCAATCAGTAATTCTCTCTCAAGACATCACCCAATCAAGTCAAATCTTAGTATTCCAATATTTGAGATTTCACCTTTCAGTCCTTCAACCAAATACACACAATATGCAAGAAAGTGATCATGTTTCTCACAAGATAATAAACTTCTAGGATCCAATAAAATAATCTAACAATTCCGAAAGCACCAAATGATATCAACATAAGATCATGAAACTAACAAATGTTTGGATAAATCCAAAATCAAATAACAAAGATAATCAAAATTACAAAACAAAAATCTAAATTTAGAAAAGAGAAGAGAAAAGAAGAGAAAAGAAATGCTCAGCCAAGATCGCGCTTGAACCGTCGTGCAAACCCGGAATGGAATCCTTGCAAAATCTTCACTTCAACTTTATCTCTCTCTCTCTCTCTCTAATCTTATCTAATTCTAATCTAAAAAGAAACTTGAAGAGAGGAAATGAAATGATGGGACGTGTGGAAATGAGGATAAGAGGCCCTTTTTATAGTAAAATTTTTGAAGCCGAAAAGCCATGCATAATAATGGAATTAAAACTGTCAGGAAGTCGAAAAGTTGAGAGAAAACAAAAAGGCTCACGGGACATGAAGACACCAGGGACCGTGGCCAACACCATGGAAGTTGCCAACACCATGGAAGACACCACGGGTTGAAGTGAAAACCTGTTACATCGCAGTTCCCTACAAAATATGTAGCTTGGAAGTTGCTGCAAAATATGAGTATTCAATTAGAATCGGCAGTGACCCGACAACAATTTGAATCGGGGGGCAATCATTTTGAATCGGGTTTGATGGCGATTGATACAAACAAGCAAGCACGGTGGTGTGACTGCTGTCCCATCCTGTAGGCATGGAAGTGTAAAGGAATGGGGCTGCAGCCACGGATGTGTGGAGGAGTATCCTATTTTGGTTCTTACAGGAGACAGAATGCAAGGGATGATTAAACAGTTTAATCATGTCCCTTTGTTTTAGATTTAAAGGTCTATATTAAAAGTAATTATTTTTGCAAATAAATGATAATTCATTAAATACAAGTCATATGGCACTTACAAAGAATATCAAATCTAAATGAACACTAATCCAAAATATATAATATAATAAATCTCTCATTTAAGAAAACTAATTACTAACACACTAATCATTCGTTTTCTACTCACTCGTTGTTTCTTGATTTAAGAAGGAGATTCGTAGATCTAGTATAGTTTTCTTGTGAAAAATACTTACTATTATCATAGATCATATCCGATGAATTGATATTGATCGAAAGTCTGCAGTGCAATCAATTAACAATTTAATTCCAGATATCATGAATATGGAACTAAATTTATTGGAACTCTCCAAAAGGGAGAGACAATACTGCCCATCCAAAGAGAGGGAGAACTCTCCCAAATGGAGGGACTAAATGTAAACTAAGAAAAAATAGTACGCAAAATCATATTAATTAGGGCCTTCCAACCACATGAGATTAGAGTTGTTTCTAGAGAGAAAAGGAGGAAGAGAAAGATATTGAAAGTAATTTATATTGTCATGAAAATATTAAAAAAAAAAAGTTTCATTCCAAAACTCAACCAAACAGTAGGAATGATATTGATTCCATTCCTTTGACAAATCAAACACATTATGTCCAGAAATCAAATTTCATTCCATTCTATTCCCCCTAAATTTCAAGTCTTATTTCATTCCATTCCACTTCTATTGAACCCAATAGCATGTGCATCTAATTGTAAAAAGAGATGAGTATATATATATATACACACACACCCATACACACACACACACACACACACACACACACACACACACACACACACACACCACACACACACACACACACACACACACACACACACACACATATATATATATATATATATATATATATATATATATATATAAACGAAACAAATCTCTCTAAATTTTTGACATGTCGCTCTCGTAGAATTTCCAAGGTAATCAATAGTTTATGTTTTTTTAAATACAAGTTAATAAATTACACATGCAAGATTTTCTCCCCCCTCCCAAAAAATTATAGAGTTAACTACAATTTGGAAGATTTTCTTTCCAAGGAAAAAAAAGAGACAATATTATGATGATTCATTAAATTATATTATTAGTATCACTCCCAATATTACCAAAAATAATGCATTTCATGATAATAAAATAAATGCACCAATTACTACAATTAAAAATTTATGAGAATTTTCGTGCAATACATAGGTATGGAAAATATTGGTATTATATGATAACATTGTAATTTTTCGCTAAATAGAATACCGGAAAAAAAAGGTGCTTCATTTCAAATGTTATGATGTAAAACTCTAGTAATTTTTGATAACATTGATCAAGGAGTTCGAAACAACCAAATTTAAAAATTTGATAGTGGTTAATACACTTTCATTAGAATTTTAATATCTATATCCAAATTGGGGCCTTCTTTAGTTTCACATGCAAATCCTATACTTGCTTTTATAATGGGTTCGTTGTTTAATAATACCTTATAAGAATTTTTGTTTTTTATAATATATTTAGATGAATAGTTAAAAAGGGAAAAGTTCTATCACGAACAAAAAAATTCTTAACACATATTATTATTGCAATATGTGAAAACTTATCAGATTTTTTCAATTTTCGCTTATTGGAGTGTAAGTGAGTACTAACAATTTTTGGTCATAAGAATATCTTTCCTTTAACTTGCACATTCTTATTATGATATACTTACTATCCAACTACAAATAATAATTATAATAAAAACTTATGAGATTTTTCACACATCTCATGGATGGATGATTAATACTAGTTATTTTAAAAACACAAGAGTCTAGACAATCTGTTCAAATCTTTTTAAAATATGCAAGGGATACATATCATTATTCTCTCTTATTTTTTTTTTAAAAGATATTAGATTATGTTCCATGCAATGTCATTTGTCACAAAAGCTTCGGAGAACATGATCTCTAGCTCATTCTCGTTTTTTATTCCGCCCTCACGAAACTCTCCAACTTATACAACCCATAAGCATCAATAGTTAGTGCGCAAACATATAGGTAATTTTAATAATAGCTATTTTATAATCTAAATACACTCTTTCTTTGTCAATCCACCTTCATCCGTCGTGCCTTTACTATCATCCCAGCCCAGGTCAATTTCCTTTTGTAGTGACTTTCATGTTGCATAGTCAGGCTTCAGTTTTTCCCACTTATTTTTGAGTTGGCTTTGATAATATCTAAACGGTCTCTGTGCATGCAGTCATACGTGTAAAGGTAAGACTGCTTATATCTGAATCTCTCTGGACCCCGCAAAAAACTGCACCCATATTGGAAGTTGTTGTTACTTTGATCATATCTCTTTTTGGCTCATTGATGAAACTTATTAATCACATATTCCCAACCCTCTTTGTTAAGATGAGTGTTTGACCTAAACCCTACATAAGTTACCTCAGCACAAATTTTACAAAACACCCTAGTTGTCTCTTTATCCCAATGTGCCTTTTCTTTCTTTACCTCAATCAACTGCACAAGCTACATTCATGATATCATTTGCTCCTTTGTTTTTTTGGCAAAAAAGCGCAAAAGATAGATGTACGTAATAAACAATAACATAGGTTAAGAAGTAAAAGCCAACCGCAAAGTTTAGAAGCCATGTACACAATCAGCAAACACACATGGCAACAATAGGCATCCAAACTCGCATGAAGTAGCTTGAAGTCTGACAACAATGTACGTGACCTTTTCACCGATTATCTTGCAATTCATATGCTAATTAATACGTGACTTTTTTTGAACTACAAACATGTCACTAGAAAGATAACATATTGTGATCATGAGTTGAACGAATTTGTTCTAAGGAGAACGTGTAAATATATTATTCTAAACTATCTTCGCATTCGAGAACTGACTGTTAGAGGATTTGGGCATATATTAGGTCCTAAAGGTGTGTGATTTTAAAATTGGTTAATCCTTTTGGTCAAATTGGTTAACCAATTTTTCAATTCAAAAAAATTTCGAACTGTAACTGAACCGAAAATTTTGGTTGACCGTTTTTTGTTAACCGAAAATTTTGGTTCACCGAAAATTTTGGTTCGTCCAAGACCCCAACCGTAACCAAATCGAAAAAGCTGGTGTACCGGTTTTTCAGCTCAGTTAGCGGTTAACCGTTCACAAATAATAAAAAACGTTTACTTTCTTATCTAAAATTTTCATTTTTTATGTTTAAATTTTTTTTATAAAACTTAAACGTTGGTTACCATTTATAAATAATAAAAACGTGCACTTTCTTACCTAAGTTTTTTATTTTTATGTATAAGTTTTTAAAAACAAACTTATTTTTGGTTTCATTAACCGCTGGTTAACCGAATTTTCAAATCGTCCGAATCGAAAATTGAAAATTTTTTCGGTTTGGTTAATCGAACCGATTTTTTTGAAAAATTTGCTCGTTAATCGGTTTTTCGATTCGGATTTTTTGATTTTTGGTTTTCGGTTGCGGGCTTTTGCACACCCCTACTTTGATGGATCCTTGGACTTGATATTTAAGTTGATATCATTGTGGGAGATTAAATCAAAAGGGTCATCTCCAGCGGTTAGAAGAAGCATGTAACTACTATTATTTCCTTGTGATGTGTACCTAAAAACAGGGGGTCTCCAAAAACAAAGACATTTATCTATTTGAATAGGAGCTAATCTAGAAATTAAAATAAATGGAGTTTCATTAATTTATAAATAAATACCTACCAGAATAGCCACAAATTCACATTTGACATAGGAAATTTACAGAAAATATTATACACATGTACATACTTGGGGGGCAGCAGAGCCACTTGATTGTAAAGGTAGCTTCAGCTTCTGAGGGTCATCTTTTAGCGAGTTGAAAATTATTTTAAATAATCTTATTGTTTGGCCTAGGTTGTGGTCTTTCCATCTAAAAGTTGCCAAGAATCTTGATCAAACTCACACTTATTCTAAACTTATTTACAGAACTCATTCTGAATTGAGATTATTATGAACTTATTAAGAACAAATATATGAACTTATTTGCTAAAACACTTATTTTAAACTGAATTTTTTAAACTTGTTCTTCAAAAAATAAGTCATGGAGAACAGAGCTTAAAAGTAATTTATATTGATATGAAAAATATATAAACAAATTTATTCCAAAACTCAACCAAATAGCAGGAATAATAATGATTTCATTTCTTTGACGAACCAAACACATTATATCAAAAAATTAAATTCCATTCCATTCTCTCTAAATTTCAAGTTTTGTTCCATCTTCTTTCACTTTTGTTGAACTATGAATAGCTCTACATACAATTGTAAAAAGAGATGAAAATTATTTCTAAAACACAAGAGCCTGAAAAATCTTTTCAAAACACGCTGATACATGTCATTATCTCCTCGTATCTTCTGGAGAGGGGGGGGGGGGGGGATATTAGATCATGTTCCACGGTTGGCTAATCATGAGATTAGGCATAGAGCGGTAGAAAAGGGGAGAAATGCTTCTGGCAAAGGCACGGAATGAACGAGAAAGCGGCGCTGACGAGGATCAGCAATTTATATGCTGAAAGAAAACGCGGTAAAGTGAGGAAGCGCCTCCTCGTTTCACTTGTCAGGAGAAAAGGAAGAAACCTTCGTTTTTTCCATTTCTGGGTGGCCTCACGCCTCTTCGCGTCCTCATTGTCACTGACTCACCATCTATCTATGCATATTTATTCCAATTAACAAACCCTAATCATACTGCATTTTCTCTCTCCATTTTTCACCGCTTTTCTCTCATCCATGGCTCCTTCCGCCGATCAGAAGTCAAGCATCTCCTTCACCGGAACATTAGCTAGCAGCGCTTTTGCTGCTTGCTTCGCTGAGGTAATCTACTTTTCAAACTGCTGGCCTTTGATTTGACCAAACTTTGCCGGCGCGTAATGATCTGGTGTCGTGATTTTTCTTGTTTATGGATTTTTCATTTGGTTATATGACAGTGGCAGTAGTGGATCTTCTAAATCACCGCTTTGATTTGGTTATTTTCGTTGTAACTGAAATGATGGATTTTTGAGCTAAGTGATAGTCTTTTCAGCACGTAATATTTGATCTATTCAAATTGTAGTTAAATTTTTGTTTTCATTGAAATTGCAGTCAAATTTGATATGTTTCCACTGAGACAGATTAGTTGGTGATGCATGATTCAATAAACAAGGACTTTTTGGTGATTATTTCTGTCGCTAATCTGTGATATAGTAGTTATGTATATTTCTGGTGTGGGTCGTTTAGTGTGAGAACACTGAAGGTTGGAAATATCGTATGATTACAATTGAATCAATGGAGGTAGATTGAGCAAACTGGAGTCTTATTTTTGGCATTAAAAGAGTTTCATTTCCTGTTGCGTTTTTGGGAATTGTCATTTGTCCTGAAGTGACTATGGTTGTTCTTGATGGTGATACAGGTGTGTACCATCCCATTGGACACTGCCAAGGTCAGGCTTCAACTTCAGAAAAAAGCAGTTGGAGATGCCGCAGTTTTACCCAAATATAGGGGTATGCTTGGTACAGTGGCCACAATTGCCGGTGAAGAAGGGATGTCAGCACTCTGGAAAGGAATTGTGCCAGGATTGCATCGGCAATGTTTGTTTGGGGGGCTAAGAATTGGATTGTATGAACCTGTGAGTTTCTGCCTTCTTGGACCTGTTGAAAATATGTATCATGTCCACTGTGGAGATAACTTTTCAAGGACCATTTTGAACAGGTTAAGACATTGTATGTGGGCAAGGATCACGTTGGTGATGTTCCATTGTCCAAGAAAATACTTGCTGCACTTACAACAGGTTAGCAACTGCCCCCTGTTCTCTTTTCTCTTTTGTCTGAGAATTTTCCCAAGAGTAGATCGAAAATGTCATGTATTATTTTTGTATGCCTAATAGATAGAGATGTAAGATGGCCAATTATTTTTGCAGGTGCGGTGGGAATTGCAATTGCTAACCCTACTGATCTTGTAAAAGTTCGTCTACAAGCTGAGGGAAAATTGCCACCTGGTGTACCGAGGCGTTATTCTGGGGCCTTAAATGCCTACTCAACCATATTCGAACAGGTTATTCTTGGTTGATAACTAAAATCTCAGCATTTGATATGTCTCATTCTAAGGTTTCTCCCCACTCAAGTATTGTGTCATACTGGATGTTCAGGAAGGGTTTACGGCTCTATGGACTGGCCTTGGGCCTAATGTAGCACGGAATGCTATTATAAATGCTGCTGAACTGGCTAGTTATGATCAAGTGAAGCAGGTGAAGCTGATGCACTCCTGATTACTGGAATTACTTGCATTTGCTTATTGTTCCATCTTTAAACATCAACATGTCATTGTCAATGCAGACAATTTTGAAGCTACCTGGATTCACAGACAATGTTGTCACCCATTTGTTAGCTGGTCTTGGGGCAGGATTCTTTGCCGTCTGCATTGGGTCACCAGTTGACGTGGTGTGTATCCACCCTAATTCATATTTCTTTATGCTGGTTAAATTCCATTTATCAAAATCACATTTTTGTTCTAATAACTTCTCAAACTATATACCTTATCAGGGGGGAAAAAATTTTCTGACTATAAATTGTCTATAAATTGAAGATTATCGATATTGATTGATTATTGTAATCAATATAAGAATGCACACCACTGCCCTTGGGACAGTTTGTGATAATTTGTAGTTAATGTAGAATACAAATTTTAATGTCAGTGTAGCCAGTAGTGTGGTCCAGTTTTTTGTTTAGTAGTGGAAGTGCAGAACAAACACTCAAATGAGTGCTGCTATTTGTTTCCATAGCTTAAATACAAGGGTATGAAGTTGTGAACTACCCTGAGCATATTGGCATGGACTTGCCTATGTCTAACGTGCAAGTTTGACTTTGAAACACAGTTGCACTCTTACTTTGAAGTAAAGAAAGACTTAAAAATGAATAACCTTGCCTCAATGCTCTTGCATGGAATTCTTGCACTTGAAAAATTATAGTGGCTCCATAGTTATAGAGCTGAAGAAGAGGGGAAGGAGGCTAGAACCAAAATCTAGGATATATTTTAATTATTTGAAAATGTGTAGTTTTAAAATTTTTTTAATGTAAATCTTGTATAAATATAAATGTTTATATGTAATTTTGAATGAGTTAAAGAAGGTTCTTTTGGGAATATTTTACTACTTTTCATCTTTCTACTCCATATAAGATGAATTTACGTAATATATTAGTTTGCTTTGCAATTCTTTTGAATCTAATTAAAAAAAATACATGTCTTACGATATCATTACTATTGGTGATTGTTAAAAAAGTTAATTCACGAACCAAATTGATCCTTGCTGGTAATTTTCTCTAACTAAGGCTCTGTTTGGTCCTTAGAAAATTTGGTGGAAAGAAAAGTTGAAGGAAAAAAAGTAAAGGGAAAGTGAGTTTTTTTTTCCTTTCGTTTGGCTTGAGGAAAAAATACAAGAATTTGAATGAGAAATTTGAATGTTGATGAATTAGTTGAATCATGTTGATATCATATAAGCACTGCGAGGTTGGAGGAGGTCGGGAATTCTTTTGGGAACTTTTCCCAAACTTTTCTCACAATTTTATGAGGGAAATTTTATCACTTGTTCCTAACACTTTTTCGACTTAATTTTCCTCTATATTTTTTTCTTTGTGATTTTCTCTAAACTAAACACAAGAAAAAAAGTTACTTTCCTAAATTTTTTTCTTTCCATCAAATTTTTCAAGGTCCAAACGAAGCCCTAGCTTCTTTATTTCTCCTCCTCTCTATATTTTCCTTCTTTCCTCTATTCCCTCTCCAATCCTTCTGCCTTTGGTGTCTCTGAATGCTCCTCTTCCTTTCTTCTCCCCTAATCTCAATCGTACATCCAATCTCAATTCTTAGATCAATTTTTTGTTACGACATCTTTGAGCTCTATTGGTTTGGCGTGTGAGCTCCCTATCTCCATGGGCTTGGCATGAGAGTCTAATTGTTCCACAATCTGTTAGGGCTGCCGTTACTTATCTATAGCCTTGTTTTTGCTGGTATTTGTCATACACATGGGTTAGATAAGCTTGAAATTTCATCTCAAGTACAAATATTAGCTTGGTCATCTTTCAAAATCTCTTGAATTGTTGGATAAACTTGGTGGCCCTTTGTCTAAATTCCCTTGTACATCAGTGATCCAAAATCGAAACAAAATGTTCTGATGGCCGGTGCAATTAAAACTACTTTTTAATCACAAGGATAATATTAAATTATGCATACCTTATGACATTGAGGTTCAAGTTCGGGTTGAATTTAGGATGGATCATGCCTTTTTGAACTTATTACCCACATTCCAACGATAGACCCCTCTTTTGACCATGACTACACGGAAAGAGAGTTGAGGTTGTTTTCTTTTGGAAACATTTATGGCCACTTCAGGCTAATTATATCATATTAGACTTACTACAAAACTCAAGGGCAATTTTTCCTCCAAATTGAAGGAGAATGATGGAGATGAAGAATGAAGAAGCCTAGAATTAGGGATTTAGTATATATCCTGCTATTTTAAAATATGATGTTGGCGCCTTTATGTAATTTTTATTTGTAATTGAATCAAAGTAAGGTTATTTAGGATATTTTCCTAATCTTTAGTTTCCTATATATTTAGATGCACTGTTCTTTTTTAGGAGTCAAAAAATAGTTCCGTTAGAAAACAAGAAGTATAAGAGTTTGGAGAGTCAAAAAATAGTTTCGTTAGAAAACAAGTATATGGAGTTTGGAGAGAAAACAAGAAGTACAGGGAGTTTGGAGGGGCTAGAAGGAGCGAAAAAAGGGTTTCCATTTAGTTTGGTGAGAAAATCGGAAAGAACTATGAAGAATAGGAATAAACTGTGAGCTTGATAGTTAGAAAGTAAGTTAAAAAAACAAGCCGTTAGTTTATAATTTGCTAATAGTTTAGGTTGTTTTTCCAAGTCTTTAGAATCTTGTAAATAGATGGCATAGGGTATTGGTACTCGTTGGTGTTTCTTGGATAAGCAAGTACAAAACATAGACATTGCTCTTGGTGTTGCTTGCCTCTCTTCTCTTTTTCTCTTCTTTGTTTTGTTTCTGTGCCTTCCTTTATTCTCTCTTTAGTCTTCCCTTTTTCTCTCTAAGTCCCTTAATTTCTCTTTCTGTCCCCTTAGTTTTATAAATTTGGTATCGCATTGTCCACTATCTTTATCAATATTGGAATCTAGGTTACATTCTAGTATTTGTTTATGACCATTGCCCACATAATCCACATTCGTCACTAACATTTAATAAAAATGATCAAAACACCTTATTCCTTTCTTTTTTTTCTTTTTGCATTTTCAGTAAGTATAAAGTTGAAATTTGCTTGGCTAATGTTTTTCCTGTGTTTATCCTCCAACCACCGACCATTTCCCTAAAGCCCTCCGCCCTACATTAGATGGCCGACTCCTAGCTAGTTGTTCTTCAACAACAAGTGCCTCTAATTGCTCCTCTCCTCCCTCCCTCTTATTGAATCCAAATCCATGATCAACCTTCGGCCTCGTTGGTCAGTATATTTCATCGAATCCCCTTTTCCAACCTTTTTTTCCCTCAATCAAACATGGAGCAACCCACTTCACTGGTAAGCTGCGTCTTCGTTGCCCTCCAAATGGAGCAGCCCCCTATGTATATCCAAAATGCAAGCTATCGACAAAGTCAGCCACATCAAAAGCTGAAGAGCAAAAGTTCCCTTTATCTAAAAAATAATGAGTCTTGATGAAATTATCTTTTAAGCATTGAAGGAGAGTTTTGTCATTCTCAAGGACTCTTCGGTTTCTTTTTCTCTAAATGCTCCCCCGTTTTGCACGTATACTTACCTAATTAACATCATTGATATGTTTCCCCCATATGTCCCTTCCTTTTTCCTCTTGAGGTCGATACTTGAGCTTAGGTTTAGTGCTTTTCTCTTCAATCGATGGTAACATCTTATGCTCAAAGTCATGATTCAAAGCATAGTGCTATAAAAGACTAACCTTATACGGTAGGAAATGGTGTTTGTCTTAATAAATTCACATACCTATTTTTTTCTCAAGGCTTATGTTAGGTTGTGGATCAAAGTTTGGGCAAATAGGATCATGGGTAAGTGTTTGAATTGGGATTTGAGGGATTTATAAGCAGTGAACACCAAGGTTCATATATGGTTACTTCTAAGGACTCTAGATGCGTAACGTGTTCCATGAATGTCTAACCAAACTTCCATATGCTTGGTGTTTACATTAAATTATGGCAATCATGATATTTGGGTTTGGCATTATGATAGTGGTTGAGGAGAGAGATTGTAATGCTTGAATGGTTTATGGGGATCACTGATGTTTGTGTTAGATTACGGCAGCCACCGAATATTGCATGCATGACATAGGAGTGGGTGAGGAAAGAGATTGAAGAGTTAAAGGCTTTGTGGGGAGGAGAGATAAGGGGTTATACATGGGGGCATTTCTGTCAAGACACTCTAAAAAAATACAACACCTTAGCACTTAACGTCCAAAATCACCTGTAAAGGTCACAGTTTGTAATCTAGCACCTAACGTCCCAAATTGCATGTAAAGGTCATAATTTGTAATCTATCCAAGTAAAAGGGTATCATTTGTATTATGAATTTCGAAAATGGACCAAATATGGTTAAAGTAGGATGGCATCAAATAGACATTCCCTATTTGAAAATATGTATTATAAGCTACACAAAATTGGTATTAGAGGGTCCTTGTCTCTTATCAATTTGTGGAATGTAGGTGCATTTTATTCCTAATATTTGGAAATGTCAGTAGTTTGATATTTGTAGGTCATTTTCATATTTATATGTACAAGCAAGTTAAGATGAGTCAAAAGGAATTTATCTAGAGATATTTAACTAGTAGTTGGTTTCCTATTCTATTTAGGATAGATTTAGCTGATATTGTAGCTTCTTTTCTAAGTCATGCTAGTCTTATGTGTACTTGTCATGGGATAACATTAACCCATTGATGATTTTTAAGTAAGTGAATGCACAAATTAAATGTGACCATTAGTCAGGTGTTTCTCCATTTACTTCTCTTCTCCCCTCTATCTCCCTTATTTTGTCTACTACCTTTATAATTTCTTTCTCCCACTTGGTGACCTTATGTTGTGGGTTGTGGCCGATTTCATTTGAGCTTAATGCTTTAAACTTTCTCTAAATGGTGCTTTTATATTTTAAAGAATGTCCAAACATTATCCCTCTGTAACTGAAGCTGTTAAATATTAATAAAAGTGACTAAAATACCCTTTGTATCTCTTTCTTTCACCCTCTTAGTCTGCCGCCTCCACCTTCATTTTTCTCCTCCATCGAGACAAAAGGGGGATGGATGGAAGTAAACCAAGTACAACAAGTACATAAACAAGATCGATCTTGAGCATCCCCCTTCCTTCTTCTCCACCATCATCTTCCTCCTTGCCTGTCTTTATCTTCTGTCTCCTCCCTACCAAAATTCAGAGCTCAAGGCATTTCCTGTATGAGTCTTTACCTTAATTCCCTTATATAATTTTTAATTTTTCAGAAATTTTTTTTAATCATTCACTAAACTGAGTCATGGATATGAAAATTTTCCCATTGAAATCTGAGCCATATTCATATAAGAAAATCACTCCAATGTTGGTTGGTAAGCCTGAATTTTGGGTGAGAGTGGTGGAATTAAGTTTATATAAAGATGAGGGAAGAGGATTCAAATTGGTTAACAGCTATGTTTAAAAAAGTGCGCCCAGGGCGTGCCTAGGCTCACAAAAGCCTAAGGCCCACCCTCTTGCGCCTTGGAATGGGTCAAGCTCAGCTCATTCTTAAAGCCCGTGCTTTTTTGGGCTTTTCTGGGCTTCAAACCGAGGCCCAAAGCCCACAAAGCCTGCGCTTTATAGATCATAATAGACCATTTGGGAAAAAAAAGAAAAAAACCTTTAAGGGGCCTCGACCACTCTTTTTGTTTGCGGAAGCCTTTCAATCAAGATGCTAATAGAAGTAAACAAAGCATATTGCTACTACTAAACATGAGTTTGGAGCTAGAAACCGTAACCCTGGTGACAACAATCATGTAAGTGCTTTGTTCTCCTGTCGTCTTTTAGACTTCCTTCTTCATCCTCCTTCTCTGTTATTGGACAACTATGAAAGGTTTTTCTTTGTTTCGTTGTTTTGTTTTTTTGGGCTTCAAGGAGGTTGAAAATGGTGCCTTCTCCAGTGCTACAATGGTACTGAGTCCTTGCTTTTTTTTGTGCTTCTTAATCTTTCTCCCTCTCTAACTCTGTCGGACTCTCTCTCTCTCTCTCTCTCTCTCTTTCTTCCTGGCATGCTGGCAGTATGTGTTATGTTTTTGGGGTTCAATTTGTAGTAATCTAATTGAACGATGTTTAATACTTTAATTGTATTTTGTCGTATTTAATTGATTCTCTTTTTTTTCTGGTGGTTGGTGAAAATCATTTATTTGGTGCCATTATCTAGCTGATTTTAGAAGAAATATGGTTTTTGAATGATATTCAAGCATTTCTTTGTAAAAGTGCGCCTCGCGTTTAAAAAGCCTATGCCTTCGCCTCGAAGGCCGCGCCCGGGGCCCTAGGACCCATTGCGCTTTTTTGCGCCTCGAGCTTTTTTAATCTAAGGTTAAAAGGGGATGACCCAAAATTGGAGATGAATTACTTCATTTCTACAGCAAAGAGTAGAAGTGGGGGGCCTTGAAATTACTAGATCTTGAGAATATACCCAGGTCTCTGAGTTGATATCAAGATCTTGTTCGCTTACTTTCTCAAATTAGCCCTCACCAGCTTCTTCTTTCACTTTCTCTTACGAGTTATCAACTCTGTGAGTATTTGATACCCAAATGAAGAAGTTGTAATAATGGGAATGAAATAGGGAACATTACGGTTCCTTTTTGACTCACAAATCCTCATTTTTGCTTTCTTATTTCAATACTAGCTTTTTTAACCTTCAATTGCTTACAAAGCTCGGGGAGGAGCATGAGAAACTACGATGAGAAGCCATTGTAGTTGTGAATTTTTGGAGCTTCAACAGGGAGACGAGGCAGAGGAGACGAGTGATGTAAAGTGGGATTAATTATTATCGACATAGAGAAAGATAGACAAAAATTGAAGCTTCAAACTTCAAGGTTTTCTAGCTCCTTTCCATGGTTTCTGGTTTGAGGGAGGGAGATGAGTGAGTGCTCAGAGTCAGAGGGAGGGAAATGAGAATTGGAGTGATGTCGTATCTCAGAAGGAGTTCTATGGCAATGTGTATTCTAGGAAGAATAGGAGATTTCGTACTCTAGGGATCTTCTTTTAGGATAAAATCTTTTTATTTTCCTAGATTATTTGTCATAATCTTATCATAATCTTTGGATTTATTTTTATATTTTTTTTCAGCTGTATTGATTCCTATATAAACCCCTCTCGTGCTTTGCGGAAAGACACACTTGAATGAATTGAATTATTAAGTTTTCAGAAGTTCTTGTGTTATTTTCTAGGTGTGGAAATTGCTCTTAGAGCGTCCTGTATCAGATTGGTATCAGAGCTTTTGATCCTAACAATTGCGAAACCCTTTCTCACTCAAGCTTTTGGTTTAGCTTCCCTTTGATTTCCTTTTTTCCTTTTCCTCACGTACAAAAAAAAAAAAAGAGAAAAACAAACGAAGGAAGAAACCCTAACCTTGCCAAGCTTTAATTTCCGTCACCCATAGTGGCTGACCACTGGCGCTGACCTTCACCCGCACCCTCCTCAGCCCTGGCCGCCGCCGGAGCCTCCATTCACTAAGTTGGAACCCTAGCCGCGCCACCTTGCCCTTCGATTACACCACCACCGGGCCCGGTCGCCACCACCGGGCCACCACCTACCCTTGGTCGCCACCTCTGGCCGACCACCACCAGCCTTCCACCGTAACCGGCCGCTCGCTGGAACCCTAGAAGCCAAATTCGCCAACTCTAATTTTGCGAATTACTCCCAATTCGAACCTTAGACTCTCAACTCAACCCCAATCCATCACCGAATCCCAAAATTCACTCCCTTCCTCTAAAATTCTCTGATTTTCGCTCAAAAATCCCACATCAAGTGAAGCAAATCGCATCAATTTTTGCTTCAATCGATTGCTCCCAAACTGCGAAACCCTAACCCTCAAATTTCGAAATATTTGTGCGGACAATTGGAGGCTTGGGGGGGGCCTTCGGTTAGAGGCAGAGAAGGCCGGTGGCTGCCGACCCTTCTCCCCGGAATTTTCTCTGGCTGACTTCCACAAGTTGCTGCCAGCTACTGTTGCTGCTGAAGCTGAAGCTGCCGCTAAAACGCCCCTGTTCGTGCTGCAGCCCAGAAGCCTCCGTTCGTACCCAATTGCTTGACCACTTGTCTCCAACAACACTTGATGCAGTCCTGCCACTGCCGAAGGTACGGAACCTAAGCCAATTCTTGCGAGTCTCCAAGAGGTACGGGGAGCTCGATTTACCTTAATAAGAGTTTGATTCTCTATAATTGAAATTAGCCTAATTCCTAATTGTTTGGGTTTTTGAGTGTTGCTTAGATCCTGCTTTCTTCCCTTGCTACTTATTCCCTGCTTGGTTTGAGTCGTTTCAATAATCCATATCAAACTTTTGTGATTTGTGGTGTGTGTAGTGGTGGGTTTATCGCTGTCGTTACTATTGCAACTTGGTTTAATCTCAGCCCTTACATCTTGCATTCATAGTTGCATCCATCATGTCCTCCTAACCCAAACAGCCTTACCAATCTCAGATTGACACCTTATCTGAAAGGCTTGACTGTCAAGATGTTAGGTTTGACCAGCTCGAGGCCAAAATTGACAAACTTACTCGAGCATTGGAGAAGTTACCCATGCTTGACCAACCTCAAACCCCACCCCAATTTTCCCCTGATCTACTTGTTGGGGGGGGGAATGATCGTCGTCAGTGGGTCGTTTATAAGTCAAGTCGGGCTAATGAGCTTGAGGAGAGGGAACCAGAACCATTCACCCCATCTAACCCTCGAATGCAGGGGGAGAGGGGTAACCTGAGGCATGACTAAGGGGACCATAGGAACCGTCGGCTCGACAACCCTAGAGATGACAGGAGGACGGGTAACCTTAGGGAGCCTAGGCATGCAGACCTTGAAACTGACCGTAGGAGTGTTCACGAGGGCTACTCCGATATTACTAGAAAGGTGAAAGTTGATGTACCTTCTTTTGATGGGAAGATAGATGCTACGACTTTTCTGACTGGATAGTTGCTATGGAGGACTATTTTGACTAGTATGAGATGTCTGATATTGAGCGGGTTCGATTTGCCAAGATGAAACTCATAGGACCTGATAGGAAGTTTTGGCAAACTGTCACGAGTCACCTTGAGCGAATGCGTCAACCTCCTATCATTTAATGGGAAGTTATGCAGGACAGGTTGAAAGAAAAGTACCTCCCTTCTTTGCATAAGGCACACCTTGTCGACCAAATGCTAGACCTTAGACAGCCCACCTCTAGTGTGTCTGATTACATCAATAGTTTTGAAGAATTGACTCAACGTTGTGACCTTCTAGAGGATCTTTCCATTACCATAGCCCGCTTCATTCGGGGCTTATGGACTGACCTTAAGAGGGAAGTAACCTTATCTGCACCTTATACTCTCGATGATGCTTACCACAAAGCTTTAGAGGTTGAAAAACTTGATAAGCTTTACCCGGTGCGGCGTCTTGCTCCTTCCTCTAGGGCCCCTGCCCATTCTGTTCCTAAGATGACTGAGTTTTCTGTGAGTGCTTTAACTTTTAAGGATCGTAACCCTCATAACCTACCTAGAGTAGCCCCGCAGGAAGCTTCCTTTGGTACATCTCGTAACCCAGTTCAATGTTTTAGCTGTCGTGGGAGAGGTCATTATGCTTCTGAGTGCCCTCACCGTACCCTGGCCTTCGAGCATGAGTCATTTGGGCCACCCGAACTTAAGGAAGAGGTCGTTGACCACGAGGGAGAGTTTGAAGATCTTGTTGATGTTGAGAATAGGCTTCTTCATGATGCACATCTTGGAGTTGTGAGATGCCTCTTAGCCAACCCAGTCATGAACGATGAGTGGAAACGTACCACCATCTTCTATACTCCTATGAGGTGTAGGGAAACTCTTTTGAAAATGGTTTTAGATGGTGGCAGTACCATGAATGTTGCTGCTATAAAGTGTTGTCATCTTAAAGCAGAACCCCACCCCCATCCTTTCAAAGTAGCCTGGGTTAACAAGACCCACCTCACAGTTATCCATAGATGTAAGATTCCGATCCAGATTGTGGTTACAGGGACGAGGTTTTATGTGATGTCCTCCCAATGGATGTCGCTCACATTCTCCTAGGTCGTCCTTGACTTTATGACCGGAATGTCTCACACAACGGAAGAGAGAACACTTATACCTTTAGGTACATGAATAAGAACATCATTTTTAACTCATGTCGACCTAGAGAGTTGCTGTCTTCCCCAAGTCCCAAACCTTCCCCGATCTTGTCGTCTCCCCACAGTGTGTCTACTCCTCATAGGGGAACTATTTTCCTCCTTCACCACAGACCTTTTGAGACATTGGGAAACTCTAACAAGTTCTTCCTGACAATCTTAGCTAGGGAGCTAGCTTCAGACTCCATTGCCTTCCCTAACGTCCCTTCTGACGACCTGTCTCTTCGGGACCTCCCAGTTGAGATTGATGACGTGCTTAAAGAATTTGTCGATGTTGTCCCCGAGGAACTTCCTAGTGAGCTCCCTCCCCTTCGTGACATACAACATGCTATTGACTTGATCCCTGGTTCCCAACTCCCTAACCTTCCTCATTATTGGTTGAATTCAACTGAGCGCGAAGAATTGAATAGGCAGGTCCAAGAACTATTGTCTAAGGGCTTTGTTCGTCACAGCATGAGTCCCTGTGCGGTCCCTGCCCTCCTTACCCCTAAGAAGGACGGATCGTGGAGGATGTGTGTCGATAGTAGAGCTATTAATAAGATTACAGTCAAGTATAGATTTCCCATTCCGAGGTTAGAGGACATGCTTGATTGTCTTGTGGGAGCTAGCTGGTTCTCTAAGATAGACTTGCGTAGTGGTTATCACCAGATCCGCATTAGACCAGGAGACGAATGGAAGACTGCCTTTAAGACTCAAGATGGCTTATTTGAGTGGATGGTTATGCCTTTTGGGCTATCCAATGCTCCAAGTACCTTTACGAGACTCATGACTCACGTTCTTCAGCCATTTATGGGAAAATTTCTGGTCGTCTATTTTGATGACATCTTGGTATATAACAAGTCTAGGACAGACCATGTTGACCATCTGAAGCAACTCCTGTGCGCACTTAGAGAGGCCAAGCTCTTTGCTAATCTGAAAAAGTGCATCTTCCTTCAAACCCAAGTCCTCTTTTTAGAATTCATTGTGTCCGCTCAAGGTATCTCTGCGGACCCCGACAAAGTTAGATCCATTAGGGAATGGCCTGAACTTAAGACCCTTACTGAGACTAGGAGTTTCCATGGTCTAGCCTCCTACAGGAGGTTTATCAGACACTTCAGCTCTATCATGTCCCCTATTACAGACTGCTTGAAGAAAGGCCCATTTCAGTGGACTCCTAAAGCGGCATCTGCCTTTAAGGAGATTAAGGACATGATGTCATCTGCTCTAGTCCTTAGGCATCTTGACTTTAGTAAGGTTTTTGAGGTTGCTTACGATGCTTCTGGGTATGGCATTGGTGGAGTGTTAAGTTAGGAGGGACATCCCATAGCATTCTTTAGCGAAAAACTTAGCGAATCTAGGCGGATCAAGTATACTACCTACGAGAAAGAGTTGTATGCTCAGCTTAAGTCCCTTCGCCATTGGCGCTATTACCTTCTCCCGCATGAATTTGTTGTATATTCGGATTATGAGGCCCTTAAGCACTGGAATTCTTAGTCTAGTATCAATCCTAAGCATGTTAGGTGGATTGAGTATATTAGTGAGTACTCCTTTGTCCTTAAGCACAAATCTGGTGTTGAGAACAAGGTGGCTGATGCCCTCAGTCGCATTGGCTGCCTCTTACAGACAATGCGAGTTGAGGTTCTCGGTTTTGACAAGCTCAAAGGCACTTACACCTCTTGTCCTGACTTTTCACTCATTTACTTGGACCTTTCGGCTGGAAATCGCAACCATCACTTTGATTTTGTCATTCACGATGGTTTTCTGTTTCGGGGGTCCAAGTTATGCATTCCTAAGACATCGTTCCGGGACTTCTTAATTTGGGAGATGCATGCTGGGGGCCTAGTTGGCCACTTCGGTAAAGACAAAACCATTACTTTGGTTGCAGATCGCTTCTATTGGCCCTCTCTCAAAAGAGATGTACATTGCATTGTGTTTCAGTGCCGTACCTGTCAGTTAGCTAAGACTAAGAGGCACAATACGGGACTTTATACTCTTCCTATCCCGCATGCTGCGTGGAAGGACATTAGCATGGATTTTGTACTGGGTCTTCCTAGAACATCCCATGGTCTTGATTCAATCTTAGTTGTGGTTGATAGGTTTTCTAAGATGGTCCACTTTATTGCCTGTAGCAAGACAGATGACGCTTCACATGTTGTTAAGTTAGTCTTTTGAGAGGTTGTTAGGTTGCATGGTCTTCCCACTTCCATAGTGTCAGATAGAGATGTCAAATTCATGAGCTATTTCTGAAAGACCTTATGGAGACTGTGTGGTACTACTCTGAAATTTTCTGCGGCTTTTCACCCTCAAACGGATGAGCAAATTGAGGTTGTTAACCGCAGTTTGGGGGAGTTACTTAGATGCATTGTGGGCGAGAAACAAGGCACTTGGGATTTGACTTTACTCCTTGTTGAGTTTGCATATAACAATGCGGTCAATAGAACCACAGGTAAGAGTCCCTTTAAGATTGTCCATGCTTACTCTCCTCGTGCCCCTGCTGACCTTATTCCCCTCCCACCTGATGCCCTCGTGTCACATCCTGCATCCACATTTCACAGCATATTCATGACTCGCATGCTGAGATTCGACTCAAGATTGCTTTAAGCAATGACAGCTATATAAGCATTCAGCTGACATGCATCGCAAAGTTGCGAATTTTGAGGTGGATGATTTTGTTATGGCTCGAATTCGACCTGAACGATTACCCAAAAACTCCCTCAAAAAACTTCATGCTCGTGCCATGGGATCCTACCAAATCCTTCGGAAGTTGGGATCTAATGCATATGCACTTGATCTCCCTGACAGTTTAGGTATTAGTCCTATTTTCAATGTGGAGGATCTCACTCTTCCTCGAGGTACTTTCGAGCCTCCTTGTCTTCCTTTTGGGGTTTCTGTAGGTCCTTAGGTCCCTAGACTCCCACCTTTGCCGCAGTCGCACACCGACATCGAGGCGGTGTTGGATGATGAGTTTGTGTCCTCTTTTCGTGGGGGGTTCCGACGCTTCCTGGTGCAATGGTCAGGATGGCCCAGTCAAATGTTACTTGGATTACTGAAGATGAGTTTCGTGATATGAATCTGACTCTTTTAGACTTGTACTTCCAAGACAACTCGTCGGCGTCGAGTTCTTTTCCGGTGGGGGAGAATGATGTCGTATCTCCGAAGGAGTTCTATGGCAATGTGTATTCTAGGAAGAATAGGAGATTTCGTAATCCAGGGATCTTCTTTTAGGATAAAATCTTTTTATTTTCGTAGATTATTTATCGTAATCTTATCGTAATCTTTGGATTTATTTTTATATTCTTTTTTCAGCTGTATTGATTCCTATATAAACCCCCCTTGTGCTTTGGGGAAAGACACACTTGAATGAATTGAATTATTAAGTTTTCAGAAGTTCTTGTGTTATTTTCTAAGTGTGAGAATTGCTCTTAGAGCGTCCTGCATCATGGAGCTAGGTTCATATTGATTTGGGGGTTTGGTATTTGTAAAGAGGGAAAGATAGAAGCAAGAGTGATTTTATCGCATAATGTCCTATTTTAGAGTCATCATTTAAGTCACGCCACACATATAGGACAAAGTACATGATATTGTGGAAAAAGTTAAAAATGATAAATGTTTACAGTCACCAAATGGAATTTTTCTAGTTTTTTATTAATAGATTACATATCCCAGTATGTTATCACCTATTGATGATTATTGGATATGTAAATACACGACTCTTGGTGCTACTTGAATTCTCTGTTTCTCTTTTTTCTTTTTTTCCCTTTGTTTCCTGCCTTGCTCTATCCCCTATCTAATCTTTCTCCTTTCTCCTGTTCAAATTCCTCCTCTTCCCTTCTCCCTTGATCTCTACCAAGTTGGTATCAAAGCATCCCTGTCTCTACCCCCAAGTCGTTGAATTGAAGTCTGTAGCTGGGCCACCTCCTTCCTTGCCCATGATCTTTTTCTTCTTAACCTTGTAATCAACTTTACTTTGATTAACCTTGCTTCCTCTTTTTTTCTTTTTTTGGTCCCTTTTTTTTTTTGGGGGGGGGGTGATAAAGGCCAAGCATTTTATTGTCAAAAATTGAGCAAGATTACCCTATTTTTAAATATAGGGCAATATAAACTAGGAGAACGCCCAGGACCTCAATTTTCTCATTAATACTTTTTCTCCAGTCTATTCTTGTTGCCGACCTTATCTACAATCTGAAGCAATGGTGCTCGGACTGTGGTACAGGGTATCATATGGGTGCATATGCGCATGAACACCACAGCATAATTTAAAACTAAAGATAAGGGGATATGTGTCTATGTGTAACTTGCTTTTTCTAAGTTAACAGTTCTATCAGTGTTAAAGCTTCCTTGCTGGAAAACAACCTTATTTCTTTGTTTTGAAGTCTCATAGTAACTTGCTGCTCTTGCAGCTCAAAGAATCTTTTTAAACAAGCTTGGCTTTTTCGTTTTCATGGTGTGTTGATGTAATTGAGTCACAGATCAAGGCCCGAAGAAAATTTTAAGCCAATGGAAAATCTTGTCCATAATAGTGCAAGCTTGAGAACAACCGAACAGAAGATGTTCTTATGTTTCCGAAGCAGTTTTACACGAACGACAGTCATTTGCAAGATTGGGATTGAATTCAGCAGCCTTGTTCCTAACCTCCTGGTGTTTATGATTCAAAACCAACGAGAAGTTGTACTTAATGTTTAGGAAAAATAATCCTGCTCTGTCTGCTATTATCCGACCTGACCTTCTGATCTCAATGCAAGGGCAATTTATATCCCTTACTAGCAAATACACTGTCAGAAGGCCAATTGCTTCCTTGAAACAACTATTACAAAATGCAGAGTTAATCTTGAGAAGGGAAATGCTTTTATGTGTCTTCCGTATGCTATAGCAATCTTGTGTCACTTTCGGATAAAAAGAAGGAAGGATCCTCTGTGGTTTTGCTAAGGAAAATAAGTTGTGAGAAGTCCTAACCTAAACTCAAAATCGCCGTATATTTTCTTTAGTTCTGGGTTTTGATCACATGAAAAATCAGAGTCTCCACTAGTAAAAAATTGTGCTTTTTTGCTTAACTCGGTTCTGTTTGGATTTGCATTCCAGATCATTTGGTTTCTTATGTGTTTTTGAGTCACCCATAGCGAACATTAGCAATTCTTAAGAGCATGCTAATTTATTTTACCCTGCTCTGCCCCCCCCCCCAAAAAAAGAAAAGCTTTGACGTTAGGATTCTTTTTTCCTTTTTTTATGTTTGTTGGGCAGGGAGTGTTTTAAGAATCCATACCAGATTCCACAGATCCAGCCTAGTGGGTCTGGAGATACTGACTAGAAGTGCTAAGATATTTTATTTGTCCTCCCATGGAGCACTCTAGAGAATCTTAGGGCCCGTCCTGGCCAGCTTAATATTGTAATTCAAACAGCAAAGGGGGTATATGCTATATGTAATTGGACCTCAAGGTTTGGGATGGGTGCTCTTAGCAGTAAAGTACCTCTAAATTCTCAATAATTTGCTCCCTTTTTTCTAGGAAAAATGGCACTATCTTTATGTTGTCTGCCATGCCAAAAGGATGACCTTTTTTAATTTTTAAAAAAAATTTCTCTGAATGGCTAATCAATAAATATATTGACCTTCTCATAGTTAAGAATAATATATTTGTGAATTTTCCACCTGTTGTTCAATCTTTTCTTGACTAAGCTAATCTATTCTCCATTTGCACTTCTGCAATTAGAAGTCTGGCATAACATAATTGATTTGTGCTGTCTCTTGTGCTTCATTCCAAACCTATACAGTGGCTGGCATTCCTTTGGGAATTTTCCCACCCTGTTATTCAATCTACTCTTGACTTCGCTATGCTATCTCCATTTACACTTTTTTGCGACGAGAAGTCTGCCATAACATATAGATTTGTGCATTCTGTGATGCTTAATTCTAAACCTACAGTGACTAAAATTCCGTTGAGACTTTTTCTACGTTGGTATTCGCTCCTTTTGTGACTTAAGTTAATCTATCATTATTTACACTTCTGCAATGAGAACTCTGGTGTAACATAATAGTTTTGTGCATTCTCCTGTGCTTGATTCCAAACCTCACATTGACTGTCATTCCTTTGGGGTTGAAGTCTTTTAAGTTTGATGCTACGCAGCATTTAGCAGCTTGTAAAGATAACTTGACAATTGAGGGTAACTACACCATGATTGCAAGAAATTATACATGCTATTCGCGGGAATTGAAAGTTGCTGTTTACATTGCAGGTCAAGTCCAGAATGATGGGAGACTCTACATACAAGAGCACACTTGACTGTTTTATCAAGACTTTGAAGAATGATGTATGGTCTTTATGTTGCTCATTCATTATTCCCCTCTCTCTCTCTCTCTTCTGCCCTAGGATATCAATGACTTGTCTGAGGAATGGTTGACAAGACAATAATATTGCTGAACAGTGAAAGATTATATATGCACACAAAGGTGTGGTTCAGTGAATTTCCCCAAGTTCCATCAAGGAGACATGGGTTCATATCGCACTAATATGACTTTCCATTACAGTTCTCCATTTCTCAAAGTCATAAATTTTTTAAGAAAGTCATTTTGATATTTGTAAGTATGATCTCATAAAATCTGCGGGTTCATAGCTCAAGGCAGTGGGAGTATTTCTTTTGGGCAGTACCCAATCTTAAAATTGCTAATGCTGTAAGAAACCTGAAATCTTGGAGAAGCCTTAGAAGCATCTTCTGTTAAATTCCTATTCAAGTGTCTACTACGTCCTGCACTAGTGTCGCCTTAGAGTGTATTAGGTCATAGGGTCTGTTCCCTTTCCCGTTGTGTGTAGTCAGTAACATTGTGATGTCCCCCTATCTATTTTATCTCTCATACTAGGATGTTGAATGAATTTGCTGTTGAAACAAAGGCAATGGAGGGAGAACATTTTGAAACGGGCCCCAATTTGCCAGTTTGTTTTATGCGGGTGGTTTTTGGTCTGGATGGTTCTCTCTCTCTTTTTTTTGGGGGGGGGGGGGGGAAGGGTGTTGAATTTGGAATCAGGATTTATTTGTTTTAAAAAATTACTTCTCTTCCCTGCCTCTCTCGTCTTTTTCCTCCACCCTTCCCTTTCCCATCCCAAATTTGCTAAGAGGCACCACCACATGCAGTCAAAAAGGAAAGCTCATCCTTAATAATGAAGGAAAGGGGAAGGGGACCAATATGGGTAGTGTGTACCGAGAGAGGGCCAAAAAAAGTTAGAAGGGCTTCGTTTATGGCTGTAAGTTTTTCTATTTGAGTTGTCTTTTGATCTATATCTCTATCTTCACATCCACTGTAGAAGAGCTCCATTTATGGCTATGAATTTTTCCATTTGAAGTGCCTTTCAATCCGTAGCTCTACCTACACTTCCCCTTTTGTGTTTTGCAGGGTCCTCTTGCATTTTACAAGGGCTTCATCCCAAATTTTGGACGCCTTGGATCATGGAATGTCATAATGTTCTTGACTTTGGAACGGGTATAAAGTGGAACCAGTATTCTTATTGCAATGTTCTTGAGTATTTCAATATTTCAATTTCAGCAACAGAATCTTATGGAAGGAAATGCCTTGTAAGCAACATTTTCATGAAGTAGAATGCATTTTTATCAGTGTGTTCCTTGGACGATCATGAACTAGAAGTCTAGAACACGTATTTGATCAAATAGAGCTATTTCTCCTGGTCTGGACAAAATAGGCTGATGCATTGTTGAGGAATGTTGCTGATTTCCAGCAGTGCAACAAGGGATTCTTAGAAGTCGATTTTTTTGCTAAAAAGATCAGAGCAACAATACACAAAGGAAACCAAATACTGACATGAAGTTTTTTTTTTGGTTTTTTTGGGGGGGGGGGGGAATCATTATTTCTTCCCCTTTTTTGGAGGGTGGGGGTTGGGTCCTGTTGGAAAGTCGAGCCAGCTTTATGGCCGCAAGCTTTTGCTGAGAAACCAACTTCATTCGTGCATGCTTTAGCGGCTTGTGTTTATCTGCTTGGGAAACAAATGGTGCCTTTTGGTGCCATGCACTACTTTATTATGCACTTACATCTGAGAGGCAAAATTTGCTGAGACACCAACTTTATTCATGCATGCTTTAGTGTCTGTGATTGTCTGCTTGGAAACAAATGGTACGTTTTGGTGCTATGCACTACCTTATAATGCACTTGCTGACCGTCTTCCATCCGACAGGCAAAGAAGTTCGTGAAAAATTTGGAGTCATCCTGACTTGAAGATTTGACGAGAGTTTTGCTTGCATAGTGATAGCCGTTGACAGAAACTGAAGCCCCATTTTCTTCTTGGTCATCTGGATGATTATTTTTATATGGAAACATCTTTCGACTGGAGACTTGCTGAAATAAACAGAAGGGGAAAAGCTGCAAATGCCATCATAGTTATACATTTGATGAATTATGTGAGATTTTTTCCCATTGCAGCCGGCAATTGCGCAATGTTGTAACTGATGTTGGCGTGATCTTTTACTGGTCATTGTATTTTTGTTTTTTTACTGCTTCACCGAAACCTGTAAAACTTTCACGCGGGTCGTGGTGACTCTGTTATCTTGCTTTCTCATTGCTTACAAAAGCCTAGCTTTGAATCGACCGCAAGGCAATTGATGTACATGCTGAGGGTTCAAGCCAAAACTTAAATTAAGAGTGAAAGTTTAAAACCAAGAGAGAATACAATCAATACAAAACCAAGGAAAGTGGGATGTAATATGCTGGTTGTGAGGCAGCAAACACGTGAGATAGGATGAGTTTTAGAATCAAGGGATTCTAAATGATAAAAGAAGAGAAGAAAACACCAAAGAACACCAAGGGGAATCACATGGGTTTGTAAGGTCCGAATGAACACCTTAAGCAATTTAAGTTGTTTCAAAGGGTTTGGATGGTTTAAACTCTTACTTA
>JAKOGI010001303.1:245000-262992 GCA_029747015.1 Carnegiea gigantea
CCATGTTAGTGAACTTGTACATGTATTTTAGTGAACTTATGCACTTACTTTAGTGAACTTGCACATGTATTTTAATGAACTTGGCTATTCATCATGGTGAACTTGTATTGTACATATCTTAAAGTGAACTAAGACAATGCCTTGTACATTCATTCTTGTGAATTAAGTCATTTACTCAATTACATTTATGGTTTCGTAGATATGGTTTACATGTAAGATCCATTAGACCTAACTTCCAATACTAAGTTAGTCAAACACTTTAGGAGATGAACTTGTACGTTTGGTGAACTTGCACATATATTTTAGTGAACTTGGCTATTCATCATGGTGAACTTGTATGTTTCTTAAAGTGAACTAAGTCAATACCTTCTACATTCATTCTTGTCAATTACGTCATGGATTTTTTATTGAACTTTGCAGGCATATTTTAATGAATTTATATATTAGTCTACTTAGTCAATTTTGCATTAGTAAACTTGTACATTCATATTAATCAAATTGGATATATGCATCGCGGTGAACTTATACATGTACTTTCGTGAACTTGCACATGTATTTTAGTGAACTTGGCTACTTATGATGGTGAATTTGCATTAGTTAAGGTTTACATTCATATTAATGAAATTTGCATATGGCAAATTGTATGTTTTTAGCTTGCAAGCTTTATGATTGGTGTACTCTTAACGAATTTTTTTTTTTCATTTTAGGCAAAATGGTTTATACAAGAAGTAGTCAAAGGTCAACAAACCCTAGCGATCATCAAGGAGATGTAGGGATTGAAATGCAAAACACTCAAAGGTATTGTGTTAATCATTTACTCGATTACATGAATATGAAATTAGTAATTAGCTCCTTTTTTGGGAATCATAAGAAAGAAGAATTGAAGAAATAATAATAAGTCATCATGGTGAACTTATACATGTACTTTAGTGAACTCGTCGATATTCCCCACCATAAACTTCGGGCCATATTTTAGCGTGTTCACAATTTGTTCCCTCTTGAATGAATGATTTTATGTAGAGAGATCATTTTCAATAGTGGTGAACTTGCACATATATTGTAGTAAACTTGGGTGCTCATCATGGTGAACTTGTGCCTTTTAGAAAGTGAACTAATTCAATCCCCTTGTATATTTAGTCTTGTCAATTAACGCATGCTCTTTTTGGTTACATATGAGTAATAAATTTATGCATTTGTTTTAGTAAGGTTGGATATATGCTTTTGTAGATATGATGTGAATGTAAAGATGCATTACCGCTAACTTCCAATACTAAGCCACTCAAAAACTCATCCAATGTGATCGTCCTTCACAAATGTAGATTTAATCTCACATGTATCCATTTTAAGTGTACAACTCATTCAATATAATTGTCCACCATATATGTATATTAACTGCATCCTTATTAATACAACCCTAAGCTATAGCAAAGATTTAGGCTAATTTGGTTGGTCTAGTGTATACTGATATCAGTTTATTAAAATTAATACAGTGAACACTCTGGAAGTAAGCGGTCTCAAGGACAACAAAAAGACAGAAAGGGGAAGAAACTTCGTGCTCAACCAAAAAGATTGTGCATTCAAGGTAATGCAAAGAGACCAACATCAGTGTACATTGCTACCACTACTGGCGAATCTAATGAAGCTTCTAGTGATGCACACACTGAGGAGTACATCCCTTTGGAGACAGCAACTCCCACACCCACACCCACACCTACCTCAACATTTCCTAGTCAATGTTCACAACCAAGCCGTCAACCTCCAAATACACCCTCAAATGGATCTAGAAGCAGCACCTTTGGATGGTCAGCAAGGTACACAAAGAAGTCATGATATGTGTGATACACCAACAATGACCCAAGAAGAAGAAGGAGTAGTGGTATTAGGCAGTAATTCAATAGGTGTTCATACTACCCAATTGAGAAACAAACCAAAAACAAAGAAAAGCAAACCAAAAGAATTCAACAATCGGATGTCACCCAAGGGGTTGACGCAGCTAATTGAAAAGCTAAATGATAAGCAAAGGGAAGCCCTTAAAGAAATTGGTTTTGGCGGCTTCTTGTACTTGCAAGTTGACATGATTCGAGGGAAGTTAGCAGTGTGGTTAGTTCGCAATTTCGACACTTGCTCATGCTCCCTGCCCCTCACCCATGGCAGGTTGAGAGTCACTGAGTATGATGTCTATATGACATTAGCTCTTCCCAAGGGCCCCCTTGAGGTGACTGAGGCGAAAAATGAAACGAATTCTAGTGCGGAATTCAAAACCTTACTCAAGCGATGGAAAGAACAATGGCTTGACCGAGATAGTGTCCCTAAATCTGGGAAGATGGTTAAGATGATTTGTAGTCAGATAGATGGGGGAGAGGAATTTAAAACAGACTTCATAGTGCTTGTGGTGTCTACTTATATCAATGGGAACCAAAGAGGTGAAGTGAATTACTTGGTACTTGATGCATTATTGGATTTAAGCAAAGTAGGAGAATTAAATTGGGCGCGATACACAATGGCAGCCCTTGTCTCATTAGTTGATGAGCAGAAAAAGAAGACCTCATGGTTTTTTAGAGGGCCAATACTCTTCCTAATAGTACGTTAAGAATTTCTATTCATTTATTTTATTCCTGCACTTAATTGGAATCCTTAAAATTTTTAGATCATCTAATTTTTCATGCAAGTTTTGTAAAAAGAAATTGAACGTTTTTCTTATTTCACAGCTTTGTTATCTTGATTGGGTTGTTTTCAAAGTACGGATTATCAAGCATCAGCTCCTAACCTTGAGAGGATGGACAAATGATAAAATGAAATCAAGGGAAGAATAAGAATTTGAAGTCGGTTTTGGCAAAGGTGCCTTTCAGGACTGTCTAGATTAGACCGAAAGGCCTGATGAAGTTCAAGTGGTTTATGAAGAAGAACCATCTAAACCTGCTACTGAAGCTAAACATGATACTGTACGGTCAAAGATTAAGGTGTATGACCCCCTACGTTAGACTCTTTGCTCTATACTATATGTAACATCTAGGTGTCTACGCAGTTAGTAAATGGCCATACTTTTATGTTTGTGTATGATATCTAAAAGCAGACTTGTTTAGTATTTTGATTTGATGCGAATTCATAAGGAAATGTCAAAATAGCCCCTAAGTAGGTGGACTTGTTTGAAGTCTCAAAGATGAACGTAACCTAGGACTCAGACTCAACATCGACCTTATGTTGCTTGGCCTGTCTTTCTTCTCATTTGTCTTTCTTTTGATCAGGCACTTCTTGAGGATGCTAAGAAGGCGAGCAATGAGATCATCACCAATACTCGTGTCTTGGCAGGGGTGATCATGGAATTAGAGAAGTTGGTTCCTAAAGCACATGCTTCACTAAAGAGAGTAAGAACAATGGCTGTGCAGACCACAATTGATGCACTGTTTGCAGAGACAACCTTGTCGGGGAAGTCAAAGAGTACCAAACCGGTACTCTCACCCGACCCCTATGAGTCGGAAGATTTCTTGTTGGCGGTTGAGGCAATCGAGGAGCAATTTTTGACTGCCCAAAAAAGCGAACATCACTTCCCATAATTTACTCTGCCAAGTTTCAGCCTCGACTTGTCCATGAAGAAGAGAGCGTTGGCCCTGCTACTGGAGTTGTGATCAGAGAGCTAGATGTCGATGTTCCATTACGAGATGTACAAGAAGCAAGCTATGTTGGCAAAGGCAAAGCCATTATGGAGGAAGTGTCAAGAAGACCAAGAACGAGGTCCATGTAATGCAGCACCATACAAGTGCCAATAGGTATGTTTCCACCTTTGTTCCTTTAGCCTCTCTCTGTGTCTCTCCCTATTTCTCTCTCTCTCTCTCTCTCTCTCTCTCTCTCTCTCTCTCTCTTTACACAATGAATGTAAACATGGCCTGACACAAGCACAATGAATGTAAACATTGCCTCACACAAGAAAATCAAGTACTCATCCACTCATCCACTTTTGGGGAGGGGGGAAGGGGGTGGATGGCAGTCTAAATATGCTGATGGACTGGCCCAAAAACCATCGAAATAGGTAATATGATGAAAATTCCATAACTTGACTTCCAATGAAAAGAGGGATTTGCACTTATTAACTGAGCAAGCTGAGAGATAAATCACTCTTAAATGTTTAACTAGTATTTCATGCAGCTTTGATCAGGTGCACCCGATCCTGCTGATGACTCTAGAAGAAGCCTAGCGCATTGATAATGACAAACATATGCTTACAGCTTAATTATTTAGTTATGATGATTAATTAGCACCAAATCATTGCTGATATTACATTGTCTCTCTCTCTCTCTCTCTCTCTCTCTCTCTCTCTCTCTCTCTCTCTCTCTCTCCAGTGAGAGATACTTACATTCTTGGCAGCACAAAACTAGCTAGCTAGACTCATACAGATCAAAAAACCAGTTATAATTCAAATGACATGCATGATACTTCTTTTTTAGTTCTTTTTTGCCTAAAAAATCACACACAGAGAAGCAAGCATGAACAAAGCAGCTCATTAGGTCAACTGTATGCATATTTTTAACCTGTTTGAGATCAGAAGAAAAATAGTAACAAGGCAAACCAAAAAAAAAAAAAAGAAAAAAAAGAAAACCAATCAGTTGTACCTTATTATTGCTCTTTTTTTTGGAGTAACTACACGGTTGTGTTACAAAAATCTTCATCTGTCAAGCAGAGCCTCAAGGAGACAGTGTTGCCCTTGCTACTGGAATTGTGATCAGAGAGCTAGATGCCAACGTTCCATTGCAAGATGTACTAGAAGCAAGCTATGTTGGCAAAGGCAAAGGCATTCTGCAGGAAGTGTGAACTAGACCAATAACGAGGTCCAGGCGATCCAGCAGCATGCAAGTGCCAATAGGTATGTTTTCACCTTTCTTCTTCACTCTCTCTCTCTCTCTCTCTCTCTCTCTCTCTCTCAGTCTTCTTTTTTTTTTCTTTTTTGTTTCTGTCTGTCTCTCTCTCTGTTTCCACCATTTCTTTTTCAGGAGGGGGGAAAGGGGTTGGATGCCAATCTAAATATGCTGGTGTGGTGGCCCAAAAAGCATCACAATTCTGAGCATTTTTTTTTGGGAACCACCCCGTTGTCTTACAAAAATGGCAAATACTCTCATTTAGCAGCACGTAAGTGTTTATAGAATGATAGGCATGTAATATGTGGCTGCAAATTTTTGGATTTATTTCAATGACATTTGATTATAACAGTTCTAGGGGATGTGGTTGTGGTTTCAAGGGTAAGGGTTTTTGGATTAGTTTCAATGACATTTGATTATGATATATAGATCTCTACCTAAATACTATGCAAATTTTATATGGATTAATAATAATCTGATTTATTTTGACACATGTGCTTGGACTTTATAATATCTTTTTAGATGAGAAGAACTTTAAGTACTTTTTTGTACCATTTTGGCGAATTTTTATAGTTAATTGGTCAAACTTAAACGAGTATTGTGGTTTACTTGTACATTCTTTTCATAAAGGGATGGTTTCTTTTATAATAGTTTACTTCTTTTATACTAGAACTTATGAGCTGTTGGCTGGGCACAAGATTTGGGGTTTTGATGGTCTTAGATACATAGAAAGATGTGCAGTAAGATGTTGCTTGATGAGGGAGTTATTGGCATGGTTGCTTTAAGGCAATATGCTTATAGTTGAAAGTAACCATGCAATGAAACCTGAGTATGGTGGGTGAAGGACACACTGCACCTTTCTTAGTTGCTACTCTGGGGTATGCATGTGAATAGGGATATGCTAGACTCATGATATGCATGGCATGTCCTGTCAATTTGGGTTATACTGAAGATCATATGCAAGAGTTCAAATTGCTGTGTTTTGCCTTGGTTTCTGAAGTTTTGTTGCTAGAGTGATTGTGGTTGATCATTACAGTTCTTTTAGCAGCAAAGAATGTCTGAGAGATAGGAAGGTACTAGCATTGAGGTAAAAGAGTACATTACCAACAAGCTTCTACTATTTCAGGCTTGGAATTGTGAATGATCAGTGTCATAGAGCCTGTATCTGCTGTCTTTTGCTATGGACTTTTATGAAGTTCCTTGATAGAAAATTAGTGGGTATTTCAGGTTTTTGAAAAGTTTATCTTTGCTGCCCAAGAGCCCATTTAGCCTGTAAAGAATTGTTAGTGTTTAAGATAATTGATGCAGTTTGTTTATCATTGAAATTAATTAATTATTTAGGTCTGGATTTTGATACCAGCACACACACACACACACATACACACAATTTGTATGTAATATTTACTATTTTCCTACTTGACTTCCATGTATAACCCCCATCCCTAATTCTAAAGGAATGACATTTGGATAGGATTGGAGAGTGAACTAAAAATGAATATGTCTTTGTTAAAGAATTTCACATTTGACATAGTAAGAGTTGAAATAACTCAATATATCTTCTATCATGACACACTTGTTGGCCCTATGATGCAAACACAATGTTACATGCATTGCTACTCCATTTCTCCTTCATCGTTATTTGGAATTTCCTAACAAATGTTAGATGCATTGCTAGTTACTATTCTTCCTTTAAAGTACTACTTTACAAACTTGACTAATATCAAATTGTGTTTTGAAAGCAGATGGAGGAAACAGAATGTTAGAAAGGTATAACTATCCTCACCGGGAAAGGAAAGAGTTCGCCCCTTTTTTGTGCTGTCCTTACATGCAAAGGAACGTAAGTATCTTTGGGGCAACAGCCTATGAACCGAAGTTATATGTAGATTTTGCGTCTAACTCGTCAGAAGACCAAAGGTAACTACACACTACTTACACTTCCTAGTATGCATTTCATCAACTTGATCCCAAAGGATTGTCTAAGCTAGTGATTCTTAAATTAGGTATTGACCATCAATATTTTCTCTAGCATTCTGCTTTTGAGATTTGTGGACATGGTAATTTAAGAAATATATGAATGTATATAAAAGATTAATAAATTAACCATTGTTAATGTTTACACTGCATTGATTGATTTTAATGGATTTATAAAGGCTAAACTGCTAAAGCTACTGAAGACTATACAAACATTTGCTCATGTCATTGCTTTGGAAATATAGTAGTTTGTCATTAGCAATTTCTCTGGTTCATTTTTCCCTTCCCCATCCTCCCCCCTCTCTTTTTTCCCTTTTAAATAAAGGAAGATGTGGTTGCAGTTGATGTTTATGAGGTTAAAGTGGAGAGAATAGCTAACCACAATTATGTGCATTCATTGAATTGGTTCATTGACTGTAGAAAGGATATTAACCAATACAATTGGTAAAATACTTTAGTTTTGTTTATCATGAGCCAGTTAACTAGTGGATTGAGTGATATACGAAATGGTACAAATCTAATCTGTTTATTTTTGTCTTTACTATTTTGAGTTGATTTTTATATCCATCTGATAACTAATATGACGTGGGTGAATGATTCAGTCTTTGCTGTCCTAAGTTGCATAGCCAAGTCGTTCATACATGAATAGCTTTGAAATCATCCAAACCATTTTCTATGTATAGTCCAAGCATAGTTCAATGTATAATTTATCTATTTATTTTTGTAGCCAAGTATTGTATGATGATACGTACTATGTGGCTACAAGACGTGTGCTTTCAAGTCTTGCTGGGGATAATGACATTGACAAAACCATCATCAATATTTGGGCGTATATACTAGATATACGTGAGCAGTACAGAGATCGATCTAGCGTTCATCGGGTTTTCTTTACAAGTGAAGCGTTGGTAAGTCAATTAAAAAGATTCTTATATAACATTTTCACATGTATATATATGCTTTTACATCTGAACGGTTAGTCAAGTAAAAATCAATTTTTTTTTTTTTTGGTTTTGCCTTGAAGGATCTATACATCAAGATGAAAGATGAAGCCCAAGCAAAAGATGCATTCTTTCATAGGCTGAATGAGGAGCTGTCATTGACTCTGCATGTCAAATTCAAGAAAGTTGACTTGGTAAAATTTACTCAAACACATTACTTTTAAATGTATGTCTTTGTAACTGTTTTTGCTGGTATCTATTATTTAGAAATTAGGCTATCACCATGATGGGTATGTTATTCTACATTGACAAAAAAACTTTGTGTTAGGTTTTCAGGTGTTTTTTCCCTTATGTGCTCAAGAAAAGACAAATTATTCTTTGCTTTAATTTCAAGGACAAAACTATGGATATAATAGACCATATGAAAAAAAAGCTAAAGGATAGTTGCCTATACGAGTTCTTCAAAGATCATTTGGTGAGGTTACGCATTGTTGTTTTGTTTTATTATTTTTCAAATGAAGCATATAATGATACTATTTTTTTAAAAATCATATGCAAGCCAAGCAGAGTACACTTTTGGGAGAATATCTTGTCAAGAAATGGAGTGATGATAGGAGAGGCACTTCCATTCAACAGTTTCAAGAAAGACACATAGATATGTCTTGGAAAATCGACAGTTCCAAATAAGATCATAATGAAGGTATTTATATTATGAGGTATATGGAGGAATACAAAGGTGTGGCAACCCGTTGGGATGTTGGATTAAGGAAGAATGAGGTTAGCATGCTATAGACTTTCTCATTTAAAAGTGTTTAATCTTTCATTACCTATTGTCATCATTATTAAATAAGAGAGAATCGATTGGTAATATTCAATGGATGTCTCATGAACCCCTTTGCTTTTTTATTTTTTGGTTTTTGTGTTTTTTTGGGGGAGGGGGGGTCATCATTCTCATGGGTTTTTTACATGTATTTTTTTCCTAGGGGTTGCTTAACTCAAATGCATAGATATTGGATACTGTTTTGAGTTCTAAGTTCTGTGTGTTAACATCGCATGTTATCACTGTCTTTTACCTACTCTGTTGGGTTGGGTCACTTGGGTGAGATGGAATACTGGTATTGTATATGATAGAGAATGGTATGCAATGTAATAGTATTGCATATTTGCATTGTGTTGGCAGACACAACCTCCTTTTCTTGTATTATTTTTTGGGTTGGCTATTCATATTTTGTTGTTGAGTAAAATTAGCGCCCACAGTAGATCGTAGAAAGTACAGTTGGTGTTCAGAATAATGCTATATATGTTTAGAGGTGATTCAGCAGGTAGGGGTGCTGTCCTAGTTTGGTGTCAAATTGAAACTAAAATGGATTTATTTTGATTAAAGGATTTTCATTGAAGATATTATATAAATTTTCATTAATGGTTTTCCCCTCTCCCCAAAATAAAAAAATGCGTCAAATTCATATCAATTGTTTGGGAATTATGTTTTCTTATTCCTCTCTTCTTTTCAATTTTTTTCCCAAAAAGAATTGATAAAATTTGTTTATGTATAACAACTCATTGTCAGTTCATTATCTATTGTTTCTGCTTATCTTATGAGGTTCTGATACAAGTTAATGGATCCTCTTGCTGCCCCCTCTCCCCCCTTCCTCCCCTTCCAATCTCAGGTTGTTGGAATTCATAAATTAAGGGTGCAATACTGCCATAAGATCGTCACATCATCTACCAATATCATTGCTCCAGAGGTGAAGAACATGATAGTTGTCTATGAAACTACAAAGCTCAAAAGTTCAAGGAAGTAGTGGTAAGTTCTAGGATACTGCTGCTTATGTTTGGCTCTTCAGTTTGAAAACTGATGGATATATGCCATGAATGTAGTAGCTTAATGAATTCTACCTATACGAGGAATCCATCAATATATTTTATTGCCTTGCTAAACTAGAAGACAGTCCAGAAGGATTTTATGCTAAACTTGATGTGCCTATTGCTTGTTGTAATGTAGCATGACAATGCGTGTTCACAACTGACTTGCTGAAAATAGCATCTTCTTAACTATAAGCAAGCGCTGGGCATGGCTGCATACGTCTTAAACTCTGATAGTCTACTTATGTAGTGGCACTGCTGCACAGGATGACACAGCTAGGTCACGCTGAGTAATGAGTGAAAGAAATTAAGAAATAATATAAGGGCAAAATAAAAAGGAAAACCAAACTTTCTTAACACTGATTATTCCATGTCAATTTTTTAAGGCACTCAAATGCGATTGAAATACAGTTCCTGAGCATCATCAGTCTTACGTGCTACTAAGTGAAAGAAAAAAAACACACACACATACACACATGCACTATCAGCCCTGTGCAGTGTTATCGGCTGTCATTCTTTCTTCTCGATTCCATGAGACATGTTATAGATGCCCTTACACTGGGGAAAAAAGAGACCAGATCATCAGCAATCCCATATGAATGATGAGCATCTCCACGTTTCATCATTTTTGGAGCCATGAAATGAAGAAGATCCAATATTGATCCACCGGTGTAAACTTTATAATCTGCAACAGCTTTGATACCTAGTATGCCCATATCATGGTCTTCTGTCCATACATCTTGGTAAGTTGCATTAGCAAGACTGCTACCCTTATAAAGCAAGCTTTTTTTTTTTTCTCTGCCTTTGTCATTCATGTATTATGGTCTCTTAAGGGGTATGGCTGAATCTATACTTCTTATCTAAATTTTAATTTATCAAAACTAGCATTGTCTAATATCATTGTTAGATGCTTGGGATTATTGCTAGTAAGGTCAATCCGAGTTAATCGTGCCTAAAAAGATTCCTGAAATTTGAATTCAAGCTGTGTTTTTCATTCTACATGGATATGCATCAACTGTGGTAAAATTTTCATATGACTACCACTAGTGCCTTTGTTTTCCTTCCAAAACACAACAATTATGTTTGATGTTCTTGGTCAACATTAGAAGACGATTCTGATTTCTAGGAAAAAAAGATGTGGCAAGTTTTGTGAGAAACTTTGTTCCTAGTGGGCTTGCATATCTGATCATTGAACCACCAGAGACTCAGATTGTGAAGTTGTTCCTGCTGAAGACTTTGTTCCTAGTCGGCTTGGAGAGATGAAGGCTAAGTTAGAGGAGCATTTATATAATTAGTTTTGGCATGTTGCAATAGGTAGATTGTCAGGAGACTTCTTTTTGGTCTCAGGATTGATTTTCGGGAGTCCAGATGCTTAATTACTAGTAGAAAAAGTATGTACATGACTCAATAGAAACCTTCTCCTAGAAGGTAAATTTCCATGTTTACATAATTATAAGACACGCTCCTGCTACATATTTTTCAATTACTATTTGGTCAATGGAACAACTTATGAATTGTAGCCAACCAATATATTGGTAGGATTGTCTCAAGTTTTTTTTGGTCGTATGGAGGGGAGGGAGTTTGTTCCCCGCAATATAATGCTTATGAATTTCTTAATTTGATCTCTAGTATGGACTCAGATTTTGAAAAGGAGGGAGAAACTAAAGAGACTTATTGACTCTAGAACTCAAGTAATCAAACTGCCCTGATGAAGTTCAAACTTGTAGCCTCTTATTGGCAGCTTGAATAGATTTGAACCACCGGAAAGCCTGCACAAGAAACGTTGCGTTGGTTGATTGATAAATGTTGTTCCAATTTCACTTCTTCATGAAACATAAAAAAAAACTCGTATACAGACAGAAACACATTTACGGCACTGAAAATAAGCTTAGTGCAGTAGAGAGGACAAACATAGATAGGCATACTGAGGTCGGAATTCCAGTGAATGTGTAAAACCCCAGCAAAGGAGCATAGAATATGCTATCTGAGTTCAAAACTCCAAAAACATGTTTCTGATTTGCATACTCAAATATTGAACCGATCTGCAAGTATGACCTGAGTTCAGAAGTTTGCGAAAAACTTTGAGCAGTAACAAGTGCACATACAGACTTAATTGACACCGAAAAAGATGGCTTACAACAGATATAGTAGTCACTGCTGAGGTAAGTAAGTACACATAGAAAGGGACCTCAAAGCCCTCCTTCACTGGACTCTACTTGCCCTCATCACGAGCCCAAGGTGGAGGCTCATCTGAATCAAACCTAGCCCATGAAGGTAATGTTTCCTCAGATTCACTTGATTTTGCAGAGCCTTTTGTTGAGCTAGCACATGGAATTTCGAAATCTTTCCATGGATATGAAAGTAGTTGCCTTTGCTCCTGCTTCCTTTGTAATGTAAATCCAGGACTATATTTACATCGCCTTGAAAGAATCTTCGGTGAAGGGTATGTCTTTATTAAATGTTCACTATTTAAACCTTAAATATTCGTTTTTTATATTTTAAGCGTTCACTTGCTAAGCACTAACTTTACAAAATTTCAATGTTCATCTTTACATCTATTTTCTAAAGATACAGGGGACCTATTTAGTGGTAGGAAATAAGCATTCACGATGACCAATAATTCTAAAAAAAAAGACAAATGCTAGTTGACCAATTCAAGTATAAGGGATCATAAATTAAATGTAAATAGATTACAAATGCCCAGGTCTTCAAAATCCTAAAATAGTTCTATGAAATTATCTGAATTTCCAAGCCAATTGACCAATTCAGGTATAAGAGATCATAAATGTAAAGAGATTACAAATGCCCATATATTTGTACAAGCTCTGTGCATGAACATTGTAATCAGACCCTTTTTCACCGCTTTTCATCATGGATCTAGAATGAATATGCTGTCTGACCTTGCTGGTGACAAAATTGGGTTTTGCTTCCTAGATGGTGGTTTCATCACAAGTACACAGCTTCTTGTAGTTCTCACCTACTCCGGTAATTCTGGCAATCATGGCACCTGCAAGCCCTGGATCTGATTTGTCCTCAGTTGCATATACCACAATGGACCGTCCAATCAACTCTCTTAGGAACTGTGCAAAATAGTTAACATCACGCAACTTACCAATGACTTCCTTAATAGTGCTACCATCAATGGAAAATGCTTTCTTGGGTGCCCCATAACAAAATCTTCCGTAAACGCCGCAAAGTGTACGATAAAGTTCCTAAAATCTTCCCTTGACCACCAGTAATTCCTAAAGAATATTATGGAAATAATAAGAAAAGGCAACAACAATATTTTTTCAAAACCATGCCCCAAACTACAGAGGAGTTTTGCAAACCTCTGCCTGCAAGTTTTGCAACAAGGATGTTATCCACATTTAAGTTCGCTGGGATCTTGGGGCATACCTCGATGCATGCCTGTGAAGTAGATATGGTTAGAGAAGATTACAAAAATAGGCCACCACTAATTCCTAATGAATAATATGGAAATAATAAGAAAAGCCATTTACATATGAAGTAAGGCTGCATATAATGTCCTCCTGGCCAAATTGCTTACTGGTAACAGTAGGTTTCATTCGCATTATAACTTCATCCTTGTTTCTCATATCCATTTCGTGTAAACCTAGATCAACCAACTCATCTAAAATTTCAATTGCCTGTAGAACACAAAAATCCAAACAGAAAGGTGAAAATTTTGTCCTCTAAACGGAATCTAGATGAACAAAAACTCAAGTGAACATTTGTTTATTTGCAATAGAGATAAGGTGACATATAGAGACAAACCCTAATGCGGGCAGGCATTGAACGAAACATAATCAAGCACTAGTTTCACTACAAGTTTTCAGAACTAGTAAGCACCCAGGAAACATCAATCCCAACTCTTAAATTTTCAAACTAAAATCAAAGCAATATGAAGCCATGGTAAAACGAATATCTGTAAAGAACCATTATCTCTATCTCCCTCCCTGCATTTGTAGCCAGAACCAAGACGTTCGAGTTGTACAATTGCACGGCTAACTTGTTAGACTTTTCCAATAAGAAATGATTCACGAATGTCAAAGGGAGCGACTAGCTCTAATCATGATCAGCTAGACAGAGACAAACTCATTCAACCAAGCATGCATAACAGTGGATGTAGGCTAACAGTATGTATTTCTGATAAGCAAAATAGCCGTGGTATATCTTGCAAATTAGACGTTCATTCTCCAACACATAATTGCTAGTATGAATCCACACTGATGTTTGATCTTCAATCATTCATAACTGTAAACAAAATAAGGGTAAGCCATACATAATAAAAAGCATCAGTAAAGGACTATTCAGGGCTCTCTATTGCAATGATTTGGAGCAAAATCAACTACATAACTTTCCCCATGAGCTACAAAGGTAAAAAACCACAAACCACGTTCTGCAGAAAGGGGGGTTAAAATGGGGTTGGCACGTCAGAAGCCAAGCTTGGTGTGGCACCAATGGCTGAGCAAAGTGCATTCTACACAAAGAAAACATCCAATCAAACACGATTCAATTACACGAACCCTAAATACACGTGCTTGATAATTTGCAAACAAGTGAAGGAAAATACAAAAAGAATAAAATCTTAAAAAAAGAATCAATATTTTTAAAGTGAAAAACATGCCAAATCAAAAATGGGTATACATACTTTTGACATAGTGCACTAGTTCCTATTCGCAGGACAGTTTTTACTGTCATGAGAGGTAACTTACTTGTAATAGTGGCACATTTGTGCATGCATTTGCTGCTCAATTACTTTCTTGACTCCTGTCTTCATTCTCTTGGCTCTTCCCTTTGTGACCGAAATTGGAGGGGGTTGTATTTCAATTATATCTGGCATCGTACATCCAAAATATGTCTGAAGGTCTATAGATGCATTGCTCATGGAACTAGCACCAACCACTTCTTCAAGCTTCTATTGAATTGATTCGGCTGCATTTATCACATATTGCAACTTATCTTCATCTTGCCCTGCCAAATCCATGCACTTATACAACCTTGACCAGGCATCAGAAATCATCCTATTTTGCTGCCCCACTTGTGCATAGCTTGTGGACACAATTATGTCAAGCTCAAAGATAAGTTTCTTGGCCGCTAGTTTGGTCCATCTATCAACTTTAAAGCATGCAGGAGTCTCTTTTAATGACTTCAACACAAGCAAAATATGAGCACAAGGAACCCCTTCAGATTGACAAAAGCAGCATGTGCATGTAGCATCCTCGGATTCCTTGTTATACACAACATATTTATATCTCTGATGCCTTTTATCATCTATTTTGTAAGTGCTGTCACCCTCTACAGTGCTGATGATTAATATCTCACAATTAAACAATGCATCACATAACTGGTCACGAAAGATATAGAAGTTAGTAGGTGTGTACATGACCCTCCTATGTTTTTCTATGTCCAAAGGCGTCTTCAACTTAGGCAGGGAGATTAAGGATGCATTCTCAGCCTTACTTTCTCGATATCGCTGAGTCTCAAGGGCATGCACAAACCTAACCCAAAACTCTACCAAACTCAATATTGGAGTTGTCAAGTTGCCAAACATAGCATTTTGACTCTCGAAACCTGACGTAGTCCTCATAATGCCCTCTAAGAAATCCTCATTGAAATAAACTTGTACCCAATCCTCTTGAATGTCATATATATGTTTCAACCAATCATTACTGCCCAAGTTGAAATCAACTAGCATATCTGCCCACTTTGCTTCAAACTCCTCCGGGGTATCAGATGCCCAAACACATAGCTTAATCCGCTCTAGGAAATCTTCACAGCCATTCAATAAGTGACCCACTTTCTCGGGTAACTTTCTCATAATATGCCACATACAGTACCTATGGGTGCACCCCTCAAACATAGAGAGTACCCCTTGCCTGATTGCCGGATCCTGATAAGTAATTATGGCTTTTGGCTTGTTTCCCCCCATTGCATTAATGAAACACTGGAATAACTATTTAAAAGACTCCACCTTTTCATCTCGTATCAACCCTGCACCAAAGCAAGTGAGTTGGCGATGATGGTTGATGCCCGTAAACGAAGAAAACACCATGCCATATCTATTACTCTTATGCTTTGTGTCGAAAGATAACAAGTCCCCAAACGACGCATAGGACCTCCTGCACAAGGAATCACACCAGAAGACATTCTTGAGCCTATTCTCCTCATCAAGCTCATGAGCACAATAAAAGCCAGGATCAACTTCTTTTCTTTTCTTTAAGATATCTACAAACATGTGTGCATCTGAATCCTTGATAATTGCCTTTAAATCCCTCTTGTAGTTCTTAAAATCTTGCTGGTCACATCCCATATATTCATAGCCCCCAACTTGCTCTTTGATAAGATGATAAACCTTCGAAGCCCTAACATTTGCTCTCCCATATTTATAAATAAAGTCCTTGTGAGTAGAACTGATGTTCCTCGAAGATCGTAGGAACTATCTTCGACTCGGGGTGACTAGAGGATGCACATGGCCTACATGAAAAGTACACACTTCAAACTAACCATCATTCTTAGAGCTCACAACCATACGTGCATTACATCCTTCTCTAGTCTCAACCCTTCTCCGTTTAACCCCTCTTTCCTCAACATTCTCTCTTGCTCTAAATATTGCATTAGCTAAGGCAACTGGACGTTGGGGTGGAGTTCTACGAGGCTCCCTATACCCTTGTTTTGAACAAACAAAGACCTTCCAAATTTTCCCTGACTTATTCTTTGTGGTGGAAGACTTTTGAACACTAAACCCCACACAATTAGCATATCTCTTGTAAAATGCTAGAGCGTCCTCAGTGTTTTGGAATCTCATTTTCAACTTAGGTATAAAGGATGCTTCCTCACAAACTGGAACCCACTCCCCTCTGACATCAATGGATGAATTGGTCAACACCAATATCAGATCATTCGAATCTATTTTTTATCAAATAAACATGACAATCAACGTCACTAGACATGTTATGCCACACATAATTATAACCAAATACAACAGTAAGCAAAAAACATAGTTTGTTACATGGATGCATGTTGAAACTACAACATTTAGCATCAATCCACTATAGTGTACTAAAAGCAAACAATAGCACCACATGCTTCCAAAAATGACAACAAGTAAGTTGAAACAAAAAAAAGAAAATATGTATAGGTGACATTACAAGATGTTCTTGTGCTCTCTACTGCACAAGGATCACTTTGCAGGTGATCAGGCTCGGAATGCTCGGAATGTTGGGAATGTTGGTCTTCGTCACCAATACTTTGATCATCAACATTGCCACCTATGGGAATAGTGTGTGAAGTGGACATCTCACTGCACGAATGTTATCAAAGGTATTATCATCAAAAAAACAAAAATAGACATAAAACAAAACCTCAACTTTAAAATTTACCAACGCAATTGCATAAATTCATTAAAAGATGGCTGCAAAGTACACTAAAAAGTCTATGACTTAATTCACAAGAATGAATCTACAAGGCATCGACTTAGTTCACTTTTAAGAAACGTACATGTTCACCATGACGAATAGCCATGTTCACTAAGATATATATGCAAGTTCACTAAAGTACACGTATAAGTTCACCACGAAAAATATATCCAATATTATTAATATGAATGTACAAGTTTACTAACACAAAAGTGACTAAGTAGACTAATATATAAATTCATTAAAATATAGGAGCAAAGTTCATTAAAAAATCCATGACTTAATTCACCAGAATCAATGCAGAAGGCGTGGACTTATTTCACATTAAGAAACATACATGTTTACCGTGTTGAATAGTCATGCTCACTAAAATACATGCGCAAGTTCACTAAAGTACACGTATAAGTTCACCACGATGAATATATCCAATTTCATTAATATATATGCATAAGTTTACTAACACAAAAGTGACTAAGTGGACTAATATATAAATTCATTAAAAGATGACTGCAAAGTTCACTTAAAAGTTCATGACATAATTCACAAGAATAAATGTACAAGACATGCACTTAGTTCACTTCTAAGAAACGTCCATATTCACCATGATGAATAGCCACGTTCACTAAAATACATGTGCAAGTTCACTAAAGTACACGTATAAATTTACCACGATAAATATATTCAATTTGATTAATATGCGTGTATAAGTTTACCAGCGTAAAGGCGACTAAGTAGACTAATATATCAATTTATATATATATATATATATATATATATATATATATATATATATATATATATATATATATATATATATATATATATATATATATATATATATATATATATATATATATATATATATATATATATATATATATATATATATATATGCAAGTATATATAAATATAAATATATATATATATATATCTATATCCATATATATATATA
>JAKOGI010001304.1:7500-32500 GCA_029747015.1 Carnegiea gigantea
AGTTACCTGAAAACATAAGGTACCTCAGAATTAGATCTTAAATTACAGGGACCTGAAAATAGTTACCATAGAACTTAGGCACCTGAGAGTCACTGATTGTCATCTAGTCAATCAAAATCGTTACTCACAATTAACCCAGGCAAATTGTTCACAGCCACAATTAAACTTTAAAAGCTATAAATTAAATAAATTAAATAAAAATAAAAATAATTAATTTTAAAGAGTGTTTTTCAATATTATCCGCAGTGCCACCCGATACTACCAAGGCTTCGGCCACCATTCCCTTGCGCCCGATGACGATCTGTCTATATTAGACCTGCTCAATGGTCTAGGGCACCGCCCCAACCCAACCTTCAAAAATGAGGGTTAGAATCAACTTTTTTTTTTGTCTCTGACACGGTTTGACTCTCGAATTAAGGGTACCCGACTATGATGAGGATTGGGCTTGGGTAGAGGTTTTGACCCTTTGACTCGACGTGCTGACCCTCACTTGTTTGAAAACTAATTTTTTTTTAAAATCATAACAAGATACTTTGAGTTTAATTTGTTCAAAACCTTTTCACTTTCTACTTTCTCGTCTTCTCTTAGCCTTTCCACCATTAAGCTCTCCAAATCTCACTAGCCTATAACCTTCTAATGCTCCCGTTCTGGTGTTTGGAGTAGTCATTTTAGTGAACTAAACGTTTTAATCACTAAATTACGCATTATAATATTTGTCATTGCGATACACTATATTGGAAGATTATATTATTGTTTGGCCTTTTGTTTTTTATGTTTAATGTTAAACTTTATAATAAAAAGGAAACTTAATGAAAAATCTCATTTTGTATATAGGAATGTTTAAGGGTCAGATACAACCCGATAACCCGAGGGTACCCGCAGGGTCAGGATCAAGGGCATGCCGACCTGCATGAGGGCCAGGTAGGGTTAGGATCGAGAAAATCCTATCTGCCGATCCTCATAACCCGACCCTAAACCTGACGCGAACCTCAATTTGATTTGGTCTAGTCTATAGGCAAAGGAAATGAGCCCTTTCAGGCATCGTATGGGTCGTAGGTGTGCGATAGGAGTAGTGACATGCCATGCAGGTGTACGAATGAAGTGAGATTTTAATATTAATTTTTTTGTAACTAAATATTTAAGAGTATTTCTTAAATGAGAGTAATAATATCTTTCAGTCTAAGGGCATGTTTGCAGAAGAGCTTCTTGTGCCAATTAGCTTTTTGAACTAAAAAAGTTAATTTGTAAAAAAACTCTTTGAATGAGCTTTTTACAAAAAGCTCTTTGAATGAGTTTTTCAATTAGTTTTTTACTATTCATCATTAGGATTACCCTATTGCCGTATAGTTTTTGACAAAACTATATTCAATTGAATAAAGTAATTTTCTCATTATGTTTATTTATTTTTGTAAGAATCCTTTTTTATTTTCCTCATCGTTCTTCTCCTTCAATAGTTATTTTATGAGTTGGATTAAAACAAACGATTTTTCCTTTGGATTGAAATAGACAATTTTTCGTTTTTTAGGGTATTGAAGTTGTTAGCTATTTTGAAAATTATAGATAGTGATAGGATGTCTTATTTTTTTGTGAAACGACTTTAACTTTAATGTGCTCTTTAATTTAACGTATAATTTACATTAACTACTCTTACATAATGAATAAATATTCTTATGTCACATAATTTTTAATAATTTTATAAAAATTAATTTTTTCAAGCAAAAATATTATGACAATAAGTACCAAATTTATATGAAGGTACAAATTTAAGTTTATATATCACACAATTCATAATTCATATTCATAATTTATAACTCATATTGAAAAGAAAAATGAATATGCAATAAAACAATTGTGCTGTTAAAAAAGTATAGAAATTATGTTATGGGTATAAGTGAAATTTTAACAAATGGCTTTGTTAGAAATAACTAATTTCACGATCACTTTTTCTAAAAACAATTAATACAATTAGCTAAGTCAAACAACTAATACAATCAGCTAACAATTAGCAGCTAATATAATCAGTTGACAACTAACAGCTAATAGCTAATTGCCAAACCGGATAAAATAGGGACTTTAAAATGGTTTCTATAGAACAGTTTCTAATTAAAGGGCCCTAAAAAATGAATTTCAGAAAATTTATGGTATCCAATGATAATTTTTGGGCATTCTAGTGTGGCAAAACTTTTTTACATTTCTAAATTATTTTCATTCTTTTTAATACGACACCACCACCACCACCATCACCACCACCACCACCACCACCACCACCAACACCAACAACAACAACTACAACCATAATAATAATAATAATATTGTCATTATTGTCATTAATTAATAATAATATATACAGTTATTATTGTTATTGTTGTTATTACTATTTTGTTATTACTATTATTATACTTATTACTATAATGATAATAATAATTATTATTATTTATTAGGGTTTTTGGACGTGAGTAATGTAAACTCTTGAAGGTTTGGACATTAATAATCCGGCATTAAGAAATACACCATACTCTGATTTTTAGGCCTATTTATTCTCAATAATATGTGCTAAGAAAAAGCTAGTGTTTTGACCAAAATTCTAGCTCACCGTTCACTTTTTTTTAAAGTATAGATTATTGAGAATAAATAGATCTATAGTTGGAGTACTAGAGCCTAATTCATGAAGGTTTGGTTGTTTGCATCCAAAACCATTGTTGTTGCCACTAGTAGTAGTTATAACACCACGCTTGAACATTTAGGTTATTATTATTTGAATACTTGAATTTATATATGGTCAAGTTTACACACTCATAGAATTTTCTCTCAAAATATAAATGTTCATACTGACTTATAATTACAACAATCCTGGTTCCAATGAACTGAAACTCTTCTACGAAGACAAACTCTTCTACGAAGACATAAAATAAACTGAAAGGATGCAGCAGAAGAAGTTATCATTTTTGTAGTCATATCTCAAATGCAAAGTAGTAAATCAAACTCTTTTCCTCCAATATTTTAAGAGAACACCGTTTAGATAATTGGGCAAATACTAAAACTAAAGGAAAACTCATAATCTCAAAAACTTGTGAAGCTATTTAAAGTTAAAGAAAGAAAATATGAATTCAACAGAATTGACAATCATCACTTATGAACTTAGATACTCTTCTATCAAAAAAAAAAAAAAAAAAACCTTAGTTACTCAATAACGAAATACTGAGCTTTTGAGGAAGAATCATCAAAAACTGAGAGAGCTTACAATTGAACCATAAATTCAACCAGAATTTTTGTTTTTTTTTTTTAAAATTGAATTCCACTATATCCTGCAGGACCACTATGTTGCTCAAAGGTCTGGAAGCCGGCGTTGGGCCACGTCATACTTAACGTCTACATTAGCTAATATTTCCCAATTCCAGTGCTTTTCTAATGAATCATGGTCAAATTATAAGTTATTTTAAAAATCAATGTCACTTATGTTTACAGGCATGCATTGGAAATAAAATTTAGAGTTATAAAATAAAATGAGAATAATCTTTTAAGTGCAAAGAAGCAGTCAAAAAAATTATTATTAGAATTAAATTTGCTCAAATCAATTGTACATAATGCGTCAGTGCCTAATAGAAAAATGTGAAGGTTGGATACATACATGTATTTTTAAAGATCCATTAATGAATCACCTTAGATAAATTGAGTCATATTAAAGTAGTTAGTATGATCTAACTAACTAATGCAGGTAACTTGACACAATAAGTATCATAGATAAATTAGACTATAAAATATAATCAAAAATAAAAAATAAAAATATATCCAATCATATCATGACAATTGATGCCCAAAACATGCCTGTTCACCTTTTGTATATTATTTACATGTCTCAAATAATAGTAATTGTTATTATTGTTATTTTCATATTCTACAAGTACTAAGTATTCAACGTTTCTTCGTACGATACCAAAAAACCATTCAACGCTGCTGGCCCCGGCAATGATACCATCACTATGAAACTATCATGATAATAGATCAAACCTGCTCCAACAGAAAAGTTGACAGATTAAATCCTAGGGCGGCTTTCACCATATATTAACATCATACACATGAAAGCTCACACTCCAAAATTGACCATTTGCAAGAATCAGATTTTGAAGGACGAGGAAGGCTTGGGTCTCCAAAAGATTCTTTGAAAAGGTGGCAACCATTTTTGAGTTGTAAAAGTGAGGTTAATGTTAGTTTGATAAAATTAAACAGTTTGAATAGTTATATTAGGTTTTTATTTATTTCAGCTATTGCCAATTGGTTATGGATTGAAACCTCATTTACTTTATATACCTGAAACTTTGTTTATGGCCCCCCCCCACACACACACACACATATATATATACATATATATATGTATCTACACACACACACACACACACACACGCACATATATATATATATATACACACACACACACACACATATACATATATACACATACACATATATATACATTACATGTATATATATAAATATATATATATATATATAGATATATATATTATATATATATATATATATGTATCTGTACATGTTTTTGTATTATATATATATATATATATACATATATATAATGTTATGTATGTATATATAATATATAATATATATATATATATCTATATATATATAGATATATATATATATATATGTATATGTATGTATACATACATGCATATATATATATATATATATACACACACACACACACACACATATACATATACATATACATATATAATAACATGGTATCAGAGCCAAGATTGTGGTTGATACACCGTCCCTATTTGATTAATTATGTGCACATGTCCCTTGTTAGTAGCCTACGTGTGATGAGGCGTGTTAGAGTCGCGATAGTGGAGTTTGTCTCTCCTTGATAAAATTAAAAAGTTTCAGCACGTGTATAGGTTTTTCAGTTCCTTCACCTATTGCTAATTGATTTTAGGTTGAAACCTCATTTGATTATTTGAGTCTATATGCACGACTCTTTGTTTATGGTCCAATTGATATAAAAAATGTGAACAAACCCCAAATGCAGCTTGTTGCTGCAAATCACCTCCTCTTAACAATTTTAGCTCCAGATCTACATTCCTGTGGAGAGCACTAATCTTTCCATTCATATTTGGAGGGCTTCTCAACTTGGGAAATTTAGACTATTCACAAATTTACTTTTTCCACTGCCCAAATTCTGTGTATGATAATTAGCCCAAGACAAAAGAATGTACGCAAAAGCTAATTTTAATATCTCATTCACATCTACATTCATATAAATATTTCAAGAGTCTGATTTAAAAAGAATATTGGGAACGTCAAATATCCCTAAATTACAACTAGATTCTAGATTGGAAATTGTTTGCTTCCTACTAATAATACAATGGCAAGTTTCGCTCATTTTATATGATAACTACTAACTAGTATTTTGCAACTGGTGCATTCCGCGTGTCTCATCTATGTAAATGTAAATATATCTAAAATTGAGTGACTTCATATACTTTTATCAAGTGTCTTAACTTTATTGGTTAGGATATTAATTATAAGTTGGTCATTTTGATTTTTAGCTTGCATATAATTCCTTTTTTATACACTTCAAAAGACCTTTCATTTTCTCGCATCAATTTCTGAGAAATTGAAAAAGTGACACATTTGTAAACCTAAAAAAATTCACAAATAAAAAAAATTATTTAACTAATACAAAAACTTCAACGATGAAAATAACATCTTACATTAAGTGTTTATAATTCTGAATATTGACATATTGTCTGCCACAACCCTTGTATCACAAGGGCAATAATTCTAGTTTTTAAAATTATTGAGTTATGGGATGGAAGTTCTCTTTATGCCAAATGGATTAATATTACATAATCATAAAAGAATTATCAGGTGGATTATCATGCTCTATATCGACTCTTTGAACATTCTACTCACCCCCCGGGTGGGAGAAAACAAGCTCACTAAAGTATTAATTCTTGTATAAGTCTAGCATGCCTTCTGTACTTCTATTTTCTTTCCAATAAACTTTAACTTCTTATCGATATTTCGGGAACTACTAATATTTCTTATGGTAAGTCTTGAAAACCAAGTATATTAATAAAATAGATACAGGATTTTTACTTATTTGTTGTGGTGTAATTGGATGAAAACTATCATAACAAAAACAAATGCAAGTTAAAATGAACCAAATATAATGTAGGGGCATACTTTTAGTATACTTTTTATTAGTAATAATAGATTTTATAAGTCCCAATCTCGCTAAAATTTGTATTTTACATATTTTTCTTAATAAAAGTTTTCTGTATCAGACTTTGCCTAAGCTCGCTAATTGACGATTCTGTTTTCAATTTGGAGCATTTATCAGATTAATCTTAATACTGTTCGTATCCCTCCCCTCTTGTTTTGGGGGCACAGATCGCTGAATAAAAAAACAGGGGAGGACCAAAGACAACGCGTTATCATTCCACTTCAGTACCTGTACTTCCGAGAGGTACCCGCAAGGTCCGAAAATCTTCAACAATTATTATGTGGAGTCTTTTTGAATCGTGCATATGTTAATATTTTATTTTCTTTTTCTTAGACAACAAAAAATTTAGTCTGCGCCTTTTTCGCTTTTCCGTTCTGATCTCCATGGTACTGTTGCGTTCACGTAAAAAAGAAACTAAAGCAGCTAACATAAAATTACCAAAAGGAACTCCGTAGACATTAGGCCCTCTATAAAGTTCTCTCTGACCTATTCATTCCCCTGTCAAACGCCTACATTTTCAAAAAAGAAGATACGCTTTTCTATTTGTCCAATTTTTCTACCTCTTAAAGTTTGTGGTAAACCTCTCAGTTGATGTCCCAAAGCAATGCACCAAGAAACTTCCTGGAGTTGAAACGGACCACTGGAAATTCCTAAAATTTACTCTTCGCTAGCCTCCAACGGTTCGAAAGCTTTCAACCTTCAAGGCTTCAAGAAACTTCTAAAATAATTTAAGACTTGGTAGCTTTCTAAACTGAAGAACATAGGATGAATTTTCTGGAGGGAATGAAGAGCATATCTCTCCAGGATTGAATTTCTATTTCTGAATACTGAATGTTTGAAAGACAATACTGATTATTTGAGTACTGTTGCTTGGTTCATATAAAAACAGGAGGACAGCACTGATTATTTCAAGGCAATAGAATTGGTTCCTTTGAAGGCTGAGAAGACTTGTATGGAAAAATGTCTTCGTGGAAGAGTGCATCTCTAGAATTAACCACTTGGTGTGTCTCAAGATTTTGCAATTCATAGGCCTTCTTTCCAAAGGGATAGTGAAAAAATAGACAATGTTGGAAATAAAAGGTTAAAAGCCATAAAGTTAGGGAATGAGAGCTAAGAGTTTTAATGTGAAAGACAATTTGCTGCATACCTTTTCATTGGATCAAAGCCAAACATATGGGCATACAATTAAATTAATCACTTGAAAATCAACCACAAAAAAACTGAAATTTGGATGATGATCCACTATCTAGATTTTGCTAACTGAAAAACTTCAATGGAAAAATACATAGTTATTTACTCAGTAAACACCAACAAATCATAAAAATAAAGAACAGCTAACAGCTATTTATTTTAAAGCACTCAATCAACAGACAAGGCACAATTCTAGATTTAAATCTATCTCCTCATCCCATAAAAGTTGATGCGTAGCAGAGATAACCATACAGCTAAAGATGGGAATAGTTGGATTGATGTCCAAATCGAATCTAATAATGTGTCAACCCATTGATAATCTTGGGAGGAAACCCGTTGATTAAATGTGTAGCACAAATTACACATTTAGCCGAATAATTAAACGGTAGGTCGTATTTTAAAAAAGACCCCTTGAAGTCTCCAAAAAGTGTTTGTGTTTTGTTTCCACTACACCATTTTGCTATGGTGCCCCAACATCGTTGATTTGGTTTAAAATTCCTCTAGTAGCAAAGAAATCAAATGCTTCTTTACTTAAGGCTAACTTGAAGGCATTGTTAGACCTTATGACGTGGACCTTGGCTCCAATTTACGTAGACACCATCTCAATGAATGCCTTAATCAAAGGCCAAGCATTGCTTTTGTAGACAAAAATGTGTCCATGTGGTTCTACGGCAATAATCCACTACAGTCAAGAAGTACTCGAACTCAGTACAAGTTTGAACATGAGAGGGACGCCACAAGTCTGCACAGACAAGCTCAATAACATGACATTGTGAGTTTTGCTATGGGAAAAGAAAAACTATGTTGCTTTCTTTGGAGGAATCATGGCGAAGCTTAGAATTTGAAGAAGGGGGTCTATAATCTTTTACTTTCTGCGTGTTTCCAAACAGAGGTTTAGTGTTGATTGACTGAGTGGGCTTACACGTTGGTAGGGGCTCCGCACCAATGCTTTTTTGGCCTCCATACATGACAAAAAGGCAATCCTCCAGATTTGTGGCCGAGGAACGCCCATCTGACGGTCAGGTCAGGTTCTCAAAAAAGGGGGAAGGGAAAACGGTGTGCAAAAGGGAAAATCAACATTAAGCCTTGGAGTAAAAATTGGATCCTTTAGCTCCTTGTCAACAATTCTCTGACAGTAGGTCCTACCAAAGTTTAGGATTATGTGTCGTAAGCATGGTCCCCTTTTGGAAGGAGTTGGTGGCTATTTATAGTGGCTTGTAAAGAGGGTAAAATGGTAATTTTTAGGAAACCCCAGGGTTCTTGGGCTTGGTGTGATAGGGCCTCAAGGGGGCCTTGTATGCCTGAATGCTGATGTTTGGGGCCTCTCCTCAATAGATCCCCTAAGGAAAGTGAGCCTCCAACTATGTTGATATGGCCATGGTAGGCCACCATTGGATTTTTCCAAAATCATTTAGCCTCTTATATTTTGCCTGCATATCTTTCAAAAAGATAGGGTAGGTGGAATGTGCGGCAAACATCCTTCTTAACCTGGTTAGTTCAGTACAATCTTCTACTTTCCCTAGCGCACTACCCAAGGCAAGATGGTTCGTTTGCTAAAGTCATTTTTGGATTGTCGTTGTCATTTAATTTTAGTTCTCCTTCTCGAGAAGCATGGCCCTTAGAATAAGTTGACCCGAGGGGGGTGAATCCTATTTACAGCCCTTTCTTTTTGCAGGATTTATAGTTAGGCATCATGGTTTTCTATTATTGGCTCAACAACTTAGACATGTTTGTTTATGGTTGGGAAAATATTAACTTTGGGAAGCTATACGAGGGTGTGCCCTCTCCTCCTCCGAGCCACTGCCTGTTCATTTCCGAACAGTTTGCCATATTTTATTAAGGAGGATGCAGAGAAGATAGCCTAGGAGGACAAGTTCCAAGAGACAGTGCAGACAACTTTTTACGCTATGGTGATAAACGACATATTGGAGCTCGACATCCCCCGAAGGATTGTGGCTGAAGTGCTGAGGTCGGTAGTGGTAGACCTCAAATGACATTTGTTTGTGGCTTGGTTTGACATCCATAAGACAAAGTTATTGCCGTTTTGCCAATCCTTGGCAGCTGCGTAAGTGGTTGCACCTAACAAGAGCATCAGGTCAAATGATACAATGGCTGCTTGTTTTGACGGTGGTGCCTGAAGTACTACGTCGCAAATGGCCTAGGTGGTGATTGTCTATCCCATTATCTCCCTTCTTCTTCTTTTTGTCTCCTTTTTTTGGCTGCCATGTACATACTTCAAAGTAAATTTAATGAAAGGGATTTCGTTTAACGATGTGTACATGCTCTGTTTTTGTCTTTTTCCCGTATTTATTGAAGACATAATGTATTTAGGGACTGTTCTTAAGGGTTCTCATCCTACCTCAGGGGCTATAAGTGCGACGAGAAGCCTGCAGCTGTGCATAGAGTGCCTTAGCTCCTTAAGAGGCGAAAGCTTCAGCGTACGACCTTAGGCTTCACTTAGAGGACCTTACCCCCTTTAGCCATACTGGACTTCTCGACGGCGGCGCTTAGGGGGACCTTAGCCCACGGACTAAAGGTGTATCGGATGGCCAAAGGACTGAGCTTACAGGACCATTACCCTTGGAGGTTGAAGTTACAGAGCATGGTCTAAGGCCGTATTGAGAGAATCTTAGCTCCTTAGGTAGGAGCGAAGTCAGGATTCAAAGTAAGGGTGTCGAGATTAATAATACACATAACATAAACTTTAATAGTTCTAAAAATGAATTGCGTGGCTAATACATTCAAGAAAGTTGTCATCGACGAGATCTCATGCTTTAAAAGTAAAACATGCTATCGTCGTTCGACGGACTTTTAAAAAGATCAATATCAAAATAGGTAACAATAGTATCATTTAAAAATTCATTTGATATTTTGTTGCACAATTTGGTCTTGATAAGCTTTATCGGGGAGAAAGGCAAAATCCTAATTTTTTAATTGATAAGTGAATATCTGAATTAACCACTTATTCAACACAAATTTAATAAAAATTAGTAAATTAAACATAAACAAGCAAGAAATTACAAACAAAATTAGCCCAACTTTAAATCTTCAACAAGAAGACAATTAGGTAAAAATTCTCATTTTTCAATTCATGAATCATAAGTAATTCACTAAGTTAATCAATTATTTAACATGAATCTAACTAAAATCAGTAAAAGAAACATAATTATTTACAAAATAGCAAAACTAAAAACAAAAATTGAGATTTTTTTGGAATTACCTCAAATTGGAAATTAGAAGGAGGACTGGAGAAGGCTGGACTTTTGCCGGGATGCGGTTGCATCTGTTGGAGCGAGCCAGGGCTGCAGCAGCCATCCCGTGGGCGACCATTAGTGGCGGCAGCCGGTGAGCAATTGGGCAGCGAGAGAGGGCAGTGCATGGTCGGGCTCAGCATGAGTGAGGGCAGAGAGAGGGGGACAGTGCATGGGCTGCAAATCGAGAAACAAAATTAGAGGAAACTTAAAGGACACTTGCAAAAATTCAGAAAAATAATACACAGAAGGAAGCATGAGGAGTCAAACTCGCAACCTCCCACACGGAGCAACAGGTGGCCAACCACTCTATTGTGCGCATCCTTGTGATGTATTTGGGAACTAATTAATATATATCTATTTTTATTTCCATCAAAATATCCCACATTTATTTTTTTCCCAAAAAGTTGGAGGGTCAATCAACACCCCTTGCCTCTTAGTGGCTCCGCCCCTGCCCTTGTCAAAGACAGGTGTAGCATACATCCTAGGGCTATGCTTAAAGAACCTTAGCCCCTAAGAGGCTGAAAGTGTAGTGGACAGCCTAGGGCCATACTTAAAGGATCTTAGCCCCTTGGGGACTAAAGATGTAATGGACGGGCTCAAGTCGCGTTTAGAGAAGCTTAGCCCCCTTGCTGGCTAAATGTGCCCGGGTTGGCCAATTGGCCGAGCTCAAAGGACCTTAGCCCCTTATGGGCTAAAGGAGCGATGAACAGCTAGAGGGCCCAACTTACAGGACCCTAGCTCCTTGTGTATCGGACTACCTAAGACTGTATTGAAAGCACCATGGCCTTTTGGGGCCTAAAGGTGTACCTAATAATGAGTTAGTCATGCTAAAAGGACGTTAGCCTCTTGAAGGGCTAAGGATGTCACGGATGGCCTATTGAGTGTAGAGGACCTTAGCCCCTAAGGGGCTAAATGAGTAGCTAATAGCTAGTTGGCCGAGCTCAAAGAGACCTATCCCGTTTAGGGCTAAAGGTGTAATGGACAGCCAAATGACCGAGCTCAGGGGACCTTTTCCCCTCGAAGGATGTTGGCCCCTTGGGGGAGCTAAAGGTGTAGCGGATGACTTAGGGCCGCGTTTAGAGGACCTTAGCCCCTTGGGGCCTAAAGGTGCAATGGACGATCAGACAAGCCAGCCAAACCGGCTTGGGCCATGCGCTCCATGTGACTTCTCAATCAATGTCCCTAAAGGATAATCTTCATCCTGCCACATGTAACACGCCTTTTGGCTCTCCTAATTTTTATACAAAGGATGTTAAAGGAGAATAAGTCATCTCTTATCGCTATTGTTTTAGAGAGAGAGTCTCAGAGAAAGAAGCTTTGACAACGCTTAGCTTGAAGCCCTTAACCTCCAGTTGAGAACATTTAAAGTAATCTTCAACCTTTTTCATTACTCTTCACACCCTTTGACAGTTAGAACCCAATGTCTTCAAACCCACAGTCAAAACACGTTTATGCAATGTTCCTCATTTTATTCACTGTGTATTAGAATAAATCACGCTGCACTCAGTCTCCTCATCAAGTGGACCCACTTCGAGTGTAGACACTTGGCTCCATTGAGTAGATACATCACCCTATATTCCCTACCTCCCATCTAGAATTGATGATCGGGTTGTTGCCTCTTTCTCTCACAAGAATTAGTATAGTGAACCTAAGACCATCCCATCCCTATCTGTGAGGCGCCTGACAGGTCATGGTCTAGCTGCGAGCAATCCTCTAGCCCTAGCATTTTAACCATTGAAGAAAAAGTTGTTTATCCATGGAAAATCTCAATTGTTGTCAATTGTATGCATGGTTTTCAGGAATGTAGGTGGCCAAAGTTAAGTAATGGAGATTCTCGAGAGGTAATTCTTCTTTTTCACATTATTCTGAAAGTAGTGGTGTCATAGGCTTCTCAGGCTGCGACTTCAACGAGATGAGCCCCGACGAGTTAGCTAGGATTGAGTGGAAGAGATTGTGGCAGTTGGCATCTCTTTCCCCTGTGCCCCCATTCGATTCGAACTGAACGGTGGTCCAAGCTTCTACTTCCCCATCTCGGAGGTATGTCATGTAAAAAAATAAGGTATGTCATGTAAAAATAAGAATGAAAAATGTTATTGCTAAATTATTAGATCATTAATTGTCGAAGCTGGCGCGACAATGAGGGTTGAAAACTTGGGGAAGGAAACAATTAAAATTGCTTGAGTGTTGAAGCCAAGAATAGACATCTGAAGGGACTTACACTGGAAGCATCATGCGCACTCTAAACCACTGAGCCGATGCATTTTGTGTGGCAACGGTGATTATGCTATAAATTTATTAGTTTTATATTTTACACAAAATGTTTTTTATTTTTTGGGAAGACCCCATGCTCCCTCTGCCCCTAAAACAATGTTCTAAATTAGTAGATACGGGACTATATGTGACTCTGAAAATGGGTCATAAATGGTAACTTACTAAATGCTATCACAATGCTACATGTTTATGACATCTCACTGTGCACATTAATTGATCATGAGAACAATTTACATCACCATAAGCAAATCAAGACTGTGATTCAAAGACCATGGAACGCATAGACTTACTATGCTTAGTGCTGTCGGACTTATAACCAGTAGGTGATGCCTCTTGCTTCTAAAGATAAATCTCTCTCCAAACACTTACCAAGAACACGTTTCTTCTTAACAGGCAATATGTTGGGCTAAAATCAGATGGCACCTCAGTTGATCACGCAACTGCGTACTGGAAAACAAGTTATATTTAAACGTTGGGGTTATATAGAAATAGGTTGCAAATAGTTCAACAATGCCAATGTAGGTAACTATCACAATCTGCCGATTCGGTAAAGGAATTTGGCATGGTTTATGTAGAGCCATAAGTTCAATAGGGTTGAGCATGACTGGTACCCAAGTGTTTTCTGATGGGAGCCATTCGCATCACCATTTGCAACCGGCTCCAAGGAACTGGAACCGCAACCAGTTCAAGTGGTTCCGGAATCGGCCAGGATTGATTTTGGTTCTATGATGTATATGTGGGTGGCAAGTGAACCAAATCAAACTCCAACTCAAAATAAGCCAAATTGGGAAGAGAAATGAAAGATGGATGAGATGAATGAAGAACTTCACTACACAAGAAAAAGGGATAGAACAAGATCTTGTAATTGAGATAATCCTTCACGTAGCCACTCAATGACTTGACCTTGGGCTAATTCTCTTGTCTTAACCAAGGAATCACTCCAATTGGAAAGGAAGAGAACCTAGAACACCACTTGAATTTGCCACAATTCAAGATATAGAACTAGGAATTTAGTTGCACTTTTGAGAAACACACTCAAAGTACTTGTATTGCTTTGGAAATTTCTTACAATGCTGAATTCAAATGCAACTACATAACCTACCTATTTATAGGCTAAATAAAGATAACCAAAAGACTTAAAAACTCCTAGCAATTAAAACTAACAAATTGAAAAGACTTAGGAAAAATAAAAAGACACAACTTAAAGGGATGGGGGAGGTTACAATGAACATTCTAGACTTCCTATCAGCTGAAGAAATCCATCCAAGTCGTGCATGATGTCATCCACACGATGTCATGTAACCAAAGTCTCTTCATTTGCCCAGCATTTAATCCTTGCAGCAGCCTCCACTTCAACTGAGCATAACTCTCAGCACACACATCCAAATCAGGTGATTCTTGGCTTGTTGGAAAGCCCGGGAAATCTATTTTCTAGAATGGGCTCATTTTCTCAATTGGGATAAGTAGAGCAAAAGTTATGGTCCGAACATTACACCTATATCAGAACTAGACTGGAGCAGGACAACTTCCCTTTGAGTGCTACTTTGCCCAATCAAATGACGTCCAAATTAAATAAAATTGGCCTTATTTTAAAGCTGACATCTTAAGCTTCAAAACCATATGGCCCCTCAAGTTGTGGGTCCACTTGATCTAGTCCAAAAAATGAGCACAAAAAAAATTACCTTTCGCAGGGATGAATCGGGCACCAATTCTTCCGGAAGGAATATGAGTTTTATCTAGATTTTCGCCACTTGCTTGACTTCTTTATGGTGTCTAAAGTCCTTAAACTCACATAATAAGAGAAAATATGAGAGTTCCCATGCACGCTCTTGTTTGACACTTTTCTTCTTGGAAGTTGACCTTAAATAAAAATGATGCATATGGGAATATGCATCATTCTAGGTACCTATTGCTCTTGGTTGTAGATAGAAACCAACGAGAGATTCATCCAAATTAGAGACAGAGAACGAAAAAACGAACGAGTGAGAAATCAGTTGCGTTCAAGCAAGACATGATTCAATCAAAAAAATCTCAATAAAATATTCTTCAATTGAATCATTACCCATGTATGAAGGTTTGCTTGAGGTCAATTTCTACCGTCCTAACATCACTAATGGTCTCAATTTCTCCATAAAGAAATCGAATGTTGGCATAAAATAAGTAATCACTGAATTAGGAATTACCAACCAATAACACATCACAACTTTAATAGTTAAGCACAAAATCAAAGATACCCATTTGAAGTTCATAGTCACAAATCACAATTAGAACAGAACTGTTACGAAGTTACAGATATTGTAGTAGTTAACGACTGCGACGAGTGCTAGCTAGAGCTCTGAGGTTGGAGAAAAGGCATATCAGAATTAGAGAAAGATAGGCCTAAGGGTGGGAGGCAGCTGGGGGATTAAGAAAGCTAGAACCGTAAAAGTGGAGGTGTTCTCACATATTGACTGTGGAATGCAAGGAGATGATTGAGATTTTCAGGATTACAACGTCGGAATCAGGTTCAGCCTCTCTATTCTTGAAGGAAAATTACCAACAAGTGTTGCTTTAATTTTTAAATTCCTTCAAGTGCTCCGCAGTGAGGTGTTGTTTTAAAAAGTGCATAGCTCTTGTGTGCTGTTAGCTTTTTGTCTTTAGATGATTTACATTATTACCCCCAACTATTTCCTACTCCTTTCATAGTCACTACAAAAACGGTGTCTTACTCCGATGGAGAAAGCAACGGCCTGGGCATCCGATGGAGGGCAGCAGAATCTCCGACGGAAATGCCATCAGATTTCGACGGAAATTTGAATTTCCGACGGGATCTGTTTCCGTTGGAAGTTCCGATGGAATTCTTTCGGATTCCGGGAATCCGATAGTATTTTCGTCGGAATTTTCTGGTGCGTTTTCAAAAAAATTCAAGATCTGGTTTTTATGTTTCGGGTGACCATGCATTGAGTTCAATTGAGCCACGAAGAAAGAGAGAAAACACTACGAAGAGAGAGAAAGAGAGGCAGCAACGAAGAGAGAGGAGGATTCATGATTTCTAGTGGCCGGAAAAACAAGTTGCCGTCGTTTATAATTCAATGGTAAATCATTCATTTTTAGTTAATTTGTTCTTTGAAATTGAAATATTTGAGTTAATTGATGTTTTTTATGGTGATTGATTTGGTATGTGTTTTTAAATTTTGTGAAATTTAATTTTGAAGCATATTTGTATAGTTTATTTGATTTATTTTGTTTCGTAAAATAGGGATGTGGAAAATATGGATGTGAATTATGTTAATTTTTTATTTGATTTGTGAAGTATGTTTATTTGGATAAGTGGAATAAAATATATCAAGTATGTATGTTTATAAAAATTGTATAATTATTATAAAATGTTGAAGTATGTTAAGTATATAATGTGTTTTGATGGAAATCCCTTCATCCCTTTTGTTTTAAAAGAATCAAATCAATTAGGTAAGCTCAATATGCTAGTTTAAGGATGAATAAATCATCCAAGTTTCGTTTAAACATTGAAACTGTAGGGCAAGGGTTAATTCTACCAGCTAACTCGTTTTTATGTGCTTAATTTCTCAAACATACTAAGGGTTTACATCTAATATTTTTTGATGGATTTGAAGATCAACATGTTAGCTTTCCAACAAATCAAGTTTCATCCAATTTGGACTTCATTTGGTCATTCAAATCAACAATTAAACCCAAGGTGTCAAAACTGCCCAGCAGGGCCAGGATGAACCCAGTTTTGTTCTTTTTATTTCTTATGATATAGTTTGGTTTAAGTCTTGCGTTTTTATATATTTTGGGTCCCCAAGATCTTAGCTTTCATGTCCAATTGGAATTACCAGATTTGGAGTTCAATTGGTTAGTGAATTAAGCTAATTAGTAAACCTGTGCTGTTTTGGATTCCAATCTGCACGGTTTGAGAAATCAGGCTCATTCAAGGGGTAAACGACGTCCAAATGCTATGATTCAAAAACGAGGGTAAACTAGACATCTTGAGGTTTCCTTCCATGTAAGGAAAGCCAAGATTACTCAGCATTTGAGGTGTCGCCCATGAAGCACAAGTCACGGTAGAAACGGGCACCTAGATACCCGGTTGCTTAGCAAGGTGGATTTCCCTCGTAGATGGGTTTACTTGAGGTGTGTGCTTGCCTACTTGGTCACCTAGAGCTGCTTGGTAAGCTGCCACTCAGCCACATAGGAGAATGACACGTGGAAGCATGAAGAAGGCGACACATGGCAAGCTATGGACCGGCCACACTCAAACAACTTGGCAGCCATGCATTCATCAGCCTTTTGAGGTGGCAGCCGTGCATCCCTTACCTTGCTCAAAGGGAAATTGAGTCAACAAGGTTTCTTAATGTTTAGGAAACAGTTTAAGAAAGAAATCTTGTGTTTTGTAACTTAAACTTTCAGCTTATGCATGTTTAAGCTTAAACCGTGTGTAACTAAGCATAGGATTAGCTTAATGACTTTCCTTGCCTAGAAGGAAAGCTTTTTTTTCGTGTATTCAAAGGCCTTATAAATGCCTTTGCTGCTCTTTCATAAAACAAGAAGCTTGAGTTTTGAAATTAAGAAAAGACTTTATGTCTTGTGTTCCTCTCAAACACTTAACTTGCTTATCCTTAATTAGGCCGATTAAGGTGGTGTTCAAGTGAGTCTTAATCATTGATTAGGTGGTGTATCTGTATCCTAATCAAAGATTAAGGGCCCTAAGCTAGGTGATTGGTGGTGTATCTTATCTAATAACAAAGCTTAGAACTATCCAAATCACATTGAATTCACTTAAAGTTCATGAAGCTAGCTTTTGGATTCCTTAAACCATAAGCTCTCTTTTGTGTTCTAATCAGTGAACTTCTCATTCTTTCATTCCACACATTTCCTACCCTTTCTTATACTCCTTTCAAACTTAATCAAGGCCAAGACTTCTTGCTTTGATTCAGTTTTTAGCCCAAACACAAATCCACTTCGAACCGTGAGAAGTCACAAATTTCAGGCATGCAAGGCAGAATTTTGGTACGGCCATACCGTGTCCTTAAGCACGGCCGTGCGTCCTTGAGTTCGTGAGTCCATTTGATTTGATTGTGTTCTTGTTGTAAGTTAGCTTGGGTTGTTCCTACCCTTGAAACTTACATCAATTTTGGTATCAGAGCAAGTTCATCCTTACCTGGAACCTACCACACGCCTTTCCCAGCTTATCTCTGAATCCGAAACTCAAACACAATCCTGTTCATCCAAACTTCCAACATGAGTTCTAGCATGACCATGGAAGAGAAACTTGAAGCAATGGCTAAGCAGATGTATGAAATCTCTATATCCAATCAAGAACTTAAGGCTCGAAATGAGTACTTGAGAAAACAGCTTGGAGATAACATGAAACAAAAACAAAAGTTTCAAGAGGGAAGTGAGCGAATAGGAACACATTATAGAAGTGAAGAGGAAGCTAGCAATGCGTTATCTTTCTCTAAAGATGATGTACCATTCGAAAGGACGAGAAGAAGAGCACGACCTACTTTCAACTCAAACAATTTCAAAGTTGAAATTCCTAAGTTTGAGGGTAAGCTTGAGCCAGATGAGTTCCTTGAATGGTTACAAACTGTTGAGCGGATTTTCGAGTACAAGAAGATTCCAGAGGATCGGAAGGTGAAATTGGTTGCTCTTAGACTGAGGAAATATGCCTCGTTATGGTGGACAAACCTCAATGCTAAGAGAACTAGAGAAAGGAAGAGCAAGATCAATACTTGAGACAAATTCAAATCTAAGATGAAGGCACGGTTTTTGCCATCCACTTATGTCCAAGACAACTACATGCTCTTTCATCATCTCACTCAAGGAAAAATGAATGTGGAAGAGTACACACGTGAGTTTGAGAAACTCATGATTAAATGTGACATTCATGAGCCTGAAGAACAAACCATGGTTCGTTACCTAGGAGAGCTTGATCCCAAGATAGCCAACGTGGTTGAATTGCAAGCCTACACTACCTTTGACGAAGTATGTGTTTTAGCACATAAGGTGGAACAACAAAGAAGATCCAGGATGAATATTCGTGATTCTTTCAAGCTCGATTCTACACCATATGAACAAACCTTAAACAAGGAGAGTTCATCTTATACCCCTCAACCCACGGCATCCCTTTCCCCTTCTCCACAAAAGAACCAAACTCCACAAAAGGGCCTATCCCCACAACTCACACCAAAACCCCTTCCTAGAAACATCCCAAGGTGTTTTAAGTGCCAAGGTTTTAGTCACTTAGCATCAGATTGTACAAACCGAAGATTTGTCACTTTAGTTGAATGGAAGGCAACTGAGGAGGTCGAATTAGAGGAGGAACAAGAAGAGGAAGTTGAAAACCATGATGGAGATGATCTTGAAGAAGTCATGGTAGATGCTGATGAAGGCTCTATGCTCTCCCTTCACACTCACCCCCCACCAAAAGGTACAGAGAATCGAATTATTCTTTTCCTATCTCTTGGTGAACCATCAACCTTTTTCCCCACTCCACCCACACCCAAGGCACTCAAACAAACCTTCTGTCAAAAGCATTCCAAACCATTACTTACAACTCCTAATCTTGAATTAAGAGTAAGTGAGGAAGTGGTTCATGATATATTCAAAGAGTCCCTTAAGTCCAACATTCAAATCAGTAAGGGACATGAAAAGAAGAGAGTTTCTAAGTTCAAAAGAGACTTGTTTTCATGGTTGATTTTATTTCAGCCAGAAATGAAGAAAGAAGAGGAGTTCATTACCTACTATGATTTGAGGGCAAATCATTTTTAACAAGGGGAGTATGATGGAAATCCCTCCATCCTTTTTTTTTAAAAGAATCAAATCAATTAGGTAAGCTCAATATGCTAGTTTAAGGATGAATAAATCATCCAAGTTTTGTTTAAACATTGAAACCGTAGGGCAAGGGTTAATTCCAGCAGCTAACCCGTTTTTGTGTGCTTAATTTCTCAAACATACTAAGGGTTTACGTCTAATATTTTTTGATGGATTTGAAGATCAAGATGTTATCTTTCCAACAAATCAAGTTTCATCCAATTTGGACTTCATTTGGTCGTTCAAATCAGCAATTAAACCCAAGGTGTCAAAACTACCTAGCAGGGCCAGAATGTACCCGATTTTGTTCTTTTTATTTCTTATGATATAGTTTGCTCTAAGTCTTGTATTTTTACATATTTTGGGTCCCCAAGATCTTAGCTTTCATGTCCAATTCGAATTACAGGATTTGGAGTTCAATTGGTTAGTGAATTAAGCTAATTAGTAAACCTGTGCTGTTTTGGAGTCCAATCTGCACGGTTTGGGAAATTAGGCTCATTCAAGGGGTAAACGACATCCAAATGCTATGATTCAAAAACAAGGGTAAATTAGACATCTTGAGGTTTTCTTTTAATGTAAGGAAAGCCAACATTACTCAGCATTTGAGGTGTCAACCATGAAGCACAAGTCACAGCAAAAACAGGCACCTAGATACCCGGTTGCTTAGCAAGGTGGATTTCCCTCCTAAATGGGTTTGCTTGAGGTATCTGCTGGTCTACTTGGTCACCTAGAGCTGCTTGGTAAGCTTCCACTCAGCCACATTGGAGAATGACATGTGGAAGCATGAAGAAGGCGACACATGGCAAGCTATGGACCGGCCACACTCAAACAACTTAGCAGCCATGCATTCATCAACCTTTTGAGGTGGCAGCCATGCATCCCTTACCTTCCTTGAAGGGAAATTAAGTCAACAAGGTTTCTTAATGCTTAGGAAAGAGTTTAAGAAAGAAATCTTGTGTTTTGTATCTTAAACTTTCAGCTTTTGCATGTTTAAGCTTAAACCATGTGTAACTAAGCATAGGATTAGCTTAATGACTTTCCTTGCCTAGAAGGAAATCTTTTTTTTGTGTGTTCAAAGGCCTTATAAATGCCTTTGCTGCTCTTTTGTAAAATAATAAGCTTGAGTATTGAAATTAAGAAAAGACTTTGTGTCTTGTGTTCTTCTCAAACACTTAACTTGCTTATCCTTAATTAGGCCGATTAAGGTGGTGTTCAAGTGAGTCTTAATCATTGATTAGGTGGTGTATTTGTATCCTAATCAAAGGTTAAGGGCCCTAAGCTAAGTGATTGGTGGTGTATCTTATCTAATCACAAGGCTTAGAACTATCCCAAACACATTGAATTCACTTAAAGTTCATAAAGCTAGCGTTTGGATTCCTTAAACCATAAGCTCTCTTTTGTGTTCTAATCAGTGAACTTCTCATTCTTTTCATTCCACACGTTTCCTACCCTTTCTTATACTCCTTTCAAACTTAATCAAGGCCAAGACTTCTTGCTTTGATTCAGTTTTTAGCTCAAACACAAATCCACTACAAACCGTGAGAAGTCACAAATTTCAGACGTGCAAGGCAGAATTTTGGCACGGCCATACCGTGTCCTTAAGCACGGCCGTGCATCCTTGAGTTTGTGAGTTTTCCATTTGATTTGATTGTGTTCTTGTTGTAAGTTAGCTTGGGTTGTTCCTACCCTTGAGACTTACATCATGTTTTGTTTTGGTAAATGATTTAAGTTTGTTAAGCATGTTTATTTTTTGTTCAATTTGTTGTATATATTAATTTTTTGTAAATATGTGAAGTATATGTTTTTTTTGAGGTATGTTTAATTCTTTGTATGATTTGTTTGATTTGTTAAGCATTTTTAATTTATTTTTTAGTTAATAGTATTTTGTTATTTTTTTTGGGTTTGTTTATTTGGGTGAAGTGTGAAATAAATAGTTTCATTTGTGTTCGATTGTTAATTAGTTTTATTTTGATAAATAAAATAGTTGTGTTAAATTTATTTTTTTGTAGTATATATATTTGACTACATTGTTGTATTTTATGTTTTTGTGAAAATTTATTTTCGAAATACGGGAATATAAAATGTAAACTAAATATGAATTTAATTTTTTTACTAGTGTCATTAGTGAATATAAAATTTATAGTAAATAACTTAATCTTTAAGTTAATTTGCAATGTATGTTGATTTAGATAAATGAAATAGTTGTAAGTAATTAAGCATGTATAATATGTCTTATTTAGGTAAATGATTTAAGTTTGTTAAGTATATTTATTTTTTGTTCGATTTGTTGTATATATTAATTTTTGGTAAGTATGTGAAGTATATTCTTTTTTGAGGTATGTTAAATTTTTTGTATGATTTGTTTGATTTGTTAAGTATTTTTATTTTATTTTTTGTTTAATAGTAATTTGTTTTGGGTTTGTTTATTTGCATCAAGTGTGAAATAAATAGTTTAATTTGTGTTTGATGATTAATTGGGTTTATTATGATAAATTAAATAGTTACGTTAAATTTATTTTTTTGCAGCATATATGTTTAATTACATTGTTGTATTTTAGGTTTTTGTGAAAATTTATTTTCGAAATATGGGAATATAAAATGCGAACTAAATATGAATGTTATTTTTTTATTAGTGTCATTAGTGAAAGGAAATGGCACCTGGTAAGTAATGAGCTTATTAATAAGTGTATTTTCGATATTCTATGTGTGGTGAGGAATGAAATTTTGGTCCTTTGTTACATTTGGTCCTTTGTTATATTTTATTTTTTGTAGGCCAAAGCATTAGGTAGAGAACCCACATGTGAAGAACTGCTTAAGGACACTCAGTGCAAGGCCAAAGACAAAGTATTCGTTGATAAGAAATCTGCAAAAAAATATGTAAGTTTGACACATTTTATTCAGACATTATTCATATGTTCTAATTGTCGCCTTAGTATGTAATAGTTTTATTTTTGACAAATTTTAGGAGGAGCACCACAAAAAATGGAGGAGTACACTCAAGATGCAACTCAAGGGGGTCCTAATTGCTCCTTATGACCCCGGAAGAGTTTTGACTTAAAGAAAATCTGGACAAAAAAGGCTGTGTATACGGTTTTGGCACTAAGGGGGTCAAGTTGAAGAAATCAGCTACAATTGCGGGCACACGCCACTTATCAGTTGAGCATTTTGATCTAAGAAAGCAAGCATAATTCTTCAATCAGAGTATTACCAAGCAAGGAGAGGCCATAAGCCAAATTGCCAAGAAACAGGGGAAGATAGAGCGTATTATGAAAAAAATTTTGAGATTTCTTAATAGAAAAAGTGTAGATTCTTCCAGCCAAGTCAACATGGACACTGATGGCAGGCAGGACTCCCAAAATGACAATGGTGATCCCATGAATCTATCTGATTTTAATTAATTTATTTGATCTGCCTATAGATTGAAAATAATTGTATATGTCATGAATAATTTTCAATTTAGCGCTTTTAATTTTCAGGCATAAAAATTCATATTTGGTAATCATTATATATGTTGTTTGTGGTGGTTGCTTTATATTTAAGTAGTTGAAATTTTTTTTTGGAGGTAGATTTTTTTTTGGAGGGAAAAGGAGATTTCCACAGGAAAATCTGATAGAAATGTTGCTTTCCCTAAAAAAATTCTGCAGGGCCTGAAAACTATCCGACGGAATTTCCGACGGGGTTTTCCATCGGAGAAACCGTCGGACAGTGTCGAAGGCCATCAGAAGGCAATCTTCGACGAGCTATTTCCCGACGAGCATCTGTCCTTTGTAGTTTCCATTGGAGATGGATTTTTCCGTCGGAATTTTCCAATTTTTCCGTCAGAGATTCCGTCGCTGATTCCAAGCATTCTTGTAGTAATGAATTGATTCTCTCTCTACCAACTTATATCACTCCTCAATATCTCTTTCCCTTCTCTCTTTCTTTTTGTAGTCAACTGTGGATGCAAACAAATGGCACTTCCCTTCCCAAGAAACATTAAGAATTTAGAAATCAATTAAAATTGATTTCAAAATTAAACAAATTTTAATACAATGAAAGTAACTTTTTTACAATATGAATACAAAAAATTTTTTTAATTGAAATCTATATTTACAAAAGTAGTTTGTCAATAGTTAACACTATTTTTTATTAAAAAAGAATTAACTGTAAGTAATATCCTCAATAGTAACATTTAGAAAAATATTTTTAATAACTTAGGGTCAATTATATTTTACAACATAACTAATATTACATGTTCAATTAATGATCTTATAAAAAATTAAATTAAAAACCTTAAATTTGAGGTATACGACTACTCCTCTTATTTATAATTCTTTATCCTTGTAAGTATTTTTAAAGTGAAAATTCTTTTTTCGTTATACTTAATGGAAAATTCAGCTCTTATATTTTTTTTAGATTTTAAGTAAAATATATGAAATCTTGTCTTCACTATTCTTTTCTTGATATAAATAAATTAATTTTAACATTTTGTTGTCTGATTTTGAATGCAAATTTAAAAATTTAAATTAAACTTTTCATTCTACTTCATTTCTCGAAAGTGATCATTTTTTATTTTCATTTAATCTTTTAACATCATTAAGTTTATGATCTTTTCATTTATTTTTATATAAGAAACGTCATTGTTATTACTTTGAGTAGATTTATCAAGTGATGAATAAATTATTTTTCTCCACTTTTTAGTGGTTTCTTAAAAAGAGAAACCAAAACAAGGAGTAATAAATAAAGGAGCATGGAGTAAATAAAAGAAAATAGGAAAAATTAGATAATTTATAGTTTTGGGATATGATTTATCATAGAAACAAATACGATACATACAAAATTCTAAAGTATATTGTTTAGCATTTAGCGTTTATAGTTGATGTGTGAACTCTAATAGTAATATCAAAAACTAAGGTTTAACTGCAAACTCTATGAGTAATATCAAGAAAGCAATATTCATTATTAACTGAATAAGCCCGCAAGTTTATGGAGTGTCATCGAGTATATTAAGTTTTCAAACCGTATATGTCAGCCCGGGTTGATTGTATACGATAACCTCAGTTGACCGTCTAAAACAACTGGGTTAACTAGACTGCATATGTGACTAAACCTTGGATCTATATGGTCTTGATTCCTCTCATCTTTTTTTTCAGGTACACTATGTTTTTCTTTGGTCAAAATTCACACAGTGTCATCAAAACACTAGGCTCAAATATAAAGTAGAAAATGGGTACAAAAA
>JAKOGI010001304.1:37500-247500 GCA_029747015.1 Carnegiea gigantea
CTAAATCCTAGATAAACAACCTAGTTGATCATATGTAGAGAAAATACCATTAAAATTAGAAAAGTTATATTTCAACTAATGGTATATTTCAATCCTATAACCAAACTTTGCTGCTTTTGTTACACAAAATTTCGCACAATCAAAGTTCAACTCTATAATTAGGCCCTCAAATGAGGTGAAAGAAAAGAGAAAAGATAGCCAAAACAACTTATTTTCTTCTAATTCTGTCAACTCAAATAATTTACCCACCATAGTCTCTGTCTAACTACTAAAAATGGGAGGAAGAGAAAAGTAAAAAAATGAAGAAAGAATTGGATGAATGATTGATCATGAATCGATGTCTCTTGGCTTTCTATTTATAGTAGAATTTGCTCCTCTTCCTTCTAGCCTTTTCATGCAAATCCACTAGTTTTATTCCCAAAATAGCAGTTGAATATCATCCATCTCTTCTAATTGGATCAAGTCAAGCATGTTAAATTAATTGCTGATGTTACTTGCGCAACTAAAATCATGCTGGGCCACTAGAATTGTGAAGGGAGAGAGAAATGTGAGGATGGGTATGCTATGTGACTGGGTCGCCACATCATACTTGAAATTATGAGTTTATGCTTGAATTCTTCTTTATCTCGCTCCTTACACTCAAAGATAAAACATGCATTGTTTTTACTTGAAATACAACTCAAAGACTCAAAAAAAATATAAAATAGAGAAAAAAAATAACTCATAAAAATATGAGTTATCAACTCCCCACGCCAAAACATTACTAGTCCTCGAGCAAAGAATGCATATATTCAGTCCATCAAGTGAAACAAGATTTAAGGAAGACAATCAAAGAATCCAACTATGTGTATCCGCTGAATCATAAATATCAACTCACTACTAACCCGCAAACCCATTATCAAACATTTTCGATTTTACCAAGTTAATAGGCCAAGACTAAAGCAAATTAAGTAATCAATGTCGAACATGTAGCAAACTGTAAGTAACAGACTTCACCCCACATAGAAATCACAAGAGGATCTTTAACATTAAGTCCCTAATGCCAAACCAATTTATTAGCTTTTTTTTTTTTTTTTTTCCAAAGCTCACTTGAGTCCATGTATTTCTAGTTCTGGGTGTATAAAGATATGGATAAAGATGATACCTAGAGAAACAGTTAGTACATATTCAGGCAATTAAAGATATCAATAAAGATAAAACCTGAACATTGGTACTGGAATTAGAACTTAGTTTGATACAATTTATTTCTCAATCAACAATTTAGAAAGGTAAATGTGGAACTCAACATTTATTTCATACTCATTATGTTGTTGAAAATGGGGTTCATCCCACACTTAGAATCAACTACAGTTCAACAAGAACGCAACAAAAATTTTGGCTGTTAACTAGTTAAAACTAAAAATAGTCTCAAATTGGTATGGGTCACATGAATCACATCAATATAACCAAGAGTTAAACACACATAATCAACTTTCTTGTCTCTTCCCAACATCAAGTTCACAAAAAGTTTTCAATTTCCTCAAAGAAATTTTTATTTGCCTCCCCCCACACCTAAACCTTACATTGTGTTCAATGTAGAAAACAATTATAAAGGGATAGATGGAGAAATGAACAATACAACCTACGAGCACAAGGAAAGCACTTGTAATCACACCCAAGGGGCCATCTCCAAATGAACCTTTGAAACCATCACTAACCACAAAAGTCAAAACCAAGTGAAGTACCACATTTGGGACATAAATAGACCTTGAACAAAATGGAAAGAAATAAAATAAAATACAATAGAATAACTCAAATTCACCTAAAACAATTACGTTGCCTTCCAATAAGTGCTAAGTTTAATGTCTTTAGCCAGACAAGGCCCAATCCACTTAATCATAATAGACTGGGTTTGCTAGATTGGTGGATTCCATCAAACCAGGCTCAATTTCATTAGTCATAATAAGTTTCAAGCATTGACCATTAACAGTAAGAACACAACCATCCTCAGGGTCCAAAATTTTGACTGCCCTAGAAGGAAACACTTTTTGGACTGCAAAAAAACCACGCCATCTAGATCTAAACTTGCTAGGAAATAGCTTGAGCTTAGAAATAAAAAGCCAAACCTTGCAATCAGGTTCAAAAGATTTTTTAGAAATCATCTTGTCATGAAAAGATTTGGTTTTGGCTTTATAAATCTTAGCATTTTCATAGGCTTTGTTATGCAATTCCTTCAATTCATTTAATTGAAACCTTTGATTAGAACCCGCTTATTTCGTATCAAAGTTAAAAGCTTTAATAGCTCAAAAAGCGAGGTGTTCTAACTCGACCGACAAGTGAAAGGGCTTCCAAAAAGGAGCCGGAAAGCAGACATCCCTATAGGGGTCTTGTAAGTAGTGCGATAGGTCCAAAGAGCATCATTCAATCTTAAAGATCGGTCTTTTTTATTGGGTCAAACTATTTTTTCAAGTATGGACTTGATCTCATGATTAGAAGGCTCAACTTCACCACTAGTATGAGGGTGATAGGGAGTAGCTATTTTACGAGTCACAGAATATTTTCTAACCAAGGCCTCAAAAGACCAGTGACAAAAATGACTACCCCATCACTAATAAGAGCTCTAAGGGTCCCATATCGACAGAAAATGTATTCTTTTATGAACTTGACCACAACCTTGTGATCATTGGTCCTAGTAGCTAGAGCCTCCACCGACTTTGACACATAATCGATAGCAATAAGTACGTAAACAAAGCCAAAAGATGGGGAAAGGGACCCATAAAATCAATGCCCCAGAATCAGATATCTCAACAATCAGAGTAAGAGAAAGGGGCATCATATCATGATGGGATAGGGAACCCGTTCGTTGACAGCGCTCACAAGTAAGATAGAAATAGTGAACATCTGTAAGTAGAGTGGGCCAGAAGAACCCACTTTGTAGGACTTTAGCCGCCATCATATGTCCTCTAAAGTGACCATCATAAGCATAAGAGTGACATGAGGTCAAGATGTTATAATTTTACTCTCAGGGACACATCTACAAACCACTTGGTCTAAACAATGCTTGAAAAAAATCAAGATCTTCCCAATTATAATGTTTTACTTGTGAGAAGAACCTATCTTTCTCTTGTTTGGATCAATGGGAGGGGGAACTTACTAATAGCAAGGTAGTTCACAATATGAGCAAACCAAGGGAGAGGGGTATGTGACACAATAAACAGTTGCTTAACAGGAAAATGGTCAGAAAATCCCACTAAGTCATTAGTGCACTCAGTGAAGATCCTAGAAAAATAGTCTGTAACTAAATTTTCAGAATCCTTCTTATCTTTAATCTCAGGGTCAAATTCCTATAGCAACAAAATCCACCTAATGAGTCCAGGTTTGGTGTCATTCTTAGCTAATAAATGCCTGAATGCAACATGGTTAGTAAATAGAATCACTTTTGAATGCAGAAGGTATGAACGAAATTTATGATGTGTAAAAACTACACCTAGCAACTCTTTTTTATTGGTATAATAATTCTCTTGAGCATTGGTTAGAGTTCTACTTGCATAGTAAATGATGTGAGAAATTTTATTCACCATTTGACCAAAAACAACTCCAACAGCAAAATCAGCTGCATCGCACATAATTTCAGAAGGCTGACACCAATAAAGATCAAAGCTTTTCAAAAGCCTCCACAGAAGACTCATTAAACTCAAATGGAGTGTCTTTAGAAAAAAGGTTAGTAAGTGGGAGAGCCACTTTGCTAAGTGCTTAATAAATCTCCTATAAAATCCAGCATGACTAAGGAAAGATCTAATCTGCTTCACAAAAGTGGGAATAGGCAAATTAGATATTAGATCAATCTTAGCTTTATCAACCTCAATTTCTTTCTCAGACACTCTATGACCTAATACAATCCCTTCTTGGACCATAAAATGACTCTTTTCCCAACTCAAGACAAGATTCACTTCTTTACATATTTTCAACACAGTGGATAAATTAGCAAGACATTCATCAAACGACAAACCAAAAACTGAGAAATCATCCATGAACACTTCCATGAACTTATCAATGTAATTAGAAAATACATTTATCATGCATCTTTGAAATGTGGAAGGTGCATTACACAACCCAAAGGGTATCCTCCTGGGGGAGAATGTACCTGAAGTGCATGTAAAAGTGGTTTTCTCTTGGTCCTCAGGATAGACAGGTAATTGTTTGTAACCAGAATACCTATCTAAGAAACAGTAAAAACTTTGTCTGGCTAATTTCTCCAAATTTTGATCAGTGAAGGGGAGGAAAAATGATCCTTTCTAGCGACAGAATTCAACTTTCTATAATCAATACACACCCTTCACCCCGTGGTCTGTCTAGTAGGAGCTAGTTCACCATCATTATTTTGCACCATAGTTATGCTAGATTTCTTAGGGACCACTTGGACTGGACTGACCCATTGACTATCAGAAATAGGGTAGGTAATACTTGCACATAAAAGTTTTACTGCCTCTTTTTGGATAACCTCTTTCATATGGGGGTTCAATCTTTATTGCATTTACCTAATAGGTTTAGCATCGCCTTCTAAGTGTATTCTATGCATGCAAATAGCGGGACTAATGCCTTTTAAATCAGCAACTGACTGCCCAATAACACCCTTATGTTCAATTAAGACACAAATCAACTCTCTCTCCTGATCACAGGGTAAGAGAGAGGAGATGATGACAGGTAGGGTCTGTTTGGGTCCTAAAAACACATACTTGAGTGAGTCAGGAAGCAGTTTCAACTCAAGTTTAGTTGGGGAGACAATAGAAGGTGGTATAGGAGAACTAGCCATAGGGGGAAGACGTTTATAATTGGACACCCAAGAGGAAGACTCAAGATGAGGTGTGACGTCAAGATTAGAATCCAACTCACTTGTTGTACTTCCTAAGTCAAATAACCCTAAATCCCTATGGGAAAGACAGGTTCCCCAGGGATCTTTACTAATAGTAGCAGTTTAAGATCTCTTCAATCAGTTTATCAATCACATCAATAAAGAAACATTTAGATTCATCTTTAAGTACAAGTTGAGAAGGCGCCTTAAAAATGTTAAGCCTAAGCCTCATATTTATAACCAAGACATCCATCACTCCCGACCTACAGTTAATGATGGCATTGGTTGTAGCTAAGAAGGGACATCCTAAAATAATAGGGATATGCTTAGAGTTATGACTAAGGCCCATATCCAACACAACAAAGCCAACGGAAAAAAGACCTTTCTCAATTTGAATCAAAACATGATCTATCCGGCTCCTAGGGGTTCTTATTAACCTATCAACAAGCTGAAGGGTACAGTTGGAAGGTTCTAGTTAACCCAACTGTAGCTCTATGTAAACAAAGTATGGTATCAAATTAACATTATAACCTAAATCTAAGAGTGCTCTTTCAAATTTATGATTGCTAATAAAGCACAAAATAGTGGGAACACTAGGATCTTTCAACTTAGGCGGAGTGTCATGTTTCAAAATAGAGCTCACTTGGTCACTTAGAAAAACCTTTTAAGACTTGTCATCTTTAGATTTTCTTGTAAAAGTGCACGTCTTTAAGGAATTTTCCATAAGCAGGGATTTATTTTATTGCTTCCAAAAGGAGAAGATTGAGCTTAACTTGCTTAAAGGTCTATAGTATATCCTCTCTGTATTTTCCTTTCCTAGAAGGGAAATGTGCATCCAAAGCTTGAAGGTAAGGAACCCTTGACTTGTATGTCTCAACAAGGTCAGACACATTAGAGGGAGGGGCTGAATCACTCTCAATTTCACAGTCAATCTCATTGGTCTTTGGCCTTTCCTTTCCATCATGTTTCTTCTCACTCGCTTTGTTGTCTACTTCCTTACCTCCCATAAGAACCATTTGCATTTTAGGATTCTTAATGCGGTAGCTTTCAATTGTTCAAATTGTTGGCTTTTAGGATTCTTAATGGGTAGCTCGCAAGTTTTTCTTCTTCTCTTTTACGTACATCTACGGCTAATTGCCCAATTGGGTTTTTAACTTAGCTATAGATTGTTAGTGGGAATCTACCGTTTACAGTTTAAACTCAATTCCTTGGACCTTAGTATTCAAATTTTGGACAACAAAAGTGCAGGTACTAAGGGTGGAGATTACCTTATTTGATTCTGAGCTCATCGATGGAGTTGGTGGAGGTGGTGGATGGGCATACCTTTGGTTCTGAAAATCAGGAGGTGTAGTTATACTAGACTGGGCTTGTGAGTTCTCCACGGTTTGAGACCTCCAAGAAAAGTTAGGATGATTCTTTTAACCATGATTATAAGTGGTCGAGTATGGATTATTAGTTGGAGGAAATCCTTGGGCAGCATTTACTTGTTCATTTACAACATTAGATGGACCAACAGAAGGACTCTCAAAAGAAGCATGCATGGGACTAGCACAAATTAAACAGACATCTTGTATAGATGAGGAATTAGCCAATTTTTCATGCATAATAGTTGATCAAATTTCGTAGACAAAGCATCAACTTTATTGGAAAGGTTAATCGAATGTGAAATCTCATAAATCCCCCCCTTACTTCTCACTTGTCTAGGCAAGTCAGAACATGAGGAAGTGCCATGCAAATGTGAATTTCACTTAAATGTTCAAATAATTCCCATGCTTCTTCAAGGGTTCTATACAAAAAATTACCACCACAGGATGATCTATCATCTGCCTATTGTGGTGATCTAAACCAGAGTAGAAACTTTGAATGAGGTTCCACTGAGGAATCTCATGGTGAGGGCAACTTCATAATAATTCTTTAAATCTTTCCCAACTTTCATGCAATTACTCATTTTTATTTTGTGAGAAAGTGGTTATAACACGTCTTAAAGCAGTCATTTTACCAATTGAGAATAACCTTTTCAAGAATTCCTCTTGCATTTAGTCCTTATCTTTCAAAGAAAAAGAAAAAAGTCGTAATTGAAAAGCATTGTTAGAAATATTATTTAAGAAGACAGTGAAATATAACTCCAAAAATGTATCAACGTGCTTAAAGGGACTTTCATACTGTAGTCCATAAAAGGGCGGAAGCATTTGGATTAGGGAATATTTAATCTTAAATGGCCCATAAAGTGGGCATATGGGTACTTGTAGGTGAATCATAAGTGGTGAGAGTAAAATACGCCTTAAGTTGCTTAGGTGATGGGATTTGTTCTTTGGCCATCTTTTTCTTAGAGTCACGTTTCTTTGCTCTTATCTTATTAAGGGTACGTTCAATTTTAGGATTGTATTCCTCAAGGTCCAAAAACAAAGAGCATCTACCAAGCATAGAAATCTCCAAGCAATCAAAAAGTCCTATGAAATACCACCACGGTAACCATGAAACAAAATAAGAAGAAAAGAAAGGGAGAAGGGAAAACAATAACTAAAAATAAATAATAAAAAATAAAATAAAAGAAAGAAAAAAGGGAAAAAATGAACCCAAAAAAAAGAATAAAATAAAAGACAATAATAAATGAAATAAAAGGCAAGAGGTTCAATGGTACTAAAGGAAAATAATTGAAATAAACAAAATAATAAAAAAAGAAATAAAAGAGTCAGATTAGATTAGAAGGGAACCGGGGGAACAAAAACAAAATGGCTAGATTAGGAGGGAATACGGAATAAAATGAACTAAAGACAATAAAAAAAAGTAAATAAAAGGGATAGGGAGAAAAGAAATAACTACTTCGTGAGTTAGATTAAGCGTAAATGATAAGGGGCAAAAATAAAAAAATAAAAAAGAGTAAAAGGAAAGAAAATTCAAAATCACTATTCGTTCTCCGACAACGGAGCCAAAAATTTGGTGTGGATTTTTGTAATTTTAAAAACCCAACTTACTTGCAAGTGCACAAGGTAATTGTAACAAAGCAAGTATTTCGGGTCGTGTCCCATAGGGAACGATAGCAATTTTGAATTTTACTTGTCTCAATTAATAAACATAATAGAATCATACAAGTAGAGTAACAATAATAACAGAAATAAAAGAATGAGGATAAGAGGCAAATAAGAGTTAATCAATAAGTAGAGGGGGATTAATTTGGAGAGATACTAGGATTTCTATTTCACCAAGACTTTTAATATTGTCCTGCAAAATTCAATTGGGGTTTAATTAGTCTCTTCAAAACTCTTACGCTACAAGCTTAAGACCAACAGAACAAAAATGAAATATAGTTATTAATAAACTCACTCAACTAGTAGTTAGCATGAATTATTCAATTTAGACATAATTCATATAATTTCGAATCTTGCTTAATCAATTAATAACCAAAATTTTAAGCGTGATTGCATAATTATTATATTATCTAACAAGGTCTAATATGAATAAATGAGATAGCAAATTAATCATTGTAAAACAACATGTATAAACAATCGTAATAAATTGCATTATAAATTAAATGAATTTAAATAACTTAAAATTATCTAGTAAAAAGACACAATAATATTAACCCCAGTTGAAATTAGAAAATGAATGAAGTGAGTCAATGATCCATCTCAATCCCGGATAAACAACCTCGTTGATCATAGGTAGAAAAAATCCCATTGAAATTAGAATAGTCATATTTTAACTAATGGTATATTTCAATCCCTATAACAGAACTTTGATGCTTTTATTACACAAAATTTCGCACAATCAAATATCTACTCTCTAATTAGGCTCACAAATGAGATGAAGAAAAGAGAAAAGGAAAGCCAAAATAACTTGTTTTTCTCTAATTTTATCGACTCAAATAATTTTGCCTACCGCAATCTCTCTCCAACTGCTAACAATGAAAGGCAGAGAAAAGTGAAAAATGAAGAAAGAATGGGATGAATGATTGATCATGAATTGATGCCCCTTGCCTCTTGCCTCTCTATTTATAGTAGAGTTTACTCCTCTTCCTTCTCCACTTTTATGCAAATCCACTTGTTTAATCACCCAAATAGCAGCCGAATATCATCCACCTCTTCTAATTGGATCAAGTCCTGCATGTTTAATTAAAGGCTGATGTTACTTAGGCAACTAAAATCATGCTAGGCCACTAGAATTGTGAAGGGAGAGAGAGAAATGTGAGGTTGGGTATGCTATGTGACTGGACCACCACATCATGCTTGAAATTCCGAGTTTATAGTCGAATTCTTCTTTATCTCGCTCCTTACCGTCAAAGACAAAGTATGCATTATTTTTACTTGAAATACAACTCAAAGACTCAAAAAAGTATAAAATAGAGAAAAAAAATTACTCATAAAAATATGAGTTATCAGCTAATGATACCTACCTTGGTAATTCAAATAATCAGATGAGGTGTCACTCCGCCTGGCTTGATTAAATCAACTAATTATCACCCTGGAGAGTAAGTACAATAGCTGGACATTAAGGTGTTTTCTTTGCTCTTCAACTGCATAAAAGTAGGCCTTGATGGAGCTAACTATCATATTTTAGGAGCTCATATGATAAATATTTTAACTCACTTTCATGGCCTGAAAGAATGTGGTAGATGCATGCCAATAAGCCTTTGAATTTCCTTCTAAAACTGGGTTGTGCTGGATTACAGCCCAGCACTATCTGGGATTTAAACTTAGTTGGCTGACTTCCTGCGCTCTAAAAGGGCGAAAACTTGTTTTATTAGCTCAGGAATAAATTGAACTAAAGATGAAAGGGATTAGCAGGTCTCCCCCAAGTCATAATCAATGCTGATTATGGTCACCAAATCTGGCTGAAGAAATGAAACTGAAAATAATTGAGAGTTGGAGGTGTTCCCTGACCAATGTCATGACTCCCTTAATCCCTTATGGACTTGGAAACCCCTTGGCTATCTCATCAGGCTCAGTGGAGTCATTGGTGACTAGGTCTCCATTAGCACCCCATTCTTAAAAAGAGTTTACCCTCAAACTGAGTAAGTCTTTAGATTTAGCATAGCAGGGGCTGAGATCAATCACATTGAAGGTGGCAGAGACCCCATACTCCCCATACAGGTCTGCCTTGTATGCATTTGGACTAGTCCACTCGAAAACTTAAAAGGGGCCATTTGATCTTGGCATTAGCTTGGATTTCCTTTTGTTAGGAAATATTTCCTCCCTAAGATGAACCTAGCCATGTTTCCTGGTTGAAAATGGGCATCTTTTCTATGCTTTTGGCTTGATTCTTGGCCAGTTCATTACTCCTCTCAATTCTAGCCCTCACTTTGGTGTAGAGATCCTTGATCTCCTTATCTCTTTTTCTTACTTTCCAACTAAACCTAGTGATTGTAGGCGAAATAACCAAGTCTAATGGGATGAGGGGATCTATACACAATTTGAAATGGAGACAGCTGGGTGGCTTTGCTTGGAGCCCGGTTGTAGGTAAACTTAGTATAAGGAAGCATCTCATCCCACCCCTTGGCATTTGTTTTTACAAGCACGCTAAGTATGGTACCTAGGGTCCTATTGGTCACCTCAACTTAACAAGTGGTGCTAAACTTGAGCATAGTTCTCATCTTCCTCCATATGGTGAGCCAAAAATGACTCAAGAATTTGGTGTCTCTATTAGAAATCATGCTTTGGGAATGCCATGCAGCCTAACTATTTCCTTGTAATACATATTAGGCACCTTAGCGGCATCAAAGGTAGTGTAGCATGGAATGAAGTGGGCCATTTTTGAGAACTTATTAACTACCACCGAGGGAATCTTCACTTCTCTGGGTCATGGGCATGCCAATAAATGAAATCCAAACTAACGTCTACCCATGGGGCTTGAGGAACTAGCAGTAGCGAGTAAAGGCCTTAGGATAGGACATGACTCTCAGCTAAATGGCAGATGGAGCACCTTTTGATAAAATGCTCTACATCTTTGGTCATTTTAGGCCTGTAGTAATGTTCTTCAATCATACAGTAGGTTTTGTTAATCCCAAAATGACCAGCCAAAGCTCCACCATGCACTTCTTGAATTAATAGTTCTTTGATCCCACTCTTGGGGATGCACAGCCTATTTCTCGTAAAAAGGAAGCCTTGATCAATATGAAATGCTCCCTCAGGGCAGTGAGAGCATTCCTCAAATAGCTCCTAGAAATCTTCATCAACTTTATACTACTCTTTGATCAGCTTAAAGCCAAGGAGTTTTGAGTCTAGAGTGAATAGGTGCATATATCTCCTCTAGAGTGCATCTGTACCCTTGTTGAGCGTACCTAACTTGTGGTAAATCATAAAATGGAATGATGTGGATATTTAACCCAGTAGCATGTCTTGGGTTGAGCTTGTGCTAGCCTTGAATGAATTTTAAGGCCTTAAGATTTAAGTGCAGGATGAACTCTCCATCAATCAGATATTGTCTCCAGTGTTCTAATGCTTTGATTATGGCACAGAACTCTTTGTCATAGGTAGATGAATTCTTTCTAGCTTCACTTACCTTCTCACATAAATAAGCAATGGGATTTCCTTCTTGGGTCAGCATAGCTCCGATGCCCACCCTAGAAGCTTCACACTCTACTTAAATACTTCGGCAAAGTTTGGTAGAGCTAGGATGGGGGCCACTGGTCAGCATCTCCTTGATAATCTCAAAGGCCTTCTGGGTTTGATCATTCCATTCAAATATCTTACTCTTGGGCACCTTGGTAACTGGAGCTATTAGTCAGCTGAAGTTCCTTACAAATCTTCTATAAAATGAGGCCAAGTCATGAAAGTTTCTGACCTGCTAGATTAAAGAAGCTATTGGCCAGTGTCTAATGGCCTTGACCTTATCCTTATCCAATTCAACTCCATGTGAAGACACAATATAGCCAAGAAACATAACATGGGAGGTAAAGAAGTGGCACTTCTTAAGATTACCATAGAGCTTCTCCTGGGCTCGAATCTAGAGTACTTGATGCAAATGGTTGGCATGCTCTTCTTCAGTCTAGCTGTGTACCAGAATATCATCAAAGTACACTATCACAGATTTCTCTATCAAATGCTTGGGCACATGATTCATCAATCTTATAAAGTTGATAGGGGCATTGGTCAAGTCAAAAAGCATTACCAACCATTCATACAGTTCTCCTTTAGTCTTAAGGGCTGTTGTCCACTCATCCCCCTTAATCATCCTTATCTGATAGTATCAACTACTAAGATGAATCTTGAAGAAAATTATGGCACGATGTAGCTCATCAAAAAGATCCTCTAATCTGGTAATAGGTACCTATACTTGATGGTGATCTTGTTTATGACTCTAATGCCCACACACATCCTCATACTCCCATTGTTCCTGCATACTAGTAGGGTTGGAATAGCATAAGGACTTAAGTTTCCCTAATCATTCTATTGGCTAGTGATGTAAAGGTGCGAGGGGAAAGAAGACCCAAGCCAACTTCACACCAAAGGGGACTGAAACTTGGAGGAAAGTCACGAACAGAAGTGGCACGGTCGTGCTGATATGCACGGCCACCCCGTGCCGATGTTCTGCCCACGAAAATTAGGAATGCCTAGTTTTGGCCGGTTTGGTTGTTCATGAGTTTTGGTTGTGTTTCTAGCCTTTTGGTGGGCTTGAACTCGTGGGAATGGATGGGGGAGAAGGTAAGGAGAGTGGATTAATGGAGGGGTACAGAGAACACTCAAGTAAAAGAGATTGAAGATGAAGAACACGATGAGTGAAAGAGATTAACTTGAAGATTCAAGCTAATCAAGCGGATTGACATAGAACTAAACTCTAGGATTAGATACAGAAACACCACTAACCTTTGAGTTTAGGGCCCTTAAGCTTGATAAAGATACAGAATCACCACTTAATCAAGGTTAGGACTCACTTGAACACCACTTAGTTTGGCCTAAACTAAGATAAGCAAGTAAGAATTTGAGAGGAAGCTTTCAAAGCTCTCTACTATACTTTTCATTCATAAAAACTGAAGTGTGGTTGGCTTGGCCGTGTGTGCTTTACATATACAGCAAAATAACCAAGCTAGCAAACTCTCACACAAGCACCTCTACCTTTCCTTCCTAGGTAGGAAAGGTATTAAGGCCTAATTACACCCGGTTAAGACTAACCGGTTGTTAATCACACTTAATGCTAAACAAGTGCATCAAAACTAACTAGGAAAGCAAGACAAATGAGTATTATAACTTAATTATCTCATGCTTAGGCCTAAACAACTTGGAAACTCAGCAAAAGGCATGTGCACAGCCGAAAAGTGGATCCTCCTTTGTGGCTGTCCAATGAGAAACAAGCTAGCACCTTCTTTGTCTTCCAATGAGAATCAAGAGACAAGCCTTCTTGCAGCCCTTCCCTCATTGGTTGTTCTCTTCCCTAGGCTACCTTAGACGTGTGCCAGCATTGAGGGGTGTGCCCATTCAGCATGCTTGAGAGGAGGAAACCCTTGTGATGAAGCAAACAACCGGGCACTCTTGAACCGGGTTCAGGGCAGTAAAATGGCCGGTTGTGAGGCTTGGTTTTCCCTTAGCAAAAGTGATCATGATTTGGGTTTTAAGCCATGGGGGGAACCTTAGGGTGTGCACTAACTTTCCAAAGAAAGAAATTAAGGTTAAAACAACTTTAAACATAGTAACTAAGCCAAAACTGCTAACCGTGCAGAATTGGGCCAATTTGACTGTAATGGGAAAAATGCCTTGAACCCTTATCCTCTTGAAGGCATGAAGCGAAACCATTACTTGAACCTGAAAGCTAACTTCATGAGATGTCAAAAATGCAAAAATATTAGACATAAGCCACAATGTAGCTTAAGAAATGAGATGCACAAAACCGGGCATTTTCAGGCGGGGTAAGCCGTGAGGAGCTGTTTGGCCTTCTTGCAAAAGGTATGCCATTTTCTTCACTTGGGACCTTGTTCTTGGACAAGTTAGACTTGTGTCTTCATGATCAAGGTCTTGGCTAGGTAGGACTCCATCATCCTCCCCTTGTTGAAAAGATTTGACCCTCAAATCTGGTGGGGAAGAGTCCGGGTAGAAGGGGCTTAAGTCGGCCACGTTAAAGGTGGCAGAAACTTCATACTCACCAGGTAGATTGATCTTGTAAGCGTTGTCGTTGATCCTTTCTAGGACTTCAAATGGACCTTCAGCTCGAGGCATGAGTTTATTCTTCCTTTTGGAAGGAAACCGTTCCTTCCTCAAATGTATCCATACCAAGTCCCCTGGTTGAAAAACAATCTTTCTCCTATGCTTGTTGGCGTGTGACTCGTAGGCTGCGTTTGTCTTCTCAATTCATGCCCTCACCAACTCATGGAGCTTTTGAATCTCTTTCACCCTAGTTGCTGCATCAGTATGAGGCTTTTGGTCTTGGGGACGTGGGGTGAGATCGTTAGGACTCAAAGGATCAATCCCATACACCACCTTGAATGGTGAAAGACCAGTAGCTTTGCTAGGCCCCTTATTATATGCAAACTTAGCATGGGGTAGGAGTAAGTCCCAGGCTTTAGCATTAGGTTTAATCAAAGCCCTTAGGAGAGTGCCTAGGGTTCGATTAGTGACCTCCGTTTGACCATCAGTCTAGGGATGATAGGTGGTACTGAAAGCAACTTGGTACCAAGCTTCTTCCATAGGGTAATCCAAAAATGACTGAGAAACTTTGTATCCCTATCTGAAACGATGGACTTAGGGATACCATGCAACCTTGTTACCTCTTTGAAATAGAGCTCGGCAATGTGTGTAGCATCATTGGTTTTATTGCAGGGAATGAAGTGTGCATCTTGGAAAATCGATTTACCACCATAAATATTGAATCCTTGCCCCTTTGAGTCTTAGGTAGACCCAAAATGAGGTCCATACTCACGTCCACCCATGGTAGACTTGGTACGGGTAGTAGGGTCTATAAGCCGTGGGGTAAAACATGGCTCTTCACAACTTGGCACGTTCCACATCTTCTAAGGATGTCTTGAACATCCTTCTCCATCCCTGGCCAGTAGTAATGTTCCCTCAACATAGTTAAGGTCTTGGACTCTCCAAAATGACCTGCCAGGGAACCACCATGAACCTCCCTGATTAGAAGCTCACGAGTGCTACACTTTGGAATACATAATCGTACTCCCTTGAATAGGTACCCTTCTTGGATTAGGAAGTCTCCTTTGGGGTGCTTCAAACATGCTGCATAGAGATGCCCAAGGTCTTCGTCTTCGGTATATAAGCTCTTAAGATGCTCAAAACCAAGAATAAGAGCATCCAATTGAAACATAAGGAGATACCTCCTTGATAATGCATCCGCACCTTGATTTAACTTTCCGGACTTATGCTTAATGGTAAAGTGGAATAATTGAAGGAATTCAACCCACTTAGCATGGCGTGAGTTTAGCTTATGTTGGCCTTGAATGTACTTCAATGCCTTATGATCAGAATGAAGTATGAAGTCTCTAGCCACTAAGTAATGACTCCAATGCTCTAGGCATCGAATGATAGCATAGAACTCCTTATCATATGTGGAGTATTTTCTTCTTAAATCACATAGCTTTTCACTAAAGAAAGCCAAGGGTCTTCCTTCTTGAGTTAAAACTCCACCAATTCCTACTCCGGACGCATCACACTCAATCTCAAAAACTTTCTCGAAGCATGGCAAAGAAAGGACTGGTGCTTGAGTAAGTTTCTTCTTTACTTCTTCGAAGGTAGATTGAGCTTTAGGATTCCATTGGAATGATGAACCCTTAAGCACTTCGGTCATAGGGGACATAATGGTGCTGAAACTTCGAATAAATCTTCTATAGAAAGATGCCAAACCATGGAAGCTTCGAACATCATGTATACTTTGTGGTTGAGGCCAGGTTCAAATAGCCTCTATCTTCCCTTCATCTACCTTGATTCCATCTCCAGAAACAATGTAACCTAAGAATGTAACTTCATGAGTGAAGAAGGCACACTTCTTAAGGTTACCATATAGTTGTTCACGTTCAAGGACATGCATGATTTGCTTGAGGTGATCTTGATGTGCTCGCTCGTCCTTGGAATAGATCAAAATATCATCAAAGTAGACTACCATGAACTTGCCAATATAAGGCTTGAATACTTGATTCATTAGCCTCATGAACGTACTAGGAGCGTTGGAAAGACCAAATGGCATAACTAGCCACTCGTATAACCCTCCTTTAGTCTTAAATGCAGTCTTCCATTCATCTCCTTCTCTTATCCTGATCTGGTAGTAACCACTTCGAAGGTCAATTTTTGAAAAGACCTTAGAGCCATGTAGTTCATCCAACATATCCTCAAGCCTAGGTATAAGATGCCTATACTTGATTGTGATTTTGTTAATGGCCCTACTGTCTACACACATGCGTTGGCTACCATCTTTCTTAGGCACCAACAAGGCAGGTACTGCACATGGACTCAAGGACTCACGTACCAGTCCCTTTGACATCAATTTCTCCACATGCCTTTGAATCTCCATCGTTTCCTTTGGATTCATTCTGTAGGCTGGTTTATTTGGAAGGATTGCACCAGGAATGAGGTCAATATGGTGTTAAATATCCCGTTTAGGGGGTGAACCTGAAGGGATTTCTTCTGGGAATAGATGACAGAATGTTTGGATGAGTGTTTTGGCAAAAGGGTGAGTGGGTAAAGGAAATTCTGGTTCATCTTGGAGTGTTAAGATCCACTCTTTAAAGGGCTTAAATTCATGATTAGAAGCCTTTAAAAGAGTTTCACTAAAAGTGAACAAGCAACCAGAATGCTCATGGCCTTTTGTGGGTTTATTTTTGAGGAGCTCAGATGGGGACAATGGTTTTAGGGTAATCTTCTTGCCTCCTTTAGATAAGGAGTATGTATTCAAGTAACCATCATGGGATACCTTTCGATCATACATCCATGGCCTACCTAACAATACATGACAAGCATCCATAGGTATAACATCACACCAAAGTTGGTCTTGATAGCTTTTACCAATGGACAATGATATGAGGCACCGTGAATTAACTTGGAGTCTCTTTGCTTTGATTCAACCATTGAATATTGTATGGATGGGGATGGGCCGAAGCTTGTAACCCCAATTTCTCAATCATGGTAAGTGATACCACGTTTGCACAACTCCCACCATCAATAATCAAAGAACAAACCTTGTCTTGAACCGTGCATTTGGTATGAAAAATGTTCTCCCTTTGTTCATCCTTAATGTTCCTTTGGCCGTTCAAGACTCTCCTCAAAACTAACATTTCACCTTCACCAGCTTCCTCCTTAACCTCTTCTTGACCCTCCTCTTGTTCTTCTTCAGATTCAGCTTCATTTTCATCTTCCTTTCCTTGCTCATCCACGGCTCTCCATTCGGCTAATGTAATCACCTTACGGTTTGGGCACTCCGAGGCTATGTGGCCTAATTCTTGGCACTTGAAACATCTTCTAGTGCTCATGGGATTGGGGTTTGGTTGAACTGGGATTGTTGGGGCCTTTTGTGGTGCTTGGGTTCTTTGTGGATTGAAGGGAAGAGGATTTTGTTGTCAAGAAATAGGTTGGAAACTCCCCTTGTTAAAGGGTTGACTCCGAGTGGAGGTTTTTGATTTGGAGGCTTGAAAGATTGCTTAGCTTTCTTTTGTTGTTCAACCTTGTGGGCAAGCATGCAAACCTCATCAAAAGTGGTATAAGCTTGTAAATCAACAACGTTAGAATACCTAGGATCAAGTCCTCCTAAGTACCAAACAATTGTTTGCTCTTCGGGTTCTTGAAGATCGCACTTAATTGCAAGCTTTTCAAACTCCCTGGTATACTCTTCAACACTTAGATTACCTTGGTTCAGGTTATGAAGTTGGGAATAGCAATCTTGAACATATGTAGGGGGTAGAAATCTAGCCTTCAACTTGGTTTTCATCCTTTCCCAAGTCCTGATTTTAGCCTTACGTTCCCTAACTCTTTTTGCACACAAATTGGTCCACCACAGAGAGGCATACTTATGTAGTCTTAATGCCACCAACTTGACTTTCTTGTCTTCGGGAATTTCCTTATATTCGAAGACCCTCTCCACCGTATGCAACCAGTCCAAAAATTCTTCTGGATCAAGTTTGCCTTCATATTCTGGAATCTCCACTCTGAAATCATTAGAGTTTGATTATCCTCGAGGCTCTGGTCGTGGTCTCCTCATAGGTTCCTCGTCACTTGAAGTATCAAGGGCATGGCTAACTTCGTGTTCTTGCCTTCTGGAAGCAGAATAGGATGATTCTTCGTTCATCTTCTGCTTTTGCTTAAGGAAAGCACCCAGTTGCTTACGTAGGTACTCATTTTGTGCTCTCAACTCTTGATTTGAATTCTTCAGCTCTTGGTTAGAAGAAGTAATCTCATGATTACCCTTCAAAATAGTGTCAAGCTTCTCTTCTATGCTCATACTAGCACTCATGTTTGCACTTGTTCAAGAGAAGATTGAAATTAACTTGTGTTTGTGAATAGAGGAAGAAAGAAGTTTGGATGCGTGGATTGAATACCAAGCCAAGGAGAAACTCAGCTCTGATACCAAATATGATGTAAAGGTGCGACGGGAAAGAAGACCCAAGCCAACTTCACACCAAAGGGGGCTGAAACTTGGAGGAAAGTCACGAACAGAAGTGGCACGGTCGTGCTGATATGCACGGCCACCCCGTGCCGATGTTCTGCCCACGAAAACTAGGAATGCCTAGTTTTGGCCGGTTTGGTTGTTCTTGAGTTTTGGTTGTGTTTCTGGCCTTTTGGTGGGCTTGAACTCGTGGGAATGGATGGGGGATAAGGTAAGGAGAGTGGATTAAGGGAGGGGTATGAAGAACACTCAAGTAAAAGAGATTGAAGATGAAGAACACGATGAGTGAAAGTGATTAACTTGAAGATTCAAGCTAATCAAGCGGATTGAGATAGGACTAAACTCTAAGATTAGATACAGAAACACCACTAACCTTTGAGTTTAGGGCCCTTAAGCTTGATTAAGATACAGAATCACCACTTAATCGAGGTTAAGACTCACTTGAACACCACTTAGTTTGGCCTAAACTAAGATAAGCAAGTAAGAATTTGAGAGGAAGCTTTCAAAGCTCTCTACTAAACTTTTCATTCATAAAAACTGAAGTGTGGTTGGCTTGGCCGTGTGTGCTTTACATATGCAGCAAAATAACCAAGCTAGCAAACTCTCACACAAGCACCTCTACCTTTCCTTTCTAGTTAGGAAAGGTATTAAGGCCTAATTACACCCGATTAAGACTAACCGATTGTTAATCACACTTAATGCTAAACAAAGTGCATCAAAACTAACTAGGAAAGCAAGACAAATGAGTATTATAACTTAATTATCTCGTGCTTAGGCCTAAACAACTTGGAAACTCAGCAAAAGGCATGTGCACAGCCGAAAAGTGGATCCTCCTTTGCGGCTGTCCAATGAGAAACAAGCTAGCACCTTCTTTGCCTTCCAATGAGAATCAAGAGACAAGCCTTCTTGCAGCCCTTCCCTCATTGGTTGTTCTCTTCCCTAGGCTACCTTGGACGTGTGCCAGCATTGAGGGTTGTGCTCATTTAGCATGCTGGAGAGGAGGAAACCCTTGTGATGAAGCAAACAACCGGGCACTCTTGAACCGGGTTCAGGGTAGTAAAATGGCCAGTTGTGAGGCTTGCTTTTCCCTTAGCAAAAGTGATCATGATTTGGGTTTTAAGCCATGGGGGAAAACCTTAGGGTGTGCACTAACTTTCCAAAGAATGAAATTAAGGTTAAAACAACTTTAAACATAGTAACTAAGCCAAAACTTCTAACCATGCAGAACTGGGCCAATTTGACTGTCATGGGAAAAATGCCTTGAACCCTTATCCTCTTGAAGGCATGAAGCGAAACCATTGCTTGAACCTGAAAGCTAACTTCATGAGGATGTCAAAAATGCAAAAATATTAGACTTAAGCCAGAATGTAGCTTAAGAAATAAGATGCACAAAACCGGGCATTTTCAGGCGGGCCAAGCCGTGAGGGGCTGTTTGGCCTTCTTGCAAAAGGTATGCCATTTTCTTCACTTGGGACCTTGTTCTTGAACGAGTTGGACTTGTGTCTTCATAATCAAGGTCTTGGCTAGGTAGGACTCCATCAGCTAGCAACTCATCCACCTGCCTTTGGATTTCATTTGTCTCTTAAGGGTTCATTCTGTAAGTAGGTTTGTTTGGGAGTACTAATCTTGGAATTAGGTCAATCTTGTGTTGAATGGATCTTTTCCGAGGCAAACCAGGAGGGATTTGAGTGGGCAAGAAATGTTTATATTCAAACGGAAGAGGTTGTAATAGGAGATGGATAGTAAGAAGGTTAGTCTCTAGCTCAAGATTCAAAAGGATTAGTTCTTGAGCATAATCAAACTCATGCGACTAGGATCTGAGCAGTGTAGATAGGAAAACAACAAGCTGGGGTGAGTCTTTGGGTCTTTGCATTTGGAAGGGTTTAAGCAAGATAAGGGTGATCTTCCTATGATCCTTGATAAAAGTGTAGGTGTTTAACCTACCATTATGTATAATTCCTCCATCAAACAACCAAAGTTTGTCAAATAAGACATGGCAAGCACCCATAGGAATTACCTCACACCAAATCTCATCTTTATATCCCTTCCCAACTGATAATGAAACTAAGCACTTAGTAGAGATTTGAATGCCTTTTCCCCGATTCAACCACTGAATGGTGTAAGGTGAGGGATGGGGTATAATAGGAACCTTGAGTTTACCCACAGAGTCTTGGATGCAACATTGGTACAGCTACCTCCATCTATAATCAATGAGCAAACTTTCCCTCCTATAGTGCATCTAGTGTAGAAGATGGCTTCTCTTTGCTCTTGGTTTTCTGGAGCTACTAAGCCACTCAAGGCTCTCCTAACTATGAGCATCTCTCCTTCATCTGAACCCTCTTCATACTCCTCTATCTCTTCAGTCAAGAGAAGTTCTTTGTTACCTTTTTCTTCTGTCTCCTCCATAGATTCACACACTACTTGATACTTCTCAGCCAAGGTCACTACCCTCTTATTAGGGCATGTCGATGCTATATGACCCAGACTATGACACCTAAAACACCTTTTAGCATCCATAGGCTTAGGAGTTGATTTGTTAGGTGTTTCTGGGGCAGGCAGAAGGGGGTAAGGTTTTGTTTTGAGGAGCGAAGTTAGGCCTTTGCTAGTTGGGAGGTGGTTTTTGGAAATGGTAGGTTTTCTATGGGGGCTTACTGCTTGTCCTTTCCCTTTGATCTTTCTATGCATCTTAACTTTGTAAGCTAATGAGCTAAGATAATCTAGGGTGGTGTATGGATGAAGCTCTATCATGTAAGTGATCTTCTCATCTAGAATAGCCAAATACCTGACTATAGGTTGTGTATCATCCTCTCAGAGATCACATTTAAGGGGCAGCTGCTCAAATTCTCTTGTTTACTCCTCTACACTCTTGTTTCCTTGCTTCAATTGTTAATCCAAGACACACCAAATGGATTGAGTATTTATAGTCCTTCCATTTGATGATTCGCCACAAGTTTAGTAAACTTAACAAAGGGAATGATGCTCTCTCCAAGAGGTACCTGCTTTTATCCATCCTTGACTCAAGAGTCCTTGGGATTACTTGATAAAAGAGTGGTACATGACAGATGATGGCTCCTAAGAGTTGTATAAGAGATGTTGATAAAATCCTCAAGGAGATATTTACTTAGACCTAGATCAAGGCTGTCAGTTAAAGGGCAATAGGTTGTATCCCAAAGAAGAGAGCAAGAAGTTCATAGGGGGGCTTTGGCTAGGCACTTTAGGATTATCAAGACCTGTTCTATGATAGGAAATAACTACCACTAGCTAAAGATGACAAAATACATTGATCATTATGTCAAGGGATGCTTTACTTGTCACTAAGCCCAAAATCATGTGCTGCCTCAAGGTCTATACCCCCCATTGCTACTTCCTAAAGCCCTTTGGGAAGATGTTAGCCTAGATTTGATCATAGGCCTACCAAGGACCCAAGGAAGCAAAGACTTTATCATAGTTGTGGTTGATCGGTTCTCAAAGATGGCCCACTTCATCCCATGCCATGCAACCTTTGATGCATCTAAGGTAGCTCATTTATACTTCAACGAAGTTGTAAGTTTTCATGGCTATTGAATCCATAAATATGTTAATTTACACCCTAATATTACCTAATATTTGCTCAAATAAATGAAGGTTGGAAGAAAATGGTGTTGAATCAAGAGGAAGCAAAAGAAAGGAACAAGAAGAAGCTCCATGCCTTGCCCAGCCCAGCCAAGCCAAAGCAAGCCTCATAGGTTCAGTCCCGTGGCCCGCTCATGTGTCAAGTCCAGCAGCCCAAACACCCCTTCTACACCTCACCATCCTTCTCCCTCTTCACTTAAAAGAATTACGTGTAGCGCACGTGATTTCTACCTTACCTTCCCACCTTCAATGTGGCCTGGCCCAGTCTCTGGAAAGACTGAGACTTCCTTCCGTCTTCTTGTTCTCTTGCTGGGCCCAGCCCAGACTGTTCCCCAACCTACTCCTTACTTAAATCACTACCAGAAATTCAAGTTATTCTGATGGAATATAACGGTGAATTCTAACAGATTCGCTGGAATTCCGATGGATTCCAACATATTTTTGACTGAATTTCAACGGAATTTTAACAGAATTTCCATCGAAAAATGTTAAAAAATTTCGAAAATGCTTTTTTGAACCCGGCTTGACTGGAGAGAAAATTCAAAATTTTTTGAACTTTTCGACGGAAAAATCGATCAGAAAGAACTATTCCGACGGTCAGAATTTCTCTTATAAATTTTACCCCGTGCATCATTTTTCGGTGCTCATTTTAAAAAATATAGAGAGAGATAGAGAGAGAGAGAGAGAGAGAGAGGAACAATGCATGACCGCCTCTTGCTGCCACCTCACCGCCGTCACCTCCTTCCGCCATCATTTGTCGCTGGCTTTTTGAGAAGGTTTTCTCGTGTGTAATTTCTAGAAATTTTTAGTGAATTAAGTATATACGTTGAATTGAATAATTTGTATAATTAGTTTGTATGTAATGATGTAAATTTGGTAATTTATATAGTTAGTTTGCTACATTGATATTAGATTATTAAGTTGATAATTTGTTCGCAATTTTGTACTTTAATATGTTGTTAAAGAACATATTTTTTTATTAATTGACCAGAGGTTAATGTTGATATTGATTTAACATGCATAAGGAGAATTCATTGTGTATTAGATATATTAGAAAGTATTTTTATTGTTGGCTACTATATTTTTTTATATTTTTTAAATAAAATTAAAAAACGGCGATGGATTTACAACTGATTACGACGGATTTTTTTCAAATTTTAAAATTTTGAAATTCTGACGGCTAGTGTGATTCCATCAGAATTCCATGGGAAAATCCTCCGACGGATTGTATTAATCCATCGGAAAGGCTTCCAGACGAGCCATTTTCCAACGTCCACCGTTGGTCAAAAATTCCGTCCGAAAATTCATGTTCCGATAGAAAAATTTGTTTGCTTCATCTTCCCATTTCTCGAGAGCCTTGGCCGTTTGTCTCCCTCTCTCCTCATCATTCCCTCTTTCAAGCTGGCATTTACAAGCGTTGTACAAGAAATAATTCAGGATTTACTAAAGTAATCAAAGGGGCTATAAAGATGGGCAAGCGAGAGGAGGCATTCAGATTTCACCTCAATTTCGTGTTTCGATCTAGATTTTAATCTCACAAATTGGTATAATTCAGTTTTAGTTTGTTGGAATTAGTGTTGAACTTTAGAGATGGAATGTTGTAGGGCTCTAATTCCTTGCAATTTCAGTCGAATTCAATCTTCGCCAATCTATTTTTGTTCTTGATCGAGATTCTGTTCTTCCTTCACTAGTTTTTTTCGCTGGGTTCAGTTTGTATCAAGATTTTACCAAACTCTTGGTTATATTTAGTGACGAAATTGTGATTGGCGTACCACTACAATTCTTTTGTGTTTATTTAGCCGGTTTGTCCCTTGGTTAGTTCAAGTCAGTTTTACTTATTTTCCTCAAAATTCAAGGTTATTGGTAATGAAAAGTGTACGCTTCTTCCTGATCTTCCAAGTCTAGTGTTTTGAAATAATTGATTACTAATTCACAGAGCCTTGACAATTTAATTCAATTGTATCACATTTAGTTCAATAGAGACCTAATTTCATAACAAATCTCAAAGGATCGACACCCTTAATTGCTACTGCGATAAATTGTACCTTTGCGGAAATTACAACAAGTTTTTGGCACCGTTGCCAGTATAATTTTATAAATTAGGTTGTGTGGAGTCATAGTTTAGTTACTTAAGCCGTTAAGTCATTTTCATTTGCTATCTTTGATTTTTAATTAGATTCAGTTTTGAATTTAGATTTCTTTGTTTTTGATTTTTGATTTTTGATTTGAGTTAGTGATTTAATTTTTTTTTTTTGTTTTGGGTCAATTTAATCTTGGGTTTCTTGGTTATTTTACTACTAGAAAAAATAGCACAAATCATTCTGGTCTGATTTAGTTTTGCAGGAACATAAAACCAAAAAAAAATCAGTGCAGGTTTTTTATGAATTTTTATATTCTGTCCAAATTATTTGGAGTTGTTCTGATTTGAATTTTTCTATGCTAATGTTTTTCTTGGATTCTCTATGATTTTTAGAGTCTAGTGAATTTTTGTATGATTTTTAAGATATTCTGGAATTGCCTGTGATTTTTAGAAATGATTTCCCATTTGAAATTATCTGTACTGCTCCAGGACAGAAAAATTGAAAAAAAATATATTCATGTTCCTTATGATTGTGTGGGATTTTCTATGCATATGGTTCTAATTTTAGGAGTTTGATTTGCTGTTTTAAATTTTATTTTTAGAATTTATTTATTTAGGTTTAGTTTAGTTTGGTTTTTTTTTTTTTTTTTTTGAGTCTTGTGTTTTTGTTTTGTTCCTAGGGCAGTTGACTTTTTATTTTTGTTTTTTTGTGTGCAAAAAAAATTGAAAAGAAAAAGACCAAAAATAAATCTGTTTGTGAGGGTGTCGGATCCTTAAAGTAAGAGGCTTGTTAGGAGTGAACCTGGAGCATGCACTGGATGGGCCGAAATGAAGCTATCTTGAGTTTAGTTCCAAATTTCTCTTTAGTAACAAGATATGACTTGATTTAAAGGTTAGGCCACCAATCAAGACTAAGGATTCACCAAGAATTGCTTAAAGGCTATGCCACCCACAACTCTATAAAGGATTCCACTCAAGACTCACCACCTTTGTGAAAGGATAAAGAGAACTTAAGATTTTGAGAGAGAAAAGCTTGTGCTTCTTTCCATAATACCGAATTATGTCCTTACAAATGAGTTTACTGGCTTTTTAAGTGCCTAAGCTCAGCCAAAGCAGCACAAGGGTCAAGAGGGGGGAACAAGCGTGCACATAGGGAAGGGGGAACATCCAATCGATCACATATGCACTCTAACACATCACCACTAGCTTTGTCAACCTCATTTAGGGTTAATGATGCCCTTAAGTGAGGTGTCAAGCTTATAAAAGGTCCTAAGTACATCAGCACAAGCAAGTTGCAGCAAGAAGTACATATGGATATCAAGAAACACTCTAGTATAAACGGCTAGGCTAGAACTAGTTAAAGGGGTGTTTTGCTTGTACTTTGGGCTGGATAAAAGTGGTACAAGGGGGTGCTTCTTGGGTACTTTGGGCACTTGAAATGATAAATGTTTAGATCACCTTTCATTGCCTAAATTTTCACAAAAGTTGGACTTCAATAAGGTAACTTAATCACCTCCATTTTCAGACTGTGCTGGAATTCGCCCAGACCATATAGTCTGGAAAGATCTTGCAGTTTGACCCACCAAATGAAGTCCAAATGCCTTCAAACTTGTCTTATTGGAACGCTAACATTCTAAAAGATAGTGGCCAATAATCCTAATCATGACCGTAGTAACCATCTCTAAAAGGCGGACAAACTAGGACCACATCCTATCCAGAACTAGCTGAGATTACGCAACCTACTATTTTAACCTTCCTTTATTCTTGCCAGGGGTATAACTCCATTTTGTTATAGAAACCCCTTAGTAGGACTCTTGGCCTCTTCAAATGATAAGAGTAGCACACCCAAAAGGCTTAGGATGGGGTTGAAATTAGAGCTGCAAATCAGTATACGGGCCAAGGCCCACTTTGATGGAGCTTGTGAGCATTAAGGAGGATGTAGGAGCTCTGTTGGACTTGAATGGGCATGACACTTGCTTCATCGTCCTCTTTTTGATTGTGATTTGCCCTCAAATCATCACCATCTTCTTTATCATCAAGGTAGGGTGTGAGATCACCCACATTAAACGTAGGGGATACACCTATACCTCTGGACAACTCTAGCTTATAGGCATTATCATTCACCTTCTCAAGGACCTTGAAAGGACCATCCCCTCTTGGCATGAGCTTGTTTTTCCTTATTGATGGAAACCTTTCTTTTCTCAAGTGTAACCACACCAAGTCCCTGGGCTTGAAGGTGATAGCCTTGCGGTGCTTGTTTGCTCTTGCCTTATACATCTCATTTGTCTTCTCAATCTTTGCCCAAATCTGTTGGTGGAGCTTCTTCATCTCCCTTGCCTTCTCTTTGGCCTCATAACTCACTCTAGACTCAAGTGAAAGTGGTATGAGTTCCAGGAGTTAGTGAATTGATCCCATAGCATGATTCAAAGCGAGAATGGGCTATACCAAAACTAAGAGTGCAGTTATATGCAAATTCAGCATGGGGAAGCTTGAGATCCCACTCCTTATTACTTTTACTCACTAAACTTCTAAGTAAAGTAGCAAGAGTTTTGTCAGTGACTTTGGTTTGTCCATCCGTTTGAGGATGGTGGGAGGTACTATATAAGAGCTTAGTACTAAAGAGTCTCCACAAACACCTCCAAAAGTGACTAAGAAACTTTGTGTCTCGATCAGACATAATGCTCTTAGGGATACCATGAAGCTTAACAATTTCTTTGAAGTAGAGGTGAGCTATATGAGATGCATAATTCGTATTCTCACATGGAATGAAGTGAGCCATCTTTGAGAAATGGTCCACCACCACCATAATAGCATCCTTACCCCTTTGAGTCATTGGAAGAGCAACTATGAAGTCCATGCTCACATTGTCCAATGGGCCATTAGGATAGGCAAAGGAGCGTATAACCCTTGGTGAAATTGACTCTTGGCCCTTTGACAAATAGAACACTTGGAAATCACCTCATGAACATTACCTCCCATCTTAGGCCAAAAGAGGTGTTCCTTGAGCATGTCAATGGCCTTGTTGATCCCAAAATGGCCAGCTAGACCTCCTCAATGGACTTCCTTGACAAGAAGCTTTCGGATAGGTCCCTTTGGGATACAAAGCTTGTTACCATTGAACAAGAAGCCCACTTGTTGAGTGCAGGGGCCATGCTTGCTGCCCTCTTGATCATTGAGGTAAGGCTTGAAATCCTCATCCTCTTGGTAGAGATCACGAATGAATTGGAAGCCTAAGACCCTTGCTTCCATCACGGCTAGTAGGGAATACCACTTTGAAAGGGCATCTGCCACCACACTGGTGCTCCCCTTCTTATGCTTGGCCATAAATAAGAAACTTTGCAAGAACTCAGCCCACTTAGCATGCCTTGAATTGAATTTATGTTGGTCATTCAAATACTTCAATGCCTCATGGTCTGAATGGAGCACAAATTGTTTTCGCCTTAAGTAATGAGACCAATGATCATAAGCTCTCACCAATGCATAGAACCCTTTGTCATATGTTGAGTAGTTCTTCCTTGAGCCATTGAGTTTCTCACTAAAGTAAGCAATGGGGCGTTGGTCTTGCATGAGGACAACCCCTATGCCAACTCCACTTGTATCACAATCAACTTTAAAAAGCTTGTCAAAATCGGGAAGGGCTAACACTGGGGCCTCACATAACTTGGCTTTGAGCTTCTCAAAGGCGACATGGGCAGCCTTGGTCCACTCAAAGGATCCCTTCTTCATGCACTCGGTGATGGGGGCTGTGAGGGTGCTAAACCCTTTGATGAACCTCCTATAAAATGATGCGAAGCCATGAAAGCTCCTAACTTTGACGATGGAGGTAGGAGTAGGCCATGACTTAATGGCTTCAACCTTAGCTTGATCCATGGAGATACCATCCTTGGAGACAACATGCCCCAAAAAGGTAACATGGGGTGAAAAGAACTCACACTTCTCCAACAAAAGAGCCTTTGAGCTCTCAAGACCTTGAATACCTCTTCTAAATGGTGTAGGTGGTCCTCTTGACTCTTAGAGTAGACTAGAATGTCATCAAAATAAACCACCATGAATCTTCCAAGAAAAGGCCTCAAGACTTCATTCATCAACCTCATAAATGTACTAGGGGCATTGGAGAGGCCGAAAGGCATCACTAGCCACTCATAAAGCCCACCCTTTATCTTGAATGCCATTTTCCACTCATCCCCTTCCTTCATACGGATTTGGTGATACCCACTTCTCAAGTCAATCTTAGAGAAGATGGAAGAGCCATGTAGTTCATCAAGCATGTCATCAAGCCTAGATATGGGGTACCTATACTAGATAGTAATCTTGTATATGGCCCTACTATCCACACACATATGAAAGGTACCATCCTTTTTAGGTACTAACAAGGCTGGAACCGAGCATGGGCTCATGCTGTCTTTTACATACCCTCTTACCATCAATTCATCAACTTGCCTTTGGAGTTCCTTAGTCTCTTTGGGATTACACCTATAGGTAGCCTTATTGGGGAGTGTAGCACCAGGAATAAGGTCAATTTGGTGCTCAATGCCTTGGATTAGAGGGAGGCTGGGTAATAGGTCTTGTGGAAAGACATCTTAGTATTGTGAGAGGAGGGGGCGGATTAGGGGCGTAAGGGAGTCTCTTCCTCACTTTTGTTGCTTTCAAGCATGAGTAAAGCTAGAACTTGCTTACCCTTGCTTAAAGCTCTCTCAACCCGTGTTTCACTCAACATGAGAAGGTCTCTCTTTTTCTCACTTCCCACCTCGAGCATAGTTTTGTGGACTTAGCTTGGAGGTAATGGGTTTAGGACTATCTTTTCCTTGTCAATGACCAAAGAGTAAGTGTTCTTGAACCGATCATGTATGACATGTCTATCAAATTGCCGAGGCCAACCTAAAAGTATATGACATGCACTCATGAGCACCACATCACAAAGGACATTATCTCTATACTTTCTACCAATTGGAAAGGAGATAAGTGCTTGCTTAGATACCTTAATGTCGCTACCATCATTAAGCCATTTGAGAGAGTACGGCTTGGGATGTGAAATAGTAGGAATGCCAAGCTTTTCAATGAGTGCAGTAGAGGCTGCATTAGTGCAACTTCCATCATCAATGATCAAGTTGCAAACCTTGTCTTGTGTGGTGTACCGGGAGTGAAAGATCATGTCTCCTTAAGCCTTGTCACAAGGAGTGTCTTGGGTGTGTAAAACCCTCCTCAAGACAAGCAATTCACCTTCATCAGCCTCAAGTTGAGTCTCTTCTTCCATGTAGTCCGATTCTTCCTCATGAGCTTCCTCTTGAGTCTCCATTAATAACGCATCTACTTCCTCAACCTCTTACATGGTCATGACCCTTCGGTTAGGACAATCATATTGGAAGTGTCCATACCTATGACATTTAAAGCACTTCTTGCCCTGAAGCTTCTTAGGTAATTCCTTTGGTGAAGGAAGAACCACGGCCTTGCCCTTGTCAACCTGTGAGGTGCCTTCGAGTTTAGGATGAATGAAGGGCTTGAAGGGAGGTTTTGAACTTGCTTGCTCCTTAGGAAAGGGCTTGGTGAAAATCTTCTTTTCCTTCCTTCTCTTCTCAATCTTAAGAGTTAGCTTAAAGACATCATCTAAGGTGAAACAGGTTTTAAGTTCCACCTTCGTAACAATAAAAGCGTTTAACCCATTGAGAAACCGAGCCATGGTTTACTGTTGGGGTTCATGGATGCCTCCCCTCAAAAGGAGTTGCTCAAACTCCCTCATGTATTCACCTACACTCATGTTGTTTTGCTTGAGTGAGAACAGCCTATTGTAGATATCTTGCTTGTAACTTTTAGGAAGAAATCTCTTGTTTATAAGAGACTTAAGCTTCTCCCATGAGTTAATCTTTCTTTTTCCTTCTCTAGCCCTTTGTTTCTTGACATTTTCAAATGAAAAGGAGGCATACCTTGTAAGTTTGAGGCTAGCAATCTTCAAACTTTTCTCATCATCATAGCCTTTAGCTTCGAAGATTCGATCCACGGCTTGAGCCCATTCAAGGTACTCATTGGGATTCAAGTTGCTATTGAACTCTGGAGGCTCAACTTTGATATCTCTGAACTTATCCATAGGAGCTCTTCTACCTCCCCTTCTTGGATTACTTCCCATACCTGAATCACTTGAATAGTCATCTTCATTCCCATGACCATTTAGTTCTGGAGCTCGTTGTCCTCCTTGGAGGGTCCTGAACTATGCGGTTGTTTGTTCAAGTTGCCTACTAAGTTGTCTTACACTTTGTTGTAGGCTCAAGATGGCATTATCTTGTCTCATAATATGAGCTCGTTCTAAGCTCATACCTCTTGGTATCCTTGCTGGTTGGGGAGAATCAATGGAAGGGTTTTCTTCATTAGGCATGGTGGAATTGGAAAGGAGAAGAGGAGTGGTTAAAGGTTTGGATAGGAGAAGGCACGATCGTGCTAGGGAAGCACGGTGTGAAAACAGGCTAGGAGAGGGCTGGCGCGGTCATGCTTGGAGGCACGGGGAGACCGTGCTACACTTTTGGTGCAAGGTGGGTTAGTACGGTCGTGCTTAAGTGTACGGTGTGACCGTGCCAAGTTGCTGGCCAGTTGCACGGTTTTTGTGGATGAAAAATTAGTGGAAGGTTTTGATGGGGGTTTGTGCTTGGCTGTTTTGTGGGGCTCTTTGAGGAGTAAAACGCGGATTTTTTTGGGAAGAAATCAAGTGTAGGCTTCAGTTTATGGACTTGACGAAAGTGTTTAGCCAAGGTCGCTTGGAGAAGATTAAGCCAGAAAGGTACAACTATACTAAGGGTTTCACGACAAGGGGAAAGAAAAGCTTAACAAGGATGAAACTAAAGTATAGAAAGGTGATATAAACTTAAGAACACCAACCTAGATTTGCTCTGTTACCAAATGGAGCATGCATGGGACGGGCTGAAATGAAGTTATCTTGAGTTGAGTTCCAAATTTCCCTTTAATAACAATATATGACTTGATTTAAAGGCTAGGCCACCAACCAAGACTAAGGATCCACCAATAATTGCTTAAAGGCTATGCCACCCAAAACTCTATAAAGGATTCCACTCAAGACTCACCACCTTTGTGAAAGGATAAGGAGAACTTAAGATTTTAAGAGAGAAAAGCTTGTGCTTCTTTGCATAAAACCAAATTGTGTCCTTACAAATGAGTTCGCCAGCTTTTTTAGTGCTTAAGCTCAGCCAAGGCAGCTCAAGGGTCAAGAGGGGGAACAAGAGTACACTTGGGAAAGGGGGAACATCTAATCGATCACATATGCACTCTAACACATCACCACTAGCTTTGTCAACCTCATTTAGGGTTAACGATGCCCTTAAGTGAGGTGTCAAGCTAACAAAAGGCCATAAGTACATTAGCACAAGCAAGTTGCAGCAAGAAGTACAAATAGATATCGAGAAACACTCTAGTACAAACAGCTAGGCGAGAACTAGTTAAACAGGCATTTTGCTTGTACTTTGGGCTGGATAAAAGAAGGATAAGGGGGTGCTTCTTGGGTTCTTTGGGCACTAGACATGATAAATATTTAGATCACCTTTCATTCCCTAAAGTTTCACAAAATTTGGACTTCAATAAGGTAACTTAATCAGCACTATTTTTGGACTGTGCTGGAATTTGCCCAGACTCTATAGTATGGAAAGATCTTGCTGTTTGACCTATGAAATGAAGTCCAAATGCCTTACAAATTGCGTTATTGGAAAGCTAACATTCTAAACTTAAAGTGAGTGGCCAATAATCCCAATCATGACCGTAGCAACTATATTCAAAAGGCAGACAAACTAGGACTACATTCTGTCCAGAACTGGTTGAGATAGCGCAACCTACTATTTTGACTTTTCTTTATTCTTGCTGAGGGTATAACTCCATTTTCATGCATAAACCCCTTAGTAGGACTCTTTGCCTTCCCAAATGATAAGAGTAGCACACCCAGAGGGCTTAGGATGGGGTTAATATTGGAGCTCCAAATCGGTACACAGGTCAAGTCCCCTTTGGTGGAGCTTATGATCATTGAGGAGGATGTAGGAGCTGTCTTGGACTTAAGTGGACATGACACTTGCTTCAAAACCCCTCTCTGACCTGTAACTTGAATCTAAAGCCAAGCCTGAACTAGAATTACATGAAATGGCATAAGAGAGATCTTTGACTGATATTTTCTATGATCTTAGGGCTGCTTTGCCATCTTGTTTTGCTTTACCTGACCTAAGATCTAATGTGACTTTTGAGTTGAGGCCTCACTATACTCAAATGCTCCCTAAATTCACAGTGTAGAGGATGCTTATTTATTTTTGAAAGAAGTGTGTTCCATGATACATTTTCCTAATATCCCTATTGATGTTGTGCGAATGAAATTATCTTTTGCTTTGAAAGATTCTAATAGCTTGGATGCTAATTCTGTTACTTCTTGGAGTGAGATCAATCAATTTGTGCAACTAGAGAGGGAGCCATCTTGGAAATGCTTTGATAGGTTTAAAAATTTGTTGGCCCAGTGTCCCACATCATGGTTTAGACCAAGCACATTTGTGCTAAATTATTTATAAAGGACTTAACTGTGAGACTAGAACCATGTTAGAGGCCATATATTAGGTTGGCTTTCTTTCTAAGAGTGCCACCACTGCTTGGGAAATGTTTAGAGGAGTCAGTTGAGAAGATAATGCAGTGAGAAACTAGTAGAGATGACAATCCAAGTTCTAGTTTTGCTAGGGGTTGGTTGCATTCTATGCTTAGTGTGAGTCACTTAGACTTTAAGATTGCTGTGTTAGAGAACATGTTGAAGGGGTTTTCTCCTCAGACTCTCTAGCTTCTCAGAGTTTAATGTTGTCTTGTTCTCATTATCAGGCTTTATATCATTCATTGAATGCTTGCCTCTATTTTGCTCACTAGTTATCAACTGGACAAGAGCAAGCGAGTATGGCCTTCAGAGATCTAAGAATGACCACTTTTCCCCTTATTACAATCTAGGGTGGAGAAATCACCCTAACTTTTCTCAGAATAGTTGACCAATTGCTGTGAGCCCTAACTCTCAGCCTGGAGTGCTTTCCGAAAATAACTCTCAGCCCATCTCTCTTCCCTATAATTCTTTTCAGAGACCAGCTTTTCCAGGTGTGCCTGATGCACCTTGACATTCAACTCCTGTAATTCAAGTTCACCCTCCTCCTAGTTAAACTAACATTGATAAAATTGAGAAGAGAATTAATAACAATGTGGAGAGAATGATTAATGCTAATATGGAAACAATGATGAGAATGATGACTGAATAATTTTTCCAGTTAGCATCATCTTCTAGGGAGCCATCTACTTTTTTAAGTTAGTCTGAGATGAACTCTAAGGGTCACAGCCTCTTCTTCTTTTGGTGTTAACCCTAATAAGCCTGTGGGAAAAGTAAATAAAGTTACATCTCTTCGATTTGGTCTAGAGATTGATAATAAAGTAGGAACTTCTAGTAAACCCTACAAATATCCTCATAGTGTCTTCCAAAATTTGTCTCCCTCTTCTTTTTCTTCTTCTCTAGAAATTACTTCATCCAGTAAGTAAGAGGATGCTATTGATGGTGTCCCAAATGTTTATGGTAATCCTCTACCTGCTAAGTTGCCTTTTGACAAAGAGGAACCTAAGGAGAAAGATTCTTCTGATTCAGTTGATCCTTCACCTCCTAAGGATTACTCGTCTCCTACTGCTGCTAAGAAAATCCATAAACCTTTACCTCGTTTTCCCCATAAGCTTAAGAAGAAAGATCAAGCTTATGTTGAGAAGATGAGAGAGACATTTTCTCAAGTCAAAATCAACATTTCCTTACATGATGCTATTTAGCAAATGCCTCCATACGCTAGTTCTCTAAAGGATCTGTGTACCAGCAAGAGAGCTACTAGTGTCCCTAAGAAGGCTTTTTTAGCCCTAGGCACTAATTCCATTATTCCTCACTAGATCCCAATGAACCATAAGGACCCCAGTTGCCCTACTATTTTCGTAGTTATAAGGGACCGGCTTATTCACAGAGCTTTGCTTAAGTTAGGGGCCAGTGTCAATTTAATACTCTTCACTGTGTATGAGAGGCTAGGGTTAGGTGATCTAAAACCTACTAAGATGGTCATTAATTTAGCTAATAGATGGACCCATTTACCTAGGGGTATAGTTGAGGATATGCTGATTAGAGTGGGTCAATTCATTTATAATGTATACTATGTTGTGATTGAGAATAAGAAGGAACCTAATGTTACTAGTCAAGTCCCTGTGATTCTAGGGTTCCTATCTTGGCCACCACCAATGCCCTCATTGATTGTAGGAATGGCATGATGAGACTATCCTTTAGCACCCTAGAATTGAACATCTTTAATGTGCAAAAATAGCCTTTTAGTTTTGATGATACAGAGTTTTCTACTCTTAACTAGGTAGAAGATTATGTTTTTGATGATGATCTTGATGGTATATTTGCGGCTAATTATGAGCCGTCTCTTATAGATGATGGTCCTGAATATAATGTATCCGAGTTTGATGACTTGTGCTTTACTGTTGACTGTCTGCTTGCTACTACTTTTGAATCTGCTACTGAGTCTGTTTCCCCTTCTATTGCTTCTGAATTAAAACCTCTTCATGACTCTCATAAGTATTCATTTCTAAGACTCAATGAATCTTTACCTGCATTATTGCTTCTGACCTAGATCGAGATAAAGAGGATAAGTTGATTGCCTTTTACTTTGAGAGAACAAGGAAGCTATAGGTTGGACCTTAGGGGATGTCAAGAGTATTGGCCCTTCCATGTTTCAACATATAATCCATTCGTAGGACAATGCTAAGCTGTACCTAGATCGTCAAATGTTTTTAAACCCAACTCTACTGGAAGTAGTTAGGAAGGAAATGCTGAAGTAGTTAGACCATGAGATTATTTATCTAATAGTGAGTGGGTTAGTCTTATTCAAGTTAGTCCTTGGGAAGACTGGTATTACTGTGATTAAGAATGATAAGAATGAGTTAGTTTCTACTCAAGTCCAATCTGAGAGGCGTGTTTGTATAGATTAACGGAAATTGAATGGTGTCACTAGGAAATACCATTTTTCCCTTCCCTTTCTTGACCAAATGCTAAAGTGGTTGGCCAAACATTCTTTCTATTGCTTTTTAGATTGATATTATGGCTATACCTAGATCTCTGTTGCTCCTGAGGATCCGGAGAAGGCTACTTTCACCTGTCTATTTGGGACATATGCCTTTAGAAGAATGCCACTTGTACTGTGTAATGTCGCTGCTACCTATTAGAAGTGCATGATTTCTATTTTCTCAGATTTAGTTAAGAAATGCATAAAAATTTTCATGGATGACTTTTCTGTGTTTGGGTCTTTCTTTGATGATTATGTGTCTAATATGAGAAAAGTGTTGGAAAGCTGTATGGAGAAAAACTTGGCTTTAAACTAGGAGAAATGTCACTTTATGGTTAAAAAGGAGATAGTCCTAGGCAACATTATTTCTAGCGATGGAATTGAGGTAGATAAGGCTAAGACTGATTTGATTGTTAATCTTCCCTCTCCCACTTGTATGAAAGAACTCAGGTCTTTTCTTAGGCATGCTGGCTTCTGCCATCATTTCATTAAGGACCTTAGTAAGATAGCGAAGCCCTCGACCAAACTGTTAGTTAAGGATGTGCCATTTCACTTCTCTATGTAGTGTCTCATAGCATTTACTAAGCTTAAGGAAGCCTTAACTTCTGCTCCCATTCTTCATCCTCCTATCTTGGGGGAGCCATTTTAGTTGATGTGTGACGCATCCGATTATGCTGTTAGAAGTATTCTAGGACAACATGTTGATAAGAAGCCACATGTCTTCTATTATGCTAGTCACACTCTGAATGATGTCCAACTGAATTACACTATGACTGATAAAGAATTGCTGGCTGTGATCTTTGGTTTTGAGAAGTTTGGACCTTATCTGATTGGATCTTATGTGATTGTCTATACTGATCACTCTGATCTTAAGCACCTTCTTTCTAAGAAGGATGCTAAACTTAGACTTGTGAGATGGATCTTATTTCTGTAAGAGTTTAACTGTGAGAATAGGGACAAAAAAGGTTCTAAGAACCTTGTTGCTGACCTTTTGTCTAGGATTATTTGTGATTAAAAGAGTGAGTCCAGTATTTCTAAGTGCTTCCTCGATGAGCAATTATATGGTGTCCACCTTGATCGTTGGTATGCTGACATTGTGAAGTACCTCGTTTTTATTAGAATCCCTGAGGGTTGGACCAAGAATGATAGAGATAGGTTCTTCCACCTTGTGAAATTCCTTTTGTTCAAGTACTATTCTGACCAAGTCTTTAGGAGGTATATTCCCGACCATGAAGTGAGGAGTGTCATTTCGTTCTGTCTTGACCAAGCATGGGGGCCATTTCAGTTGGAGAAAGGCTGTAGCTAAGATTGTTCAATGTGGTTTTTATTAGCCTACCCTATTTAAGGATGCTTTTGAGCTCTGTAAGGGTTGCCCTAGGTGCCAACAATTAGGTAGGATAAGGTGGAGAGATATGATGGCACCTAATTCCAACATTGTGGTGGAGATTTTTAATGTTTGGGGTATAGATTTCATAAGACCATTTCCATCCTCTTTTGGGAATGAGTATGTTTTGTTAGCTATGGACTGCGTTTCTAAATGGGTAGACTTTGTCGAGATGTGACGATTAGAGTGGGTGAAATCTTTTACCCTATGGACTTTGTTATGATTGAGACTGAGAAGGTGTTTAATGTTGCTAGTCAAGTCTCTGTGATTCTAGGGTGTCCTTTCTTGGCCACAGCCGTTGCCTTCATTAATTATAAGAATGGCATGATGAGATTGTCTTTTGGTAACATGACCTTACAATTGAACATCTTTAGTATGCAAAGACAACCTTCTGGTTTTGATGATATGGAGTTTTCTACTCTTAAGTGGGTAGAAGATTCTATATTCGATGATAATCTTAATGATATATTTACTGCTGAGTATGAGTTTTTTTCTTATGGACGATGGTCTTGAATATGATGTGTTTGAATTTGAAGACTTGTGTTTTGCTGCTGACTGCCTGCTGACTACTGTTTCTGAATCTACTACTGAGTCTCTTTCCCCTTCTACTGCTCTTGAATTGAAGGCTCACCCTTACTCTCTCAAGTATTAATTTCTAAGACCAATAAATCTTTACATGTTATTATTACTTTTGACCTACATCGGGATTAAGAGGATAAGTTAATTGCTTACTTAGAGAGAATAAGGAACCTATAGGTTCGACTTTAGAGGATATTAAGGGTATTAGTCCCTGCATTGTGTAACATAGAATCCATTTGGAGGACAATGCTAAGACCTATCGAGATCGACAACGGCATTTGAACCCAACTCTGCAGGAAGTAGTTAGGAAGGAAATGCGGAAGTGGTTAGGCCATGAGATTATTTATCCCATCTCTAATAGCGAGTGCGTTAGTCCTGTTTAAGTTGCTCCTAAGAAGACCGGTATTACCATGATTAGAAATGATAAGAACAAGTTAGTTCCTACTCGAGCTCAATCTAGGTAGCGTGTTTTATAGACCACCAAAAATTGAATAATGCCACTAGAAAAGACCATTTTTTCCTTCCCTTTATTGACCAAATGCTAGAGAGGTTGGCTGGACATTCTTTCTGTTGCTTTTTAAATGGATATTATAGTTATACCCAGATTTTATTGCTCCTAAGGATCAGAAGAAGAGTACTTTCACCCTTCCCTTTAGGACATCTGCCTTTAAAAGAATGCTATTCGGACTGTGTAATGACCCTGATACCTTTCAGAGGTGCATGATTTCTATTTTCTCAGATCTAGTTCAACAATGCATGAAAATTTTCATAGATGACTTTTCTCTGTTTAGGTCTTCCTTTGATAATTTTCTATCTAATATGAGAAAAGGAGTAGGAAGAAAAAATTAACTCTAAACTAGGAGAAATATTACTTCATGGTTAAAAAGGGGATAATTTTAGGTCACATTATTTCTAGAGATGGAATTATGGTAGATAAGGCTAAGACTGATTTGATTGTTAATCTTTTCCCTCCCACTTATTTAAGGAGATAACGTCTTTCCATGGGCGTGCTAGCTTCTATGGTCATTTCATTAAGGACTTTGGTATGGGAGCAAAGTGCTTGACCAACTTTTCAGCTAAGGATGTGCCATTTCAGTTCTGTAAGGAGTGTCTTGTGGAATTTATTAAGCTTAAGAAAGCATTAACCTCTACTTCTGTTCTTCATGCTCCCATCTGGTGCGAGCTATTTCAGTTGATTGTGATGCACCTGATTGTGCTGTTAGAGTTGTTTCAGGACAACGTGTTGATAAGAGGTCCCATGTCATTGATAATGCTAGTCACACTCTGAATGATGCCCAACTAAATCACACTGTTACTGAGGAAGTATTCTTGGCTGTGGCATTTGGTTTTGAGAAGCTCAGACCTTCCTGATTGGGTCTCACGTGATTGTTTATGATCACTCTGCTCTTAAGCATCTTCTTCCTAAGAAGGATGCTAAGCCTAGACTTGTGAGATGGATCTCGCTTTTGCAAAGTTTGACTATGAGACTAGGGACAAAAAAGGTTTGGAGAGCCTTGTTATTGAACTTTTGTCTAGGATTATTTGTGATTAAAAGAGTAAGTCCAGTATTTTTTAGATGATCAATTATACAGTGTCCACCGTGATCCTTGGTATGCTAACATTATAAACTACCTAGTTTCTTTTAGGATCCCTGAGGGTTGGACCAAGAATGATAGAGATAGGTTCTTCCACCTTATGAAATTTCTTATTTAGGATGACCCTTATTTGTTTAAGTATTGTTTTGACCAAGCATTTAGGAGGTGTATTCCCGACCATGAGGTAAGGAGTGTCCTTTTGTTCTATCATGACCAAGCATGTGGATGGCATTTCAGTGGGAGAAAGACTGCAGCTAAGGTTCTTCAATGTATTTTTATTGGCCTACCTTGTTTAAGGATGCTTCTGAGTACTATAAGAATTACCCTAGGTGCCAACAGTTGGGTAGGATAAGTCGGAGAGATATGATGCCACTTAATCCCATCATTATGGTGGAGATTTTCAATGTTTGGGGTATAGATTTCATGGGCTCATTTCCATCCTCTTTTGAAATTGAGTACGTTTTGTTAGCTATGGACTACATTCCTAAATGATGCAGTTGTGATTCAGGATCCTGAATGTGGTGCCACATTCAAGGTGAATGGCCAACGGTTGAAGCAATTTATGGAGTTGTCGGGCAAAGAGGACGTAGAGTGTCTGATACTCTGTGAGCCAAGTCCTGATTAGTAATTGTGCTTTTGAGATAGTTCGGATGTACGTAGCAGCCAACCTGGTTTGATGGAGATTTATTTCCTTCCTCTCTATTTTTCTCACTTTCCCTTTCTTTTCTTTTGTTTTCTTTTTGTAAAATTTGGATGCTTTCCTTTTTATTTCTCTTGTGTGTGTATATCTTTACATTCGTTTTTCGATCATGTCCTTTTTGTGTTTTTAAGTCGTGTTTTTCTTTTTAGTTTTTATCTTCTATTTCATGTTTCCTTTCTCTTCCAACGTGGACATTGACTGATTTAGGCGTGAGGCTGGGGAAACTTTCTTTTAATAATTTACAGAAATGGAATAAAAAATTGAAAAAAATTTCAAAATTGGGTTCTCATTTTGCTTTAAGGAATACATATGTACTAGTCTGATTAACTATGTTCCCTTGTACTTAAGTTATTAGGTTGTATATAGATGTGGTGTGCGTGATAGAACTTAGTCCTAAAGTGTGATGTTTGGATGCGGTCCTACCCCCCCGACATTAATTCTAAGTAAGCGTGACTTTGGGAGATGAACCCGTGAGATATTGTGCCTTGTAGACTAATTCATTAGTTTTAATCTCAATTTTTTCTTTCATGTGTGTCTCCTTCATAATTACATATCTAGAACTTGCTTTGATTCTCTTTGAAATCACATTTTAGCATATGCATTATGGTAATATGATACAGGCATTCATTTGTTTTTGTGAGTTACAAAGCTAAATTTCCATCCATGATTTACAATGTTTTACCCTTTGTTAACCCTTGAGCCTTGACCGTTGTTACTGTTGTGAGCACTTCATTTTAGCCCTTGGCCAAAACACATTTTCCTATACTTAAGCCAAGACTAGTAAAGTAACACTTCGTTATTTTGTTGGTAGCTTTTGGATATTTGATGTAATTGGTGGTTGATTTTAGTTATATGATGGGATGTATCATTTGACCATTTGGAAATAATGTGGTGTTATTTTGTACGTCTCATTAATGATTTTGTTAATGAAAAGAAAAGTGGGAAAAAACCAAAAAATTGGAAAAAGCTTCCTAGGAAAAGGATTCGAAAAAAGTTGGAAAAATAATGTCAAAAATCTCAAAAAGAATTGTGAACAAGAGTGCCTGGCATGAATGTGGTCTTTGTATATGCTCATTTCTAATGGTCTGATTTTGTGGGGTATGTACATATTTCGTTGTATGTTTTGGGAGAGTATGTGATTATTATAGTTGGTCTAAGTGTTCGTTGCTCCTAAGTCACTTGGTTTTTAGCTCCTCATTCGCCAAATCACTTGTCCCTGTCGTACCTTGTACCTTAGCCCTATTACATCCCTGTAAGTCTTGTTGATTATGTTTTTGCATATTGCGTTTTAGTGGTGGAGAATCAAGAATCTTAGGAAGCCTAGGCAGTTTGTACTATTGGAAGAGAATTCAGTGAACGTTATTATATTTTAAACATATGAGACGGAGTGTTCCACATTTTCCTAAAGTGAGGTTCTACCATTCACGCTTGTACATAATTCTTAAGTAGGGTGAAAGATTTGCGTATAGATGACTTCAGTAAGGATTGAGAATTTCTTGATATGTACATTGTATTTATATGTGATCTGATTCTTTGGCTACCTGAATGATGTGGTTGATTGGTATATGTATATATGTTTTCTTGATGTTGTGTATATAAGTTTTTATAAAAATTTAAAAAAAGATTTTTGAATTTCTTTTTCTTTTTATAGATTTTATGGTTATATCTTTTGCAAACCCTCACATGACCTTTTCTTATCTACTAGGGGTAACCTAGGGGTTTAAAGAACTTGTTGCACATGCAAAGTGCAACTGTGATTCCTACGAAAATGAGTTAGGAGTTTATTTTTATTTTTTTAGGATTTTTAGTTACATTTTCCTTGAGGACGAGCAAAACTTAGGTGTAGAGGTATTTGTTCAACCCAAAATTGTTTTAATTTATACCATATTATTAACTAATATTTGCTCAAAATAAATGAGTTAAGCATGTTTTTAATATGCTTTTATTTATTTCTTATAGAAATTATGGAGATTTGAGTAAAATGGATATGAAGGTTGGAAGAAATTGGTGTTGGGTCAAGAGGAAGCAAAGAAATGAGTATGGAGAAGCTCCATGCCCAACCTAACCAAAGCAAGCCTCATGGGCCCAGTTCATTGCCCACTTGCATGTCAAATCTAGCAGGCTAGATGCCCCCTCTACCCCTCACCAGTCTTCTCCCTCTTCACTTAAAGAATCACATCCAGCACATATGATTTATACCTCACCTTCCCACCTTCAGCGTGGGTCAACCCAGTCTCGGACAGGATCGAGACTTCCTTCTGCCTTTCTGTTCTCTCGCTGGGCTTAGCCTAACTATTCCCTAAACTACTCCTTACATAAATCCACAGGCTATGGACATGAACCTCCCATCCCTTTCTTCTTCTTCTTCTTCAGCATAAACATAGAACACAGAACTGAGAAAACCTGAAAAACCAGGGCAGCTGCTTCATTTTCTCATTCCCCTAGCTCCTTGGCCGCTTCTCTTCCTCTCTCTCTTCATCATTTACTCTTTCATCATCACCATCATCAAGCTAATAGTTATAAGCATTGGCAAAATTAATTAGGGATTTACTGAAGCAATCAAAGGAGGCTATAAGGAGGGGCTTGTAGGGTAGCGAGAGGGGGTATTCAGATTCTTTTTTTTTTTTAATTTTCACCTTAATTTCATGTTCAGATCTAGATTTTAGTCTTACAAATAGATATAACTTAGTTTTGGTTTGTTGGAATCAGTGTTGAACTTTGGAGATTGAGGTATTGTTAGGCTCTAATTGCTTGCAACTTTGGAATTGTGTTTATTTGCTTAGTCGAATTCAATCTTGGCTAATATGTTTTTGTTGTCGATCGAGGTTTTGTTCTTCCTTCACTAGTTATTTTCACTGGGTTCAGTTTATACCAAGATCTCACCTAACTCTTGGTTGTTACTTAGGGACGAAATTGTGATTTGCATAGCACATCAGTTCTCTTGTGTTTATTTAGCTGGTTTGCCCCTTAGTAAAGGTTAGTTTTACTTAATTGCTTCATGGTTAAAGGTTATTGCCTTATTGGTAATGAATAATGTAAGCTTTTTCCTGATGTTAAACTTGTAAGTTTAGCATTCTGACATAATTGGTTACTGAGTCACTGAATGTTAACAATTTAATTTAATTGTATGACATTTAGTTTTATAGCGACCTAAGTTCATAACACATCCTTGAGGATCGACTTCGGTAATTGCTCCGACGATAAATTGTATGCTTATAAAAATTACAACAATGACATTCCTAAGAGCGTGGTTTCCGATAGAGACGCCAAATTCTTAAGTCATTTTTGGCTTACTCTATGGAGGAATATAGGAAACTTACTCAAGTTTAGTACCACTCATCAGCCATAGACAGACGGGAAAACTCAAGTGACTAGCAATACCCTACGTGCCTTGCTCAGGGTGCTTATGAATAAGAATGCCAAGGCCTAGGATGAGTTGTTTCCTCGTGCTGAGTTTCCCTACACCAGATCTCCTAGAAAAGCCACCAAGATGTCCTCACTTCAGATTGTGCATGGTCACAACCCCCCTTACTCATCTGGACTTAGCACCTATTCCCTCCATTGCCAAGTTTAGCTCAGAAGCAGACAAAATTATAGAAGAGATCAAGGATCTCCATGCTAGGGTGAAGGCTAAAATTAAGAAAAGCAATGAGCCAACCAAGAATGAAGCTAATAAACATAGGAGAGATGCTCATTTCCTGTCTCGGGACTTAGTTTGGATTCACCTCAGGAAAGAAAGATTTCCTAGCAAGAAAAAATCCAAGCTGATGCCAAGATTAGATGACCTATTTGAGGTCTTCGAGAATATTAGGCCTAATGCATACAAAGTGGATCTACCTGGGGAGTAAGGTGTTTGAGCCATCGTGAATGTGGCTGCAATGCTAAAACTAAAGAGTTTGCCCGTTTGAGGGCAAACTCTTTTTAAGAAGAGGGGCTTATGAAGATTAAGGCTCCAAGGACATGACTGAGCCTCAGGAGACAATCAAGAAGTATTCTAGTCCAAAAAAGGTCAAGGAAGTCATGGTCATGGTCAGGGAGCACCTCTAACAACCAAGCCACTCTCATTCCAGTTCAACTAGTTTCTAGCTATTCCTTATGAGCATGATCAGTCTTGATTATGAATTTGAGATACCTATTAATCCCTCTCACCTTTGGTGTAACTAGTCCTTGATCTAATAAAATCTATTCCAGCACTTATGAAGTTGACAACCCAAATTTCAAATATTGCAATCAAAACTGTAATCCAGGAAGGTCCAATTTTGGAGGAAAATTTGAAGTCTTCTTAGCATGCTTCTTTCATGTGCAGCCAGACCATGAAAAAGTATCTAAATATTATTTAGATAGGCCTCCAAAAGATGTACAATAGCACCCTCAAGGCTTACTTTTGTCTAACTTAAGTTATGGAAAAACAGCCTTTGGACCATTTATTGATTTGCTGACCCAAATTCCTAATCAAGTCTTCTAATCAGGTTGTAAGTGGCCTAAGCTGCTATTTTAGGAGTGTTATGATGCACTAAGACCATTCATTTATGTCCAGTTTGGACGACACCTCATTTAATCACTCGAGTAATATGAGTAGATGTCACAATTATACTGGCCTTAGTCTAATATGCTTGTATCCTTTATAGGCTAAATTGATTAGTATCTTAAGCCTTGTATTACCATCTCAGTCATCGATTGTAAGATAGAAGGTCATACGAGACCTCTCTCCTTTCGTAATGCACCTATATTATTTTTTTTGAAATCCAGAACTTGGGTTGAACACTCAATTTTCTCTCGAACTCCTAGTAGTTGTACCTTGAGTTGATAACACAAATGCTGATACACTAGCTTATTTTTGTTCTTCTTAGTGATGTTTTTATTTCTAGGTAGCCCTAAAGTGACTGCCCAAGTGAGCCTCAAGTGTGGGTTTCTATATCACTTGAAGGATCGCTTGATTTTCTAACTCTATCAGGTCTGTTTCTAAGAGTTTCTAATCCTAAGGAGGAGTAAGGCTGGGTACATCAAGTGGTATTAGAGATTGACTACTCTCCTACGATCTGTCTATAGCCAAAACACAACCCATTCAGTCTAAACACATTCCTAGTCCACAAAGAACCGATAGTACGTTAGCTGGCCTCACTCCAAAATAGGCAGCTAAGCAAGCTCTCAGGGTGAAGGCTGAGCTTGAGTGAAGGGACAAATACCTTCAAGATCAACTTGGAAAGCTCATAAGAGAGAGGAGTGGAAGACTGAGGAAGTCAACGAGCTACATTAGACCTGATGTGTCCAATTTCACTCCTTCTAAAAAGGAGGTTAAAGATAACCCCTTTTCCTCTCCTAGTGACGCTTCTTCTAAGGGAATGAAGAGAAGGCATTACAAGAGACATGAAGGAGAGAAGGATAACTTCAGGGTAGATATCCTTGAGTTGAGGGGTAGCTCCACCCTAACTTGTTCTCAGATTGGCTTTAAACTGTGGAGAGAGTCTTTGAGTACAAGCAAGTCCCTGATGAGAAGAAAGTTAACCAGGTTGCCTTGAAGCTAAGAAAGTATGCTTCAATCTGGTGGCCCAATGTGGTAGCTAAGAGGGATAGAAGGAGGAAAAGCAAGATCAAATCCTCAAAGAATATGAGAAAGAAGTTGAAGGTAAAGTTTGTGGTAGATCACTACCTCCAAGACAACTTCCTTAAGCTCCATAACCTAAAGGAACCAAGAGTGTGGAAGAGTATACAAGAGAATCTGAGCAATTGTTGCTCTAGTGTGATCTCAGAGAAGATGAAACCCAAACATTTGTCAGGCATTTGGCTGGGTCCGATTAAATGATAGCTCATGTGATTAAGTTGCATCCCTACACCACTCTGAATGACCTTAGTTCACTAGCTTACAAGGTTGATCCACAAAGGGATGTCATTGGAAAAAGGGAAGCCAACAAGCCCCCAAGTAGAACCTATTCGTTGCAGAAACCGCCTTAAACCCTCCAAGATCAAAATACACTCCACAAAGCAGAACCATCTTGCCTTCTACTCCTAAAATCCTTCCCAAACTAGCTCCAAAGCTAGTGGATGCTAATAGGTGTTTTAAATGTCAAGGTTTGAGCCATATAGTTCCTGAATGCCAAGAAAAAAAAGGTGGTGACCTTGGCTAAGTACCAATAAGTTTGTGAGAACATAGAGGAGGTAGAAGAAGAAGGGGACAAAGAGCTCTTCTTGAAAAAAGAGATAGAGAGGGTCCAGATGAGCGGGAAATGGTTGTGGTCAGGAGAGCCTTAAGTGGCTCAGTAGCCCCTAAAAATTAACAACAAAGAGAGGCCATCTTTCATACTAGACGTACCATTGGAGGAAAGGTATGCTCCCTTATTATAGATGGGGGGTAGCTGTACTACTGTAGCTTGTAAGATCTTGGTTGACAAGCTTAAGCTCCAGCGGCTGAACCAAAGGCAATGGTATTCAAATCTCTTCTAAGTCTTTAGTTTCATTATCCATTGGAAAGGGGTATGAAGATGAGATTTGGAGTGATGTGATTCCTATGGATGCTTCCCATGTTCTTGCAGGCCGACGTTGGTTGTTTAGCAAAGGGGTTTTACATAATGGTAGGTTAAATAACTACACCTTTACTAAGGGCTATAGGAATGTCACTCTCACTTCTCTTAAGCCCTCTTAGAGTTAAAAACCTAAATACACTCCCTAGTTTGATGTGTTTCTCACTACACTACTCATATCCCAGCAACATGAGTTTGAACCTGCTCAAGAGTTAATCCCTTTAAGCCGTATCCTTAAAACAACCCCTTTCACTATCCATTCCCTATTATAACCCCACTGTTTGAGTACAAGCATGTTTTCCCTACTAAAAGCCCTCCTGACTTGGCCCTTAAAATATCAATTCAACATAAGATTGATCTAGTTCCTGGTTCAGTACCTCCAAACAAACTTGCTTATAGAATAAACCCTCAGGAGACCAATGAGATCTAAAGACATGTGGATGAAATGCTAGCCAATGGGAATGATTAGGGAAAGTCTCAGTTCTTATGCTGTCCCAACCTTGCTAGCACCTATGAAGGATTGGAGTATCAGTGTGTGTGTGGACAGCAGGGCCGTAAACAAGATAACCATCAAGCATAGGTACGCTATTCCCATATTGGAGGACCTTTTTGTTAAACTATATAATGCCGTAGTCTTCTCCAAGATTGATCTTAAAAATGGTAGCTATCAGATAAGGATCTTTGAAGGGCATGAGTGGAAAACATCCTTCAAGGCAAAGGGAGGGTTATATGGGTGGCTAGTAATGCCCTTTGGCTTTGCCAATGCTCCTAGCACCGTTATGAGATTGATGAGTCAGGTGCTTAAGCCTTTAATAAGGAAATCTGTAGTGTTATACTTTTATGATATCATGGTACACAAGTAGACTAAAGATGAACGTACTCATCATTTTGCATCAAGTACTCCAGATTCTAGCATAGGAGAAGCACCATGCTAATCTTGAATAGTGTTATTTCTTTGCTTCCCATGTTATGTTTGTTAGTTATATTGTGTATTCACAAGGATTCCAAGTGGATGAGGGTAAGGTTAAACCCATTAGAGAATGGTCAGTTTCTACCTTAATTTAGTAGGTTAGAAGCTTTCATGTTCTAGCCTTCTTTTAGAGGAGGTTTGTCAAGAATTTCAGTTCCTTCATGGCACTAGTGATTGAGGTGATAAAAAATAAGAAGTTTAAGTAGACTTCCTAAGCTCAGAGGGCCTTTGAAGCTATCAAGGAAAAGCTCACCAATGCCCCCATCCTAGCTCTAGCCAACTTTACCAAGGTCTTTGAGGTAGAGTGTAATGCTTTTGCAGTAGGGACTGGGGCTGTGTTGATTTTTGGTGAGAAGTTGAGTGATGCCAAGAGGAAGTTTTCCGCTTATGACAAAGAGTTCCATGCCATCATCAGGGCATTAGAGACTTGATACATTACTTGGTGGAAAGCTCATCCTCTATTCTGATCATGAAGCACTCAAATTTATCCAAATGCATCACAAACTCAATACAAGACATGCCAAAAAGATTGAGCATCTATAGTCCTTCCATTTCATAATTCACCACAAGTCAGGCAAACACAACAAAAGGGTTGATGCTCTCTTAGGAGGTACCTACTTTTATCCATGCTTGACTTAAGAGTCCTTGGCTCTAAGTTGATTAAAGAGCAGTACAAGATAGATGGTGACTTCCAAGAGCTATATGAGAGAAGTTTGCAACATCCTAAATGAGCTTTCCACCTTGATCAAGGCTATATGTTTAAGGTTAGCAGGCTGTGTATCCCAAAGAGTGCCCTGGGAGAGTTTCTAATCTAAGAAGTTCGTGAGGGAGCTTTTGCTAGGCGCTCTGGGATTGAAAAGACCTGTTCCATGATGAAAGAGCACTAGTACTAGCAAAAGATTACAAAAGACATCAATCACTTTATCAAGAGATGCTATACTTATCATTAAGCTAAAAGTCATGTGCTGCCTCAAGGCCTTTACTCTCCATTACTAGTTCCACTAGCCCCTTGGGAAGATATTTCATCATAGGCCTACCAAAGACCCAAAGAAGTAAAGACTCCAGCATGGTGGTGCGATAGTGGAATGTATTCCTCATGGAGAGCACTTCCCTTATAGTATTCTCATGAATTAATGCATGATGATGAGTGGTGGGCACAACATTCAAATGATCAACAATCCTTCATCGTTCTTACTCTTCTTCTCAACATGACTATCTTCGTCATCCTTAGTAACCATTGTATGTTCATTATTTAATTAGTTTGGTTGACTTTAACTGAGTAAGATGCACAAACTGGGTACTTTCTGTATATTTCACCCTTATCTATTGAATGTGCCAAGGAGTACCACAACAAAATGCACACTCGTGTGGAGCAACACATAAGTATAACCCTAGGGGGTTTAAGGAGACTGATCAAGGTAACGAATTTTTCGCCTCCTTTGCTTCCTTTGATATATGATAGCATTTAAAATTAGCTATTTTGTTTTACTGCTTTAGTTTTATTAATGTTTTTTCGATCTTTCACCAAGATCGCAGTTGCCTACAAGCTTTCCTGTAATGGCCTCGCTGAGCAAAAGGGAACTAAATTTGCTGATAGTTCCAGTCAGGAGATCTTCAATGTCTCCGTACGACCATCAATGCTTTAGAAATGGTAACGTTGTTTTATTTTGAAAATAACTTAGCTGTAGGATTTTACTCTTCCGACATCCTCTTTTGTAGGTTAATTTTCACCCAAGGGAGAATATTGTTAGGACTCCCAAAGTTGAAGTCACTTAATTCTATGTTCAACGACGGGCCCTAGTTGCCAATCAGTGTCATTTGTTTTATTTCCTTGGACCCACTCGATTTATTGTTTATGTGAGAACTCTTACCTTAGAAGACATGGAGGAGATAAAGTTGGGCATTCTTTTTGAAGAGTGTGTGGATGACCATGGTGAGTATGCAACCCATTTTCAAGCCCTTATGATCCATTCGATATATTCTCTTCTTTTTGTTCTTCTCTTTTATTCCATTCATGATGTTAATATTCGCAATTCATGTATTACAGGTGACGGATGTTGCGATACTTTTGCCGGGCCTTAAGATTCATATATTTGGAGAAGGGGAGAAAGCCTAGGGTAGAGGACCCATTGGTTCCCAAATTAGAGTGTATAGAACTCTCGTGTTCTCCTAGTTTTATTGGGGTAAGTGTGTTGCTTACCTTATTTGCCAAGAGTTGAACTACAGCCTTTTAACTGTTCTCATCTTTTTTACTATAATCGCCATTAATCTAGGTTAATAGTGCGTCATTTTCACTCCATGATGAGGGCAGTTATAATAATACAGGCATTAAATACTTCTGGCCTTCACAATGGGGTTCCCTTCTCCTTTATGTAGTGGTTTAGGAAAGCCATAAAAAGGGAAATTGTCTCCTTCGTGTAAAACTTATCCATTAATAGTATGCGGATAAGGAGTAACAGTGTAGTGCTTTGGGTACCCTTTCCCAGCAGCAACCGTCATGCCTAGGCTTCTTACCTAGATTTGGTTACTTCTTCTAGAGTGGGCTTACACCCCGGCCCAAATTTATAATCCTTATTTTGAGTCAAGGGGAAGGCAGTCCACCCCTATGCTCTTCGTTCTATAGCCGTTCCTGGGAAGTATCCCCAGTTCTTGAGGGTAGCATTCACATTTAGATTCGAATAAGGATCAAAGTCGAAAGGAGCTTTGTCTTTTTTAAAGACTGCCACCATTTCAAAGTTGTGGACTTCCTCGTCATTACAATTGTGTTCTATTTCCCATAGTCGCCCCTTGTTAGTGATTGTAGCGCGTAGGTTATCCATTTCAATGGTCACCTTCTGCCCTTTTCTCAAAATCTTCACCTTCTGCCGCAAAGTGGGAGGAAATTCCTGGTGGTCATAAAGTAATGACCCTCCTAGAAGCAGATTGAAGGCAGCAGGTATGTCCAAGATGTGGAATTCCACATTTCTTTTGACAAGGCCTACATTAATGAGGAGGAGAATAGTGCCGAATACTAGCCTCTTTGAATTGTCATATGCTCTAAGATGAGTGGATGGTGTTAAGAACTGATCCTCTTGAATCTTTGCCTCTTAGTTGTTGTCTAAGGGTAGACGTTTAATGTTTATCGATCATCAACTAGGGCAAGAGGTGTATACTATTGAAAGAATATCACTGTGAGGTAAAGGGCATTGTTGTACCCCGAACTTCCTGGCAGGAGATCATTACTGCTGTACATTATGGTGCCTTTGCCAGATGTAATCAAGGCTATCATTTTCTTTGGTGTAGATTAAGGCGACATGTTAATTTTATTTAGCTTGTTCAACCTAAAATTTTATCATTTTATATCCTTTTATTATCTAGTATTTGCGTAAAATAAATTAGTAAATTAGACTTTAATTATGTTTTTTATTTTAAAGGAATTATGGAAATTTGAATAAAATGAATAGATTACGTGCTAAAAGAGTTGGAAGAAAAGAGTTAGACCAAGTGAAACCAAGAGGAGAAGAAAAGGCCAAAAAGTCTGGCCTGTTCAATATTAACCCCTTAACTCAGCTCTCTTTCTCTTCTCATGTCGAGCCTATCCTCTTGCACCGTGGCCCAGTTACGAGGCCAGCATCAACCCAGCCATGATGCACCCAACTTCCATTCGCTCAATTGCAGGCCTGTTTCTCTTTGCGCAGCCTAGCCTCCTTCTCCCCAAACGCAACCTAAGATTAGCGCCTAGCAGTCCCTCTTCCAGCACCCCCTGAATGCCAGGCTTTTCTTTTAGTTTCCTCTGTGATTCCATTTCCCATACCTAGCCACACTAACCCTCTTTCACTAATAACCCATGTGCATTGCACATGATTTGCACCAACCCTTTTCCCCTTCTTTTTCCTTGTTGTTCCCAAAAGCCCTGAGAACTCGACTTCCTCTTATTCTTCGACCTCTCATCTGCCATAGCCATAGCAACTGCTTCTCTCTCCTCCTTCATCATCACCATTAATTCATTGAACTCATCTATTACTCTCCATCATCATCGATAATTTAGTGGTTTCAAGATTTTATTTCAAGAATTAAGTGAAGAATTAAGGGGTTTGAAGGGGTTGGGCGCGGCTATAATTCGAGGGTAGTACGTAGTAGTGGAGGGGGTATTACTTTTGCGCTTGTTGTCTCATTTTATTCGGATTTCACTTGCCTTTGATTTGTCTTAGACTCTTAGTTTTATTAGGTTGCAAATTGAGTCATAGCTGAGTTGATTGAGTCATTTCTATTTGTACTTGTTTTTTTTTTTTTTTTTGCTTTTTAGTGTCTGTTTATTTAGTTTTAGTTGTTCTAGTTTAGTTTAGATTTATTTTGCTTTTTATTTTCAATTAGAGTCTATATTTTGATTTTTATTTTGGCCAACTTATTTTGGTGTTTAGTGATTATTTTCAATTGGAGAAAAATTTAGAACTAATAGGTTAGGGGCTATTAACAGTGAGGAATAGAATTGGAATTGGAAAAAAAATCATTTGTGCAAGTTTTACTAGGTTTTCAATTTTAGTTTTGAGTTTTTGGGGCTATCTACTACTTATTTTGTTGTTATGATATTTTTAGTGGATTCTTCGATATTTTTAGAGTCTAGGAATTTTTCGTAGAATTTTTAGGCATCTCTGAAATTTTCAGCAATTCCTACAAATAATTTTCTGGTTTGATTTTTTTACACTGTTGTGGGACATAAAATTTTTTTAAAAAAAATTCAAGTTCCTTGTTATTGTACTAAATTTCTTGTTTGTAATGTTCTAATTTTGGTGTTTGAGTTTCTGTTTTAACCTTGTTTTTAACTTTTGCTTGTTTAGTTTTAGTTTATTTTCTGTTTTGCTTTAGTTTATTTTCTGGTTTGTGTTTTTGTTTTGTTTTTAGGTTTGATTAAATTTCTTTTATTGTTTTGTGTACAAAAAAATACAAAATAAATCAAAATTCAAAAAAATAAAAAAATCAAAATTCGAGAAAAAAAATTAGAAAAGGGAAAAGACCAAAAAAAAAAACCTTTTGCATGGGTGTGGGACTTGCATGGCTGGTGGGGTTAAAAGAAAAAGACGTGTTAGAAGGAAACTCGACCCTGACTTGGTACACAACCTTGAACCCAAGCCTGAACTTGAACTGCAAGAAATGGCACAAGAGATATATTTGAGCAATATTTTCTACTGTCCTATAAAAACCTTGGCATCACATTTTAATGGCACAAGAGGATGCATATATGCTTTTGGGGGAATTTGAAGAAGTGTGTTTCATGAAGCATTTTCCCTAATATAGCTTTTGATGTTGTGCACATGAAATTAATTCCTTTTGCTGTAAAAGATTCTACTACAAGATGGATGTATGGCTTAGCTTTTTCTTCTTGAAATGATTTTGTTAAGTTGTTCTTAAGAAAATATTTTCCTAATGCCAAGACTATTAAGCTAAGAAATGAAATTAATCAATTTGTTTAACTAGAAAGGGAATCCTTTTCGAAATACTTGGATTGGTTTAAAAATTTGTTAGCCCAATGTCCCCACCATGGTTTAGACCAAGCACATTTGTGCTAAATGCTTTAAGAAGGACTTGACCAACAAACTAGAACCATGTCAGAGTCCATATGTCAGGGTGGCTTTCTTTCCAAGAGCGCCACTACTACTTAGGATTTCTAGAGGACTTAGTTGAAAAGGCCATGCAGTGGGAAACCGCTACAAATGACAGTCTAAGATCTAGGTTTGGTAGAGGTGGGATGCATTCTATTCTTGGAGTGAGTAACTTAGAGTCTAAGATTTGCATTTTAGAGAACATGTTAAAAGGGTTACCTATTTAAACTCCCCAGATTTCTCATACTGCTATGGTGTCCTATTCTCTCTATCAGGCCTTAAATCATTCATTGGGTGCGTGCCCTCATATTGTTCGCAAGTTGTCAACTAGGCAGAAGCAAGTGAGTACGGCCTACCAGAGACCTAAGAATGCCTTATTTCCTCCCTACTGCAACTCAAGGCAGAGAAATCACCCTAACATGTCTTGGAGTAGTGCACCAAATGCTGCGGTTGCTAATTCTCCGCCTGGAGTGTTTCTTGAAGATAACTCCTAGTACATCTCCTATGCTTCTAATTCTTTTTAGATATTGACTTTTTAAGGTGCACCCAATGCAACTAGACCTCCACCTCATATTGTCTGGTTTAACGTCCTCTTAGCTATATTGCTATTGATAAGATTAAGATGAACTAATAATAATATGGAGAGGATAATCAATGCTAATATAGAAAAAAAGATGAGAATGATGACTGAACAACTTTCCCAATTAGTATCTCTTCTAGGGCGCCATGCACTTTTCTTAGCCAGCTAGAGGTGAACCCTAAGGATCATGCCTCATCTTCTTTCAGAGCCAACCCTAGTAAGTCTGTAAGTAAAGTGAATGCAGTCATATCTCCTAGATTAGGTCGAGAGATTGATAATCAAGTAGGAAATCCTAATCAACCCTGGAAGTACTCTCACATTTTCTTCCATAATTCTTCTTCTTCTTCTTCTTCTCTAGAAAGTAGTTCATCTAGTAAGTCAGGGAATGCTACTGATGGTGTCTCTAGTGATTTTTCTGATCTTTTGACTCATATTTTAATAAAGAGGAGCCTAAGGAGGAAGATTCTGATGATTCAGTGGATCCTCCATCTCTTAAAGATTTTTCTTTGCCTCCTTCCACTAAGAGAGTTCATAAGCCTTTACCTTCTTTCGCCCATAGACTGAAAAAGAAAGATTAAGCCCATGTTGATAGGATGAGAGAGACCTTCTCTCAAGTCAAAATTAACATTTCTTCGCTTGATGCTATTCAGTAGATGCCTCTATATGCTACGTTTTTAAAGCATCCGTGTACCACTAAAAGAGCCACTAGTGCCCCTAAGAAGGCTTCCTTAGCCTCTAAGAAGACTTTCTTAGCCTCTAGAGCTAGTTCTATTATTTCTCACAATGATGTATCTCCCGAGGGTTAAAACTCAAACTCAATTTAAGAGTGAAAGCATAAAACCAAGAGAGAATACAATCAATGAAAAAACCAAGGAAAGGGGGATGTTAGGGGCTGGTTGTGAGGCAGCAACAACATGAGGTAGGGTCAGATTTAGAATCAAGGGATTCTAAATGAAAAATAAAAAGGAACTTGATGTATCTTCAAAGGATTGAATGAAAATTTAAGCTAGAAATCAGAAATATATGGCGTGCAACTTGAAAACTAGCAAAGTTCGCTTGAAACCTGCGAGGATTATCAAGGTAGATGGATAGCTTTAAACCCTTGTTTGGATATAGAAACACCACCAAACTAAAGTTTAAGGTCGCTAAGCTTGATTAAGATACAGAAACACCACTTAAACAAGTTTAAGACTACACTTGAACACCATCTTAACCAGCCTAGTTAAGGATAAGCAAGTTTAGTGTTTGAATGTGCCTAAGCACGAAAGCACAAATGCTCTCAATCTAGTTTTTGATTCAAAAGTATGATATCTTTTACAAGGGGTCGTGTGTTTGCTTTTGATACACGTCTAGCAAGCTAGCAAGCAAGTAAGCACACACCTAAAGGTTTCCTTCCTAGGAAGGAAAGGTCTTAGATTAGGCTAATTACACGGTTTAGGCTAACCCGGATACAAGCTCATTTAACCTAATCCAATTACATTCAAAATGCAAAGGAAAACAAAGCAAATGAAGTTACAACCTTAATCATACATGTTTAAGCCTTAATACAATCAGCCAGCTTAGTAAAAAGAAAAGGAGCAGTCGTAAAGTAGCTTCCACTTTTCGGCTAACCAATCAGCTTCAAGAACACATTTTACTGTCTTTGCTTCCCATTGGTTGCTTTTCTCTGGACACCTCCCTTTTGCAGCTCAATGATTGAGTTTCTATAGGCTTGGGACATGTCCCAATCGAGATTGAAGCTAGAAAACCAAGCATACTCACAGATTGAAGGAAATTGTGCTGCTGCTGTAAACCGGGTTTAAGGGGCAGTTTTTACCCGATCTTCTAACTTTTTAAAACCCAATCAAAAGTGGTCATGATTTTGATTTCAAGACATGGGGGGAAACCTTAGGGTGTGTAAAAACCGCCCTAACAAATAAATCAAGGTTAAATCATGTTTAAGTAGGGTAATTCTACTAAAATATTTAACCGTGTAGTTTTGGACCAAAACTGTCAGGTTTGACAAAATAACTTGATCTCTTTACTTTCTCTAGGTATGATTGGAATTCAAAGCTTGTACCTGAAAATAGACATCTTGGGGATTCCAAGAAGGTAAAAATCCAAGATCTGAACCACCATTAAGCTTATCAAATCACATAACTAAAACCAGGCATATTCTGGTTGGACTGGCAGTTTGTATATCTTGGGTTTATTGGCTAAGTTGAGTGGGTAAATGAAGTCCAAATGGGATGAAACTTGATTTTCTGGAAATCTAACTTCTTGAACTTCAATCCCACTATCAAATATTCAACTTAAACCTTAAGGAGGTTTAAGTAATTAAGCTCTCAAAAATGGGTTGCCTGTTGGAAAACAACCCGTGACCTGCTGTTTATTTTCTTAAACAAAATTTGGATGATTTATTCATTCTTTGGCCAGCAAAATGAAATTACCTAGATTGATTTTCTTCTTTAGATCAAGGGCATAGAGGGATCTCCGTCATCCTCCCCTTGTTAAAAAAGATTTGTCCATAAATTAGTTTAGGTAATCCCCTCCTCTTCTTGCTTCAATTCTAGCTGAAATAAAATCAGCCATGCAAACAAGTCTCTTTTGATCTTAGAGACTCTTTTCTTTTCTTTCCCCTTGCTGATTGGAAGAGTGTTTATAGGGGACTCTTCGGAATTACTTTGAACCACTTCTTCAAATGCTCTTAATTCAAAATTAGGAGCTTTTAGTAATGGTTCTGTACATTCAGTAGGTATTTCCTTAGGAATCAAATGACAGAAGTTTTGTGTGAGTGTTTGGGCTAGGGGGTGAGTGTGTATAGGACTTGCTGGTTCATCTTTCACTCCCTTTTGATCGCTTGGAACTCTTCTCAAAACCAAGAGTTCTTCTTCACTAGCCTCTTCCATGACCTTCTCTTGAGTTTCCTCAAGTTTATGATCACTTTCATCTTCATTTTTTTTCCTCATTCTCTTCCTCCACTACTGCCTTCCATTCGGCCAAGGTGATTATTTCCTTGTTGGGGCAGTCCGAGGGTGTGTGACCACATCCTTAACACTGAGAACACCTTTTAATGCTCATAGGGGCAAGGTTAGGGCAGTTTGGAGGGACTAGGCTTTTCCCGAACATCAACTCATGCTGTCTCATGAGTGCATCAAATCTCTCATTCAAACTCACACTAGTACTCATGATAATAGTAGCTAGGTGGCTTTAAACAAGTGAAATAGCACGGAATAAGGGTGGCACAGTCGTGCTATGATGGCACAGAGCGACCGTGCTGTATTTCTGCCTGGCACGGCTGAAAACAGCAAGCTTTATGGTTTGTGTTTGGGGATGTGTTTGGATTTGTGTTTTGGGGAGTGTGGGGGCGAATACCAGGTTAAGGAGAAACTTGCACTGATACCAAATATGATGTATATCCCGAGGGTTAAAACTGAAACTTAATTTAAGAGTGAAAGCTTAAAATCAAGAGAGAATACAATCAATGAAAAAAACCAAGGAAAGGGGGACGTTAGGGGCTGGTTGTGAGGCAGCAACAACATGAGGTAGGATGGGATTTAGAATCAAGGGATTCTAAATGGAAAAGGAAAAGGAACTTGATGTATCTTTAAAGGATTGAATGAAAACTTAAGCTAGAAATCAGAAATACATGGCTTGCAAACTGAAAACTAGCAAAGTTCACTTGAAACCCATGAGGATTATCAAGGTAGATGGATAATTCTAAGCCCTTGTTTGGATACAAAAACGCCACCAAACTAAAGTTTAGGGCCCCTAAACTTGATAAAGATACAGAAACACCACTTAAACAAGTTTAAGACTACACTTGAACACCACCTTAACCGGCCTAGTTAAGGAAAAGCAAGTTTAGTGTTTGAATGTGCCTAAGCACGAAAGCACAAATGCTCTCAATCTGGTTTTTGATTCAAAAGTATGATATCTTTTACAAGGGCCCATGTGTTTGCTATTAATACAAGTCTAGCAAGCTGGAAAGCAAGCAAGTACACACCTAATGGTTTCCTTCCTAGGAAGGAAAGGTCTTAGATTAGGCTAATTACACGGTTTAGGCTAACCTGGATACAAGCTCATTTAACCTAATCTAATTACATTCAAAATGCAAAGGAAAACAAAGCAAATGAAGTTACGACCTTAATCATACACGTTTAAGCCTTAATACAATCAGCCAGCTTAGTAAAAAGAAAAGGAGCAGCCGTAAAGTAGCTTCCACTTTTTGGCTAACCAATCAGCTTCAAGAACATATTTTGCTGCCTTTGCTTCCCATTGGTTGCTCTTCTCTACACAACTCCCTTTTGTAGCTTGATGATTTGGTTTCTAGAGGCCTTGGGACGGGTGCCAATCTAGATTGAAGCTATAAAACCAAGCATACTCACAGATTGAAGGGAAATTGTGTTGCTGCTGTAAACCAGGTTCAAGGGGTAGTTTTGACCCGGTTTTTTAACTTCTTCAAACCCAACCAAACGTGGTCATGATTATGATTTCAGGGCATGGGGGGAAACCTTAGGATGTGTACAAACCCCACCAACAACTAAATCAAGGTTAGATCATGTTTAAGTAGGGTAATTCCACTAAAACATTTAACCATGCAGTTTTAGACCAAAACCGGCAGGTTTGACAAACTGACTTGATCTCCTTACTTCCTCTAGGTATGATTGGAATTCAAAGCTTGGACCTGAAAGTAGACATCTTTGGGATTCCAAAAAGGTAAAAATCCAACCCATTAAGCTTATCAAATCACATAACCAACACCGAGTATATTTTGGTTAGACTGGCAGTTTGTATATCTTGGGTTTATTGGCTAAGTTGAGTGGGGTAAATGAAGTCCAAATGGGATGAAACTTGATTTTCGGGAAGGCTAACTTCTTGAACTTCAATCCCAATGTGAAAATATTCGACTTAAACCCTAAGGAGGTTTAAGTAATTAAGCTCTCAAAAACGGGTTGGCTGCTGGAAAACAACCCATGACCTACTGTTTATTTTCTTAAACAAAATTTGGATGATTTATTCATCCTTTGGCCAGAAAATAAAATTGCTTAGATTCATTTGCTTCATTAAATTAAGGGCATAGAGCGATCTCTGTTGGGAAAATTGGAGAGTGATAAACTGAAAGAAAAGCCGCAAGTGTACGACTGACGTCGTAGTACTTGAGGGTCGTGTCCTCAGGGACGATGGAAGAGTTTTAGGTCATAAAAAGTGAGGATTAACTAATTATCTACACTGAACTAAGTGAATTATTTAAAGCAATCTAACAACCTAAATATTCAACTCAACGTTAAACTAAACCTAGGCGTGCAAATCAAATGAATTCAAATAAACAAAACTTTAAGCATTCTATCGAACAACCAGATCGCTTCCAAAAACTGAAGCACTACACCAACGAGACATAATCAATCTACCAAAATCCAAGCATGATTCAAAACCAAACAACGAACCAACATTATTCCGAAGTTGAACATAGTGCCAATTCAACACAGTGAACAATCTAATTGCATGCAGCTAAGCCAAGATAACCCATACTAAACTACCAAAAGCAAGCTAAATTGAGCAATGGGGGAAGGGGGTAAATAGAATTGAAACAGAACGAAGGCAACAGGGTTAGAAGGAAATCGAGCCATCATAAATCAAGCATAAAATCGAAAGCGAACCGAAGCAGAACCCAGACCTCAGCGATGTACGAGCTTCAAAATGCTTCAAAAAATGGCCGATTCATCATGGACGTTTACACGAACTGACGAAAAACAGGGGAGGGGGAAATCGATTGAACTCCAACAAAAATTTGCAACCATTTCTCACAAATTCGAACTAAGACCATGAATTACTATTAGAGAACTCAAAAATTCAGTGCGTTTACATGAAATTCGAACCTTAAAACAAATCTAAAACCTAACCCTAATTCGAAATCAACCCAGAAATACGAAAATGAAAATGAAAACGAAATTAAAAATAAACTAAACCCTAAACTAAATTTAAACCCTAACCTAACCCTAAAAATTACCTCCTCCTTCTTCAATGGCGTCGTTAGCTTGATATATGCCGAGCCCCAAGCAAATCCCAACCCTTCGATTTAGGTGCTAGCGTGGATGGTGGAGATGGCATTGGTGAGGTGTTGTGCTACACTGTTATCGCGAAACGGGCTAGAGGGGGACAACAATGGTGGTGACGTGGAAGAGAGAGAGATGCGAGGTAGAGAGAGGAAGGAGATGGGGATGGTGAGGAGGATAGAGTTCGGGGCTCTGGGTTCTGGGGAAAGAAGAGGGACGCGAAGAGAGAGAGTGAAGGGGGAAATGCTTTGAGTGAACCGGGTTCGGTTCAGCGTGAGCCGGTTTTCGAAATGAAACAGTTCATCCTCAATGTTGGGCCGGTTAAACTCAGTTAGCCCGGTTCTTCAATTCCCGACATTTTTCACCATCTTTGGCCATTTTTCGAAATTATTCAAAACCTACAAAATGAAATAAAATCAAATAAAAACCTTAAAAATACGATTATAACGAACATAAAATTAGTGTAAAAGTACCCTAAAAATAGCTCATTTTTGGCACGAACAAATACCCCCACACCAAGATTTCGGTCGTCCTCGAGTAAAACAAACTAAACTAACTAAAAGAAAAATGAAAAAATAAGAGAAGAAAAATCCTAACTCACTATCGTAGGAATCACGGTTGCATTTAGCGTATGCAACAAGCCCTTTAAACCCCCTGGTCTCCCAAGTGGACGAGTGAGGTCTCGTGAGGGTTTTCGGGCGAAATACCCACAACAATTATTCCAAAAATAAAGAAAAATCTTTTTGGTTTTTTCACAAAACTGATATGTGCAAAATCTGGAAAAAATATGCACACATCTCTGATCAGCTAAATCACCCATGTACTTAATTATTGACCTATACATACATAAAATGTACTTCAAGGTCCTCTACCTCCTAAATGATATTAGAGCACTAATTTTTCACCCCATAGAACATCAAGATACTGAATCCATCCCGATGCTTGTGTGCAAGTGTATCATCATCCTAGGGCTTAGATGTACAAGAGTTAGACTCAATCCTACTTGGCCGATATAACTACATTATTAACATGCTGGTTTTGGAAGCAAGCTTTCCCAATAGCAATATTGCCTCAAAGGGTAACACCCAATAGCACGTGCCTCAAAGGGTAACTCCCAGTAGCACGTGCCTCAAAAGGTAACGTCCAATAGTGCATGCCTCAAAGGGATACTTGTCATTCTAACCTTTATTTTCATCTCTTTTTTTCTTTATTTCATACTTATTCATAATACAATTTTTTTTCAACCATTTTTCAAAGCAATTATGTCACAAGCTAGTGCGAGAATCATTCTTGGAAAACCTAAGACCTAAAGATAATGATGAAGAAGTAAGTAGGGACTGGATTCCACAACCTATAATGAACTACTGGGGTTTGAATTAGGGCTTAGACTATCACATCTGAGGTCGGAAACTTATCACACACATCCTATTTATATACAAGCTAATAAACAAAGCACAGGAGATTCAAACTAATCAGAAAAGGAACAACTATTACCAAACACTAAAACCAAAATCTTTTTGAATTTTTGAATTTTTGAAAAAGGGCACCTCACCCCCACACTAAAACTTCACAATGTCCTCATTGGGAGTGGGATAAGTATGCACATCCAAAAGTCACAAATAACTAAACTCCAAAATAATCAAAAGAAAACAGTCAACTAGACAAGTAAATGAAAATAAAAGAAAAGAAGAAAAGAGAGAAAGAAAGGGAAAAAAAAGAAGCTTCTAGCAAACCAGGTTGGGTGCTGAGTACACCCAAACTATCGCAGTGGCATTCACTGATCATGGCTAGGATTGTGGAGTATCAGACACTCCACATCTTCTTGGCTCGGCAACTCTAGAAGTGGCTTTAAGCGCTGACCATTGACTTTGAAGGTGGAACCCGTCGGAGGATCCTGAACTTCGACTGCACCATAGGGAAAAACATGTGAGACAACATGAGGACCCGTCCGGCGGGACCTCAATTTCCCTGGAAATAGATGAAGCCTAGCGTCATATAAGAGTACTTTCATGCCCGGGGTGAATTCCTTCCTAAAAATCTGGTGGTCATGAAACAACTTTGCTCTCTCTTTATACGAACGAGCACTCTCATAGGCTTCAGCTCTGATCTCATCGAGCTCACTCAGCTGCAGTCGTCTCTCTTCACCAGCTTCAGTCAATTCAAAGTTAAGCTTCCTACTGGCCCACCAGGCTTTGTGCTCTATCTCCACAGGTAAATGACAAGGCTTCCCATAGACTACCCTATAAGGCGACATACCTAGGGGAGTCTTGAAAGCTGTCCTGTATGCCCAAAGAGCATCTATCAACTTATCAGCCCAGTCTTTCCTATGCCTACTCACAGTCTTCTCTAGGATCTGTTTAATCTGACGATTAGACACTTCTACCTAGCCACTTGTCCGGGGGTGGTATGGAGTAGCAAGTCTGTGGATTATGGAGTACCGCTTTAATAAAGCATCAAAAGATTAATTATTAAAATGGGTACCCTAGTCACTAATAATGGCTCTAGGCATACCAAATCGAGCAAAGATATTCTCCCTAAGAAATTTCACAACCACTTTGGTTTCATTAGTCCTGGAGGGGATAGCCTCGATCCATTTAGAAACATAATCCACAGCTAACAAAATGTACTCATTGCTAAAAGAGATAGGAAATGGTCCCATAAAATCAATACTCCACACATCAAAAACTTCTACCACAACGATGGGGTTTAGTGGCATCATGTTTTTCTTACTGATTCTTCCTAGCTGTTGACACCGAGGGCAACTCTTGCAATAGTCAAATGCATCTTTAAATACAGTCGGCTAATAAAATCCACATTGAAGAGTTTTGGTCGCTGTCTTCTTACCACTAAAATACCCCCCACATGCCTGGTCATGACAAAAATTCAAAACACTTCTTATTTCATGGTCGGGTATGCACCTTCTAAAGACTTGGTCTGAGCAATATTTAAACAAATAGGGGTCATCCCAAACAAAGAACTTCACTAGGTGGAAGAATCTGTCTTTGTCATTCTTAGTCCAAACTTCAGGGATCCTACCAGCAACTAAATAGTTCGCAATATCTGCATACCAAGGATCTAGGTGGACAGCGTACAACTGCTCATCAGGGAAGCATTCAGAAACACTAGACTCACTCTCGCTTAGAATCCTAGATAGGTGGTCAACTACAAAGTTTTCAGAACCCTTTTTGTCTTTGATTTCACAGTCAAATTCTTGTAGAAGCAAAATCCATCTTATGAGTCTAGGTTTAGCATCCTTCTTAGAAATTAGGTGCTTAGGGGCCGAATGGTCAGTGTAAACAATCATATGTGAGCCAATCAGATATGATCTGAACTTTTCAAAACCAAAGACAACAGCCAGAAATTCTTTTTCAGTAACAGTATAATTCAACTGAGCATCATTGAATGTGTGACTGGCATAATAAATCACATGAGGTTTCTTATCAATGCGCTGTCCTAATACAACCCCAAGAGCAAAATCAGATGCATCACACATTAATTCAAAAGACTCTCCCCAAATGGGAGGATGAAGGATAGGAGCAGAGGTTAGAGCCTTCTTAAGCTTGGAAAATGCCTCATGACATGCTTCAGAAAAATAAAATGGCACATCCTTAGCTAACAGAGTGGACAAGGGCTTAGCAATTTTACTGAAATCCTTGATGAAACGTCGATAAAAGCCTGCATGTCCTAGAAAAGACCGCACCTCTTTCACACTAGTAGGAGGGGGAAGATTAATGATCAGGTCAGTCTTAGCCTTTTCAACCTCAATTCCATCCTGGGAATTAACATAACCTAAGACTATACCCTTTTTCACCATAAAATGACATTTTTCCCAATTCAAAGTTAAATTTTTCTCCCTACACCTTTCCAACACTTTCCTTAGATTAGTCAAGCAAGCATCAAAGGAAGGTCCAAACACAGAGAAATCATCCATAAAAATTTTCATGCATTGCTCTACTAAGTCTGAGAAAATAGAAATCATGCATCTTTGAAAGGTGGCTGGGGCATTACACAGTCCAAATGGCATTCTTCGAAAAGCATATGTTCCAAATGGGCAAGTGAAAGTAGTCTTCTCTTGATCCTCAGGTGCAATACAAATCTGAGTATAGCTGGAATATCCATCTGGAAAGCAACAGAAGGAATGTCCTGCTAATCTCTCTAGCATTTGGTCCAAGAAGGGAAGGGGAAAGTGGCCTTTTCTTGTGGCAGCATTCAACTTCCTATAATCTATGCATACACGCCACCCAGATTGCACACGAGTAGGAATTAGCTCGTTCTTATTATTCCTAATCACAGTAATACCGGTCTTCTTAGGAACAACTTGAACAGGGCAAACCCACTCACTATCAAAAATAGGAAAAATGATTCCATGATCTAACCATTTCAAGATCTCCTTCTTAACTACTTCCTGTAAGGTGGGGTTCAAACGCCTCTGATGATCTCAGTAGGGCTTAGCATGGTCCTCTAAATGAATTCTATGTTGCACAGTAACAGGACTAATACCCTTAATGTCTCCTAAAGTCCATCCTAAAGCTTCCTTGTTCTCTTTAAGTAAAGAAACCAGTTTGTCTTCTTGGTCCCGATCCAAATCAGAAGCAATGATGACAGGTAAAGATTCATCGGGTCCTAAAAATACATACTTAAGAGAATCAGAAGGAGGTTTCAACTCAAGAGTCATCGGGGAGACAAATTTAGCAACAGATTCAGACATAACAGCAAGCAGACAGTCAGTGGTGGAGCATAAGTCATCACACTCAAACACATCATACTCAAGTTCATCCTCTATAAAAATGGCTCATACTCAGTATCAAGTACATCATCCAAAACATCAGCAAATACAGAATCTCCTATCTAATTAAGAGTGGAAGACTCCATATCATCAAATCCAGAAGACTGCCTTTGCAAGTTAAAAATATTCAACTCCATAGTCATATTACCAAAAGACAGTCTCATCATACCATTCCTGCAGTTAATAAGGGCATTTGCAATGGCTAAGAATGAACGCTCTAGAATCACAGGAACCTGACTTGCTATATTGGGCACCTTTTCAGTCTTAATGACAACAAAGTCTACTGGGTAAATAAATTTACCCACTCTAATCAGCACATCCTCAACTATCCCTCTGGGTACCCTTGTCGACCTATCAGCTAATTGAATGACCATCCTGGTGGGTTTCAACTCACCTAACTCTAGTCTCTCGTATTCAGCAAAGGGAATCAAATTCACACTAGCCCCTAAGTCAAGCAATGCTCTCTGAATGAGCTGGTCCCCTATGACTATAGACACAGTAGGGCAACCGGGATCCTTATACTTTGCCGGTATCTGAGAGAGGATGGAATTGGCTCCAGAAGTCAAGAAGGCTTTCTTAGGTACACTAGTTGCCTTTTTTGTAGTACATAAGTCTTTCAAGAACCTAGCATACAGAGGCATCTGTTGGATAGCATCAAGCAAGGGAATATTGATCTTGACTTGAGAGAAGGTCTCCCTGATTTTCTCAATATGATCCTGATCTTTCTTCTTTAACCTATGAGGGAAAGGAGGCAAGGGTGTCTGGAATTTCTCAGACTGTGGAGAAGAAGAATTCTTAGGAGGTGAAGAGTCTTTTTCTCGAGGTTTCTCTCCCTTAGCTGGTGACTGAAGAGGAGGACATTCTGGGGTATTGTAGTCATCATCAGGTGTATCTCCTGACTGATCCCCTGACTGACTGGATGGACCAGTCTCTGGAGTAGAAGAAGGAGATGAATTTTGGAAGAACTGATGAGGAAATCTACAAGGTTCAGTAGGGTTTCTCACTTGGTTATCAACCTCTCTACCAGAACGGAGAGATATAACCGCATTCACCTTCCTAACTGACTCATTAGGGTTACTGGAAGACAAGGGGACATGCCCCTTGGGGTTTACCTCAGGCTGACTCGGGAAAGTACCTGGTTCCTTGGAGGAAGATGCTAACTGGGAAAACTACTCAGTCATCATTCTCATCATTTTTTCCATGTTAGCATTAATCATTCTCTCTACATTGTTGTTAATTCTCCTCTCCAATTTATCAATATCTGTATAACCTGGAGGAGGCTGAACTTAAGCTATAGGAGGTGGAGGTCTTGGTGTATTAGGTGCACCTGAAAAAGCTGGTCTCTAAAAAGAGTGTGTAGGATGGGGAAGGGGCTGGGAATTGTTTCCATGAAACATCCCAGGCTAGGAATTGGGAGCCATAGCATTGGGTCCACTATTCCATGAAAAATTAGGGTGATTCCTCCACCCTGGGTTGTAGAAAGCGGAGAAAGGGTCATTCTTGGGTTTCTAGAAAGCCATACTTGCTTGTTCTTATTCAGTTGCTAATTGATGAGCGAAGTAAGGACAAGCACTCAACGAATGGTCCATGGATTGGCAATGAGAGCAAGACACTATAGAAGTCTGAGATAGCTGAGACAACTAGGGAGATAATCCCTTCATCATATTTTCTAAAACAGCAATCTTAGATTCCAAGTGACTAACATCATACACTGAATGCAACCCATCCCTAGCTAACCTAGAATTCAGGCTATCATCCCGTGCAGTTTCCCACTGCATGGTCTTTTTAGCCAATTCCTCTAAAAATTCCCATGCATCTGTAAGGTTCTTAGAAAGGAAACGCCCCTGACACATAGACTCGACCATGGTCCTGGTTTGCTGATTAAGTCCTTCATATACAATTTGACACAACTGGGCCTGGTGTAATCCATGATGTGGACATTGAGCCAACAAGGTTTTAAATCTATCAAAGCATTTCCAAAATGACTCCCTATCAAGTTGCGCAAATTGGTTAATCTCATTCCCTAATTTTACTGTCTTGGCATTTGGGAAATACTTTCTTAAGAACAATTTTACGAAATCATTCCACGAAGTGACAGAATCAGCAACCAAGTCATACATCCATCTTTTAGCAGAATCTTTCAAGGCAAAAGGAATGAGTTTCATTCGCACCACGTCAATAGGAATGTTAGGAAATTGCATCATTGAACAGACTTCTTCAAATTCCCTTAAAAAAAATAGGCATCCTCTAATCCTGAAAACTTAGGGAGCATCTGAGTATAGCGAGGTTTCATTTCGAAGGTCACATTTGGTGCAAGAACAGGCATAACAAAACATGATGGCAAGGTAGTTCGAGGTGGATAGAAAATATCACTTAAAGTCCTCTCTTATGCCATGTTCTCTAATCCAGGCTCAGATTCAGGTTCTAGGTCAGGGTCAGGCTCACTTCTAACTAGTCTTCGATTTTCAGGGTCTCTAACCCAACTGGTCATAAAACCCCGTGCCTTATCAACACAAAATGGTCAAACTCAAAATTTCCTAATTTTTATGGTTTTTCAAATTTTTCAAATGTTTTTGGATTTTTGAGTTTTTCAAATTTTTTTTCATTTTCAAAGGTTTTTCAATTTTTTTGGGGATTTTACGCTTTTTCAAAATTTTTTGGATTTTTGAATTTTTTTGAAAAAACGATTAAAATAAGTGACAATTGATACCAAAATAAAGAAATCAACTAAAATAAATCACAACAACTAAGTAACTACTAATGAAATCACCAAAACACAGCACGAAAAGAGTAATATACGAAAATAAAAAAGATGACCTAATCTCTTGCCGTCGTCCCCAGCAACGGCGGCAAAAAATTATTGGGAAAATTGGAGAGTGATAAAATGAAAGAAAAGCCGCAAGCGTACGACTGACGGCGTTGTACTTGAGGGTCGTGTCCTCAGAGACGATGGAAGAGTTTTAGGTTATAAAAAGTGAGGATTAACTAATTAGCTACACTAAACTAAGGGGAATTATTTAAAGCAATCTAACAACCTAAACATTCAACTCAACGTTTAACTAAACCTAGGTGTGCAAATCAAATGAATTCAAATAAACTAAACTTTAAGCATTCTATCGAACAACTAGATCGCTACCAAAAACTGAAGCACTACACCAACGAGACATAATCAATCTACCAAAATCCAAGCATGATTCAAAACCAAGCAACTAACTAACATTATTCCGAAGTTAAACATAGTGCCAATTCAACACAGTGAACAATCTAATTGCAAGCAGCCAAGCCAAGATAACCCATACCAAACTACCATAAGCAAGCTGAATCGAGCAACAGGGGAAGGTGGTAAACAGAATTGAAACAGAACGAAGGCAACAGGGCAAGAAGGAAATCGAGCCATCATAAATCAAGCATAAAATCGAAAGCAAACTGAAGCAGAACCCAGACCTCAGTGATGTACAAGCTTCAAAATGCTTCAAAAAATGGCGGATTCATCATGGACGTTTGCACAAACTAATGAAAAACAAGGGAGGGGGAAATCGACTGAACTCCAACAAAAATTTGCAACCATTTCTCACAAATTCGAACTAAGACCATGAATTACTACTAGAGAACTCAAAAATTCAGTGCGCTTACATGAAATTCGAACCCTAAAACAAATCTAAAACCTAACCCTAATTCGAAATCAACCCTGAAATACGAAAACGAAAACGAAAACGAAATTAAAAATAAACTAAACCCTAAACTGAATTTAAACGCTAACCTAACCCTAAAAATTACCTCCTCCTTCTTCAATGGCGTCGTTAGCTTGATATATGCCGAGCCCCAAGCAAATCCCAACCCTTCGATTTAGGTGCTAGCGCGGATAGTGGAGATGGCGTAGGTGAGGTGTTGTGCTGCACCGTTATCGTGAAATGCGGTAGAGGGGGACAGCAATGGTGGTGACGTGGAAGAGAGAGTGATGCGAGGTAGACAGAGGAAGGAGATGGGGATGGTGAGGAGGATGGAGTTCGGGGCTCTGGGTTCTGGGGAAATAAGAGGGACGCGAAGAGAGAGAGTGAAGGGGGAAATGCTTTAAGTGAACCGGGTTCGGTTCAGCATGAGCCGGTTTTTGAAATGAACCGGTTCATCCTCAATGTTGGGCCGGTTCAACTCAATTAGCCCGGTTCTTCAATTCCCGACATTTTTCACCATTTTCTCGCATTTTTGGCCATTTTTTCGAAATTATTCAAAACCTACAAAATAAAATAAAATTAAATAAAAACCTTAAAAATACGATTATAACGATGATGTATCCCTCCTTGCACTTACTAAGGGCATGTTTGTTGAAGGAGATAGGGAAGAGAGAATGAAGAGAAGAACTAGAGATAGGACAAGTACCTTCAAGAGATAATCCAAAGGGGAGCCACTCTTGTTGAACACTTAGGCAATCTCCTTAGATCAATTAGGATACAGAATTACCACCTAATTGAGATAAAGAGACCTAGGCACCACTTAAGTTGCCACACTTAAGATGTAGAACAAGGAATTTGGGAGAGACAAAGCTCAAATTTGTATTCAAGTTGGCAAAAGACCCTTGCAAAAGGAAGAGAGGGGGTATTTATAGCCCAATACCTCCCTTCACTCAGCCAAGGGGCTGCAAACAAGCTGAAAGGTGACTAAATGACTAAGCCTAGGCTAGATTACAAGTACAAGTTGAATAAACAAGTGATCTAGCCTAACCTTGACACCTCACTAGCTTAATTAATCTCAAAATTGAGGTGTCAAGCATCTAATAACCTTAGGACAGTAGCTTGGGGCCTTGAATCTGCCATAAGTACAAGAGTACACTCCAAAATCAAGGTGGCAGTTGGTTACCCCCTTTAACCGGTTGGAAGGAATTTCCTTCCTTCTTTGGCTGGATAAAAGAAGCACAAGCCGGTCCCTTAGCTCAACTTTAGGGCTATGATTTCATAAATATTTAGATGCCTTTTCATGCCGTAAAGTTTGACAAAAGTTGGAGTTGAGTTGGTCAACCAATCGGACCCTTATTTCGGACTGTGCTGGATTGCGCCCTGCAGTGCACTGTCTTCAGTTTTGGCTTGGTTGAGTGACCAAACGAACTCCAAATGCTTTACAAGAGGTCTTGTTGGAAAGCTAAGATCTTAAGCTTCAAGGGGGTGGTGCGCGCAGGAAATTTCCCCTTCTACATTTTGCTCTAACAGAGAAACAAAACCGGGCCAAAAACGGTATGAACTAGGCAGTTCACTTTCTTCTTTGTGCACATGATTTCTAACTAAGGCATGAACTTCTTTGGCCTCCTTGGACTGCCTAGCAGGGGATGGATCATTGGTAATGGCTTTGGGAGGTTTGGTTGGATGGTCCCCATCAAACGAGCATAAAATTAGTGTAAAAGTACCCTAAAAATAGCTCATTTTTGGCACGAACAATCTCCATTACACAAGATCCAAGCAAAGTATAAGGACTTAGTTGCCCTACTATTTCTATAATTATAGGGGAGCAACTCATCCATAGACCTTTGGTTATTTTATGGGCCAGTGTCAAGTTGATATCCTTTATTGAGTGTAAGAGGCTAGGGTTAGGGGAGGTAAAACCTAATATGATGGTCATCTAGCTAGTTGACAGATCGACCAGATTGCCTAGTAGTGTAGTTATGGATTTGTTGATTAGAATGGGTGAATTTATTTACCTTGTGGACTTTGTTGTGATTGAAACTAAGGAGGTGGCTAACCCTGCTAGTCAAGTCCCTGTGATTTTAGGGCATCATTTCTTGGCCACTACCTATGCCTTTACTAATTGCAGAAATGATATGATTTGTAAAGACATCATTTGGTTTCGATGATACAGAGTTTTCCACTCTTAATTGGGTAGAAGATTATGTGTTTTATGATGATTTTGATGACATGTTTGTTGTTGAGTATTTTTTATTGATAATGAGCCTGAATATGATGTATTTGAACTTGGTGATTTATGGTTCTTTTACTAATTGTGTTCTTGCTTCTACTTCTAAGTCTGCTTTTGGGTATGTTTTCCCTCTTACTACTTTTGAATTAAAACCTCTTTCTGACTCTCTTAAGTACTAATTTCTAGGATCCGATGAATCCTTGCCTATGACAATCACTTCTGATTTAGACTGGGATCAAGAGGAAAAATTGAGTGCTTTACTAAGAGAGAACAAGCCATAGGTTGGAATTTACGGGATATTAAAGGCATTAGTCCCTCGATTATGCAGCATAAAATCCATTAGGGGATAATGTTATGCCCTGTCGAGACCATCAAAGGCGGCTGAAACTAATCTTTCAAGAAGTAGTTAGGGAGGAGGTGCTTAAGTGGTTAGACCATGGGATTACCTATCCCATTTTTTATAGTGAGTGGATTAGTCTTGTTCAACTTGTTCCTAAGAAGACTGCATGACTATTAATGATAAGAACGAGTTAGTTCCCACTTGAGTCTAATCTGGGTGGCGTATTTGTATTGACTATAGAAAAATAAATACTGTCACTAGGAAAGACCATTTTCCCCCTCCCTTTCTTGACCAGATGCTAGAGAGGTTGGCTAGACATTCTATCCATTGCTTTTTAGATGGATATTCTAGCTATACCCAAATCTTTATAGCTCTTGAGGATCAGAAGAAGACTACTTCCATCTATCCATTGGGAACATATGCTTTTAGGAGAATTCCTTTTAGACTCTGTAATGCCCCTACTACCTTTCAGAGGTGCGTGGTTTCTATTTTCTTAGATTTAGTTGAGTAGTGCAAGGAAATTTTCATGGATATTATCTCTCTGTTTGGATCTTCCTTTGATAATTGTTTGTCTAATATTTCCAGAGATGGTATTGAAGTAGATAAGGTTAAGACTATTTAATTATTAATCTTCCCCCTCCTACTTGTGTGGAAGAAGTAAGATCTTTTCTTGGAGATGCTGGCTTCTATCGTCAATTCGTTATGGACTTTAGTAAGGTAGCTAAGCCTTTGACCAACCTTTTAGTTAAGGATGTGCCATTTCACTTTTCTGGGGAGTGTTATGTAGGATTTACTAAGCTTAAGGAAGCCTTAACTTCTGCTGCTGTTCTTTATTCTCCCGTATGAGGAGAGCCTTTTGAGTTAATGTGTGATACATCTAACTGTATTATTGGGTTTTTTTTTTTTTTTTTTTAGTGCAACATGTTGATCAGAAGCCTTATATCATTTATTATGCTAGTCACACTTTGAATAATGCCCAATTGAATTATATTATCACTAAACTGAATTTATGATGGTGATTTTATGTTTTCAAAAGTTTAGGCCTTACTTATTGGGTCTCATATGATTGTGTATACTGACCACTCTGGATGCTAAGCCCAAACTTGTAAGGTGGATCTTCCATTTGCAAGAATTTGATTGTGAAATTAGGGGTAAGAAAGGTTTAGAGAACATGATTGCTGATGGTTTATCTAAGATTCTATGTGGTAAAGAGCATGAGTAACCTACCTTATTTAGTGATGCTTTTGAGAACTGTAAGAGTTGCCCTATGTGTTAGCAGTTAGACAGGATTAGCAGGAGAGATATGATGCCACTTAATCCTATCATTATGACAGAGATTTTCGATGTTTGGAGCGCAGATTTCATGGGATCATTTTCATCATCTTTTTAGCAGTGAGCACATTTTATTAACTGTGGATTATATTTCTAAGTAGGTAGAGGTCACCCCTACTAGGACTAATGATTCTAAACTTGCTGCGAAAATCCTTAGTGAGAAAATTTTGCTAGATTTGACATACCTCGGGCTATTATTAGTGATTAGAGTACTCACTTTACAAATAGACCTTTTAATGCCTTGTTAAGGACATACTCTATAGTTCATAGACTTGCTACCTCTCATTGTCCCCAGACCATCGGCCAAGTTGAAATGTCTAATAGATAGATTAAGAAAATTCTTGAAGATACTGTCAGTGGGAGTAGAAAAGATTAGCTTGACGAGCTTATAGATGCTTTTTAGCCATATAGGTCGACTTTCAAGACTCCCTTGGGTATATCATCTTGTAGGGTTGTTTATGGTAAGTCTTGTTATAAATGCTTAATTTATACATAATTTTAGGGCTATTTTGCTTCATTTTTAGGAGAATTATGTGCTTAATGTTATTATTTATACTTCTATTCTCGATTTATGTTTTGGTATAGTTGTTTGATGTGATTTGAAGGATTTTAAGCCTTTTCACGTAGAATTTGACCCTTAGTTGATGTATTTTGACCACCCACGGACATTGCTAGCAGAGCAAGAATAGAGTAGAAAACCGATTCTAGCACATGCTATGGTCGAACCTGGTGCCTGCCATGGACAGTGGTGAGAGCTAACAACGTTGCCTCTTCGTTTTCCTTCGGCTGTGTGGCTGAAATCATCCTAGTTTTGCTATAAAAGGCCACGTTCATGCAGCAGCAAAAGAAGAGGAGATGCATAGCAAGCAAGTTTAGCATTGGTTTACCTTTCTCAAATTTTTGTTCTTTTATTGAGATTCTTAGTTTGGTTATTTTATTAGTGAGAAATCTTGGGTGTGAGTGACTGATCCTGAGGCGGTTCGAATCCCTTGGTTGAAGGCTATTCTCAGTCAAGCCTTTCTGCTTTGATTTCGCAAAACATTAGTTAATTGATTAACTCTTAATCATGTATGAGGAGTTTAATTTTTGTCTAGGGATTTAGTAGTTTATAAAAGTGTTGTTGGATCATGTTTTAATTTAAAGGATTTCGCTTATCTTCATGATTGGTTTGATTTTGTTCTGTCAAGTGTTATTTATGTTAGTGTATTTTTGGCTAAAATTTATTTGCACAATTAAAACAATCGGGTGAAAAACTGAAAGGTGACAATTGGTTGTTGGACTAATTTATTATACCTGACATAATGATGTCTCGAAAGAGAGACTTGTATGTTATGAGGACAAGAAAGTAATCGAAGATAATTAACTTGGATTAACACAAATTAGTTCAATAGAACGACTTTTGCTTAGTTTTAGCAAATTTGGTTGAGTTCGAAAGAATAGACTAAATTTTTGGATAGATTACAATTCCTCGAGATTAACCAATTCGAGAAAAAAAGCACATATTAGTGGTTTTGATCCAATCACTTATCATATCTACAAGAATTTCTCGACATATTTTTCCTTGATTCATTTAAAAATTAGCGAATTAGAAGTTGTTAAATCAAAGCCTCCGAATTAGAATTTTACTTAGCACATTATGATAAACAAGACTCGATAGATTACATTAGTCGCTGAGGAATGACATCTTTTATCTATACTATGAACTACCTATGCGCTTGCGGTAGTGGTCAAGTTTTTAACACCGTTGCCGAGGACTAAACTGTTAACTATTGAGTTAGTCTTGCGAAAGTGACTAAGTATTTTATTGTCTTTTGCTGTTATTTTCTTTTCTTGTTTAATTGCACTAGTAGTATTGGTGATAATGCTTGCAGGAATTTTTCCCATTTATGCGAAGTCCAATCTTGTACAAACCTGATCCTGAGATTGAAAGGACTTTCCGTTTAAAGAGGAAAAAGCAAAGGATTGAAGAACAAAGATGCGAGGCTAGAAGGAATCCAACAAGCATGGCGGGTGGAGGAGGTGGCCAAAGGAGAACGCTTCAAGATTTCGTTACTCCTAGAGTCCAAGGGATTCCCTCAAGCATCGCTCACCCTACTGTTGATGCTAACAATTTTGTGCTCAAACTGGCACTCATTTTGATGGTGCAACAATCCCAGTTTAGAGGAACGCCTTTGGCAGATCCGAATCTACACCTTTCGGTCTTTTTAGAGGTGTGCGATACATTAAAGCTTAATGGAGTCCCCACTGATGCGATCTGCCTGCGCCTATTTCTTGTCTCCTTGAGGGATAAAGCAAGGGCTTGGTTACACTCTTTGCCATCTGGATGCATTACCACTTGGGATTCATTGACAAGAGCTTTCCTCGTTAAGTTTTTCCCTCCGAGCAAAATAGCAAGCTCGAGAAATCTGATCACCAATTTCATACAAAAAGATGAAGAGATGCTCTACGAAGCCTGGGAGTGGTTTAAAGATTTGCTACGCCCATGCCCCTATCATGGTCTTCAACGTTGGATGATTATCCAAGACTTTTATAATGGTGTGACCTAATCTGTGAGGTCCACCATTGATGTGGCGGCAGGAGGAACTTTGATGAGCAAAACAGACGATGAAGCCTATAATCTAATTGAGGAAATGGCACTCAATAATTTTCAAAGGTCCATCAAACGAGGCCAACCCAAACTGATTGGAGACAAGCTTAAAGTTGATGCGCTTACTTTACTTTCTGCTAAAGTAGATGCTATGACTCAAAGACTGGTCCAAATGAATGTTAATGCTGTAAATTCTAGTGCCCCTTACCCTTGTGAAATTTGTCGTTCTATTGAGCATGTAACTTTGAATTGTCAAATTAGGAGCCCTTTGTCCCAAGACCTTAGTGAAGTTAACTATGTTTAAAACTTCAATCCGAGATCGGCCAATGACCCTTATTCTAGTACATATAATCCGGGTTGGAAGAATCATCCGAATTTCTCCTATAGATCTAATCCAAATCCATCAAATGTGCCCCCTATGCATGCTAGACCACCCCCTGGTTTTAAATTTAAAGAGCCTCATTCCCTTCTCAAATGCCTCAAAAGTCATATTTAGAAGCAATGATGGAAAGTATGCTCATGACACAACAAAAATAAGATGAGTATATTAAGCAATTAGCCTTAAAGGTTGATGTGCTTATAACTCATAATAGGATGTTGGAAGCCCAAATTGCCCAACAAGCTAGTTTTTCATCTATGCCCCCAGACAGGCTTCTTAGCAAACCCGAACCTAACTCTCATGAGCATTGTAACTGCGTCACTTTAAAGGAAGAAATAGAGGACCTAACTAATACTGAGGATGTACCGATGGAAAAGGGTAGGGAAATAATCATGGTTGGACGTGAGGAAAGGAACAATGGTGGCAGGACTACCACATTTGAAGAGAATGACACTGTAGAATTTCCTGCAATTTTCCACCTAAGCTCCTTAACCCAGATAGTTTTTCTATCCCCTGCACATTAGAAAAGTGGAAGTTGAGAGAGCTCTATGTGATCTAGGTGCTAGTATTAGTATCATGCCATATTCGTTGTTTCATAAGCTCCACCTAGGACCATTACTAACCAAACCCTTTTTACTACAGTTAGCTGACGGTTTTGAGATGCAACCCATAGGCAGATTGGACGATGTGCCAGTCAACATAGGAGACATTTGGGTGTTGGAGGACTTTATTATAGTGGATATGCCGGAGATTGACGATGCTCAAATTATCTTAGGCAGCTAATTTTGGATACAGCTAGTTGACGTATTAATGTCAAAAAGGGGTAGATTCCATTTAAGGTAAAAGGGCGCTATGCTGTGCTTTGTGATATGAGGAGAGACGTGGTTTCCCCTAGTTCTTCTTTATTGGATGCATTACCCCTTTTCCCTGAGATTGATTTGGTGGAAGTCTTGGATTCTGATGATCGTCCAGATTCTGACTGGATTTCTTATGAGAACCACTACAAACGATATGTTAAGGTGGAGCTTGCTGCTCCTATGCCACCTAACATGCTCGAGGTTGAGGTCCCTATGCGTAACGAGTCTTCTATGAGTAACTGTTGCTGGTTCGTGTAAGTTGTTCTCTTTAAGCCCCCTATGGAAGGATTTGATGCAGGTTTTGATTTGGGGCTTGAACAAGTTGATAGTGACCCGCCTAATAAGGCACGAGTGTGCTTTATTTTGTATGTGGATAGTTTACTTTGGAGCCGTATCATGGAAACGAAAGACCTTAAACCCGTACTTTTGCGGTGATACCTTCGACTGAAGAAGTTTCACTTTATGGTCTAGGATAAAGTCAATGTCCATACACTATCTGATCCGGACCAAGCTTAGAAAAAGGGTCATGCTCTTGATCTTAAAAAACCGCCACTTAAGGGGCGACCCAAGTTCTTTTTCCTTTTTCTTTCCTCAGCTTTTATTTTTACTAGTTTTGTAGTTTGTGATGAAAAGGATAAAAAAGAGAAAAAAAATATATGAATAAAATGTTAGCTACCACGGCTAGATCCTCAGAACCACGGCCGTAGGGTGCAATCTAAGAAAATCGAAAAAAAAAAATAGAGGACCAGTAGACACCACAGTCAGACTGTGGTAGGTTTGACGGTTACCACGGTGCCCACTCAACTTCCTTACATTTCATCTTCAACCTCACGACACTCTCTCTATCTCCATTTTCTCTCTCTAAACCCTCCACAACTAATACCTTCAATCTTCCTTCATTTCTTCTCCATTTTCACTATTCTCACCGAAAATTATTCTCTTTCACTCAATCTTTTCTCTTTCCCTATAAATTTCATCTCTTTCTTCTTCTTTTTCTTCAAATTCATCTCACTTCACTCATCCACCGTACCCATCTTTTTCCCCCTCTTATTCTTCTTCTTTTCCATTAGTTTCTTCATTTTCTTCTTCAAATTTTCTATTTAGTTCTTAGTTTTGATTTTTGTTTTGGGTTTTTACAACAATGGCACCAATCAAGAGACAAAGAAGCACCAAGGAGGTTGGATCTTCAAGTCACCTCAAAGAACATCCCACATCGCACGTGCTCGAGGTAATATTCTCCACCTTCTTGGTTCGACAGATCCTGATTATATTGCTAGATACAATTGCTTGAATGAACATATAGTTGTAGTGACTAGATATTATGATAAGGATCTGTTAGCTCGGTTGGGAATATTAGATGATATTAGATGGTTGTTTGCAAGAAGAGGTATGGGACCCTTTTTTGAAATTAAAGAGCACACATATCGGGACTTAACGCTAGAATTCTTAAGTACACTCCATGACGAGGTCACTAGAGGGCCTCAATCTCAAGCCGGATATATATCATTCTATTTATAGGGTCAATTCTGTGAGATGAACTTAGGTACCTTCAACAGTATTTTCGATTTTTCACCAAGCATGGATTTATCGAACCACTAAGTCCCCACGAATTTTCTTTCAACGTAAATGCATTTTGGAGTGAACTTTTGGGGAGTGTTAGGCACAGTACTAGTTCATCAAAATGCACACATATTAGAAACCCTTGCATTAGAGTAGTTCTATATATTTTGGCTTGTTTCCTTTTTACTCGAGACGATAGTCTTAATGTCCCAGGACTATTTGAGTTGTACTTTTTATCATGTATGCCTGATAGACTCTAACTTGGCCCAGGTTCCTTTTTGGCCAGGCAATTGCATAGTGCTACTGGTAGCACTAAAGGCAGGATAGTCAAAGGTGGGATTGTGACCACTGTTGCTAGATTTTTAGGTCTTGAGCCCAACCCTAAGGATCAAGTCTCTAAGTCCAAGCGGCTTGATCAAGCTACTTTTATAATTATGAGCTTTTGCAAAATTAAGGCTAGGCATCTATGTTGGATTTACCCTGGGCATCAACTTTTACGGCTTCCCAATGTTGATCGAGCGGCCCTACTTCACCGAGGTAACCTTCATCGGGTACTTGGTGATGAGGAGGTTGCTCAACCCTTACCCCATCATTCAACCCCTCATTCCAGTCAAGCCGGACCTAGTTCATCCTCTCAACCACCCCCTCCAGACTATACTGACATGCAGGACACCCTTAGATCCATTCAAGAGGAGCAAGTTTTCCTTCGAGCATTTGGTGCTTCTGAGGACGCCGCTCTTCAGGACTTTGTCCAAGAGCGCTACGATAAGCTTTGTGGGATGCTTGCTACCCAGGCACAATATTTCCAGGACTACAGGCCATGTTTAGAGACCTGGCAGGATTGGTATATCTCTTATGGCCAACCACCCCATCCTCCTCCACCACCTCCTTTCTAATTGATCTATGCTACCCCCTTTCCTTTTTCTATTATGTGCTCACATTGAGGGCAATGTGTGATTCAAGCGTGGGGGAGTTAGTTAGTTAGGCGTTTGATGCCTGTTTTCGGTTTGGTGTGTTTATGCTTTGTATATGTAGTTAGTGGTAGTTTTTTGAGTTTTTGATTTAGGTTTTAGCTTTGTTTAGTAGTGCGTTTAGTTTTCGTTTCATTCTGGGCTGCATTCTAGTTCTTTTTAGTTCCTTTGCATTTTAGTTTTCATTGTTATTAGATGCATGTAAAAAAAGAAAAAAGAGAAAAAGAAAAAAAGAAAGATAAACAAAAAAAATCCTCCAATGACAATCTTTCTAGATTTGCAGACTTCTTTGGTTTAGTTTGATCCTTTGATTTGCCCAAATTATGCATAAAATATTTGTGAATGAGTTTTTCGAAATGATGTCCCTGTTTTGACCTCATGTTAGATGTGAATTGATTTACCCCATGAGTCTTTGCATGAATTTTTAGGTATGTTTACTAGTGAGCTAGTTTTGGCCCTAGTAGATGTCCCGTGAAATTATGAGCCTTTAGAGGTATTTATCAATTTAGTCTCATATTTTCTTTCATATGTGACTCTTCCTGGACGTCATTTTTCTAGAACTTGCTTTGATTCTTATTCAAGATCGCATTTCCCATGTGCATTTAGGCAATATGATTGAGGCAATTTATTGTTTTCTTTGATTTGTTGAACACAAGGCCAAATAGCTACCTTTGTTGTATATTGTATCCCTTGCTAGCCCCTTGGAGCTTATATTCTATTTCCTTGATTTGAACCTCCTATTATAGCACATGACCAAATAGTTGTCTTACCTTTAAGTCAAGACCAGAGGATCGTTTCATTCTTTCGTATCATTGGGCATTAGTAAGGTGGATTGTTATCTTTGGTGAACTTTGGCTATTTGGTGATGGGATGTGTGATCTTGATTGATAAAAAGAAAATCCGTTGTTTCAATGCACAAAGTTTGGAGAAGAGATGGAATTTAAAGTTCGTTATGGATCTCCTATTGGCTATCCTTTTTCCAAAAAAAAAAAAAGAAAGGAACATGAAAAAAAAGAAAAAGAAAAGAGAAACAAACCAAAACGGAAGAAAGTGTTAGCCTTGTTGGGATTGTAAGTTATTTGTAATTTTCGACTCTTTCTCTCTTCATTAGGGGATGTATTTTGCTGATAAAATGTAATGGTCTAAGAAGGATGTCATATGATGCATTGGAATTGTTTAGCTCTTAATCTTTGGCTTCTAGCTCCTCATTTCTAAAACATTTATTCCCTCTTACCTTTACTTATGGCCCCATGACAACCCTATGAAAGTCCTCATGATTGTCTAGTGTGTTTGCATATTAGTGATGGTGAATTTGAGAGGTCTTGCCAAGCTTATGGCAGAATTGAGTCTAAGGAGTGAGAATTGAGAGAACCTTTATTGTTATTAAACATATGAGTGATAAGCACCACGTAACTAAAGCGAGGTTCTACTGGCATTGCTAGCTTTACTTGTTTCATATGTTTGAATGAATGTATTTGATAATTCGTGGAGATTGATTCAAGTTCAATATTGTGGTCTATCAAAAAGGTTTCGTAAATTTCATTCCCAAATCTGTTTGTTAATGATTTTTGTATCTTTTTGGGCTACCTTTGAATTAGCTTTGCTATTTGAAGTTACCTGTGTCTATCCTGATGAGGTTATATATAGTTTTATTTTTAGCATTGCTTGAGGATAAGCAACAGTATGAGCATAGGGGAGTTTGATAAGCGCTTAACGTATACATCATTTTAGAGCTATTTTGCTTCATTTTTAGGAGAATTATGTGGTTAATGTTATTATTTATATTCCTAATCTCGATTAATGCTTGGGTATAGTTGGTTAATATCTTTTGCAAGATTTTAAGCCTTTTTACCCAGCATTAGACCCTTAGTAGATGTATTCTGACCCCCACAGACACCTATGTACGGCTACGCCTGTTAGAGCAAGAATATAGCAGAAAACTGGGTCTAGCCCAAACCACAGTCAGACCGTGGTGCCTGCCACGAACCGTGGTGAGAGGTGAAACCATTGCCTCTTCGTTTTCCTTCGGTTGTGTGGTTGAAATCATCCTAGTTTTCCTATAAAGGCCTCGTTCAGGCAGCAGCAGAAGAAGGGGAGATGTATAGCAAACAAGCTTAGCATTAGTTTATCTTTCTCAAATTTTCGTCTTTCAGTTAGATTCTTAGTTTGGTTATTGTATGACTGAGAAATCTTAAGTGTGAGTGATTGATCCTGAGGTGGTTTGAAGCCCTTCGCTGAAGGCTACTCCCAGTCAAGCTTTTCCACTCTGATTTTGCAAAACATTGATTAGTTGATTAACTCTTAATTATGTGTGAGTAGTTTAATTTTTGTCTAGCAATTTTGTAGTTTATGAAAGTATTGTTGGATCATGTTTTAATTTTAAGGATTGTGCTTATCTATATGATTGGTTTGATTTCATTCTGTCAAGTGTTATTCATATTGCTAGTGGATTTTTGGCTAAAATCTACTTGCACAATTGAAATAATCGAGTGAAAAACTGAAAGGTGGGATTTGGTTGTTGGACTTCTTGATTAGACCTGAGATAACATCGTCTCGAAAGAGAGATTTGCATGTTAGGAAGACTAGTAAGTAATCAAAGATAACTAACTTGAATTAATACAAATCAGTTCGAAAGAATGACTTTTTCTTAGTTTAGACAAATTTGGTTGAGTTCGAAAGAACAGACAAAATTTTTGGTTAGATTGCAATTCCTCGAGATTAACCAATTAGAGAAAAAAAGCACATGTTAGTTGTTTTGATCTAATCACTCATCATATCTACATTAATTCCTAGGCATATTTTTCCTTGGTTGATTTAAACATTAGCAAATTAGAAGTTGTTAAATCAAGCCCTTTGAATTAGAATTTTACTTAGTGCATTCTGATAGAACATACTAGATAGATTAAATTAATCACTGAGGAACGATATTTTTTATCTATACTACGAACTACCCATGTGCTTGCGGTAGTGGTCACCTTGTCATCTCCTTGTAGAGATAGAGCATAGAGCTTGGTTAGTAATTGACCACTGCCGCAAGCGCACGGGTGTCGTGGTATAGATAAAATCTCGTCGTCGGTACCAAAGTAATCTATCGAGTCCTTTCTATCAGAGAATGCTAAGCAATAACTTAATCAAGGATTCAACTTAACAACTTCTAATTAATTGATTCTAAATTCAATCAGGAAGAAATGCCTAGGGACTTACGTAGTTAAGAAAAAGGTGTTGGATCAATATGATTAACATGCGCTTTTCTCTAATCAGATAATTTTGAGGAATTGCAATCTATCCAGAATTTAGCCTAGTCTTTCAAATCAACCAAATTACCTAAGCTAAGCAAAAGTCGTTCTTTGAAACTAACTTGTCTTAATTCAAGTTCAATATATTTGATCACTCTCAAGTCCTCCCAACATGCAAATCTCTCTTTCGGGTCATTGCTATATTAGATCTTATCAAGCAGTCTAATAATCAAATTTCACCTTTCAGTTATTCATTCAATTGTTTTAAGGGTATCAGAAAATTTTGACCAAAGTCCGCTAACAACATAATAATCAATTGATGAAACGAAATCAAACCAATCATGAAACAAAAGCATAGTTCTATTGATTATAATATGATCTAACCACACTTCCATTAACTAACAAATCCCTAGACATGGTAAACAACTCACTCATGATTAAAAATTAAACAACTAACCAATCGATTCAACGAAATCTGAGAGGGAACTGCTTGATAAAGACAACCTTCAACAAAGTCTTCAAACCACCAACAAAACCGAACTCCTCACTCAAGATTTCTCACTTACACAAAAAACAAACTAAAAAGAACCATAACTAAAAAGAGTAAAATTTGGGAAGGAAATGGACTATCTATGATACGCTTCTCTTTTTCTGCTACTAAGGGATGAGTTTATAAAGAAGAACATGAACAATTTTAGCCACTCAGCTGAAGGAAAACGAAGAGGCCACAGTTACACAGCTCACCACAGTCTGTAGCAGTCACCACGGTTGGACCGTGGTCTGGGCTGGAACCAAATTTTCGCCTCTTCTCTTGCTCAATGGGCATAACATCTCATGGGCATCCGTTGGGGGTCAAAATACACTCAAATGAAGGTCAAATGCTGGGTCAAAATGGTTTAATTTCCTGCAAATATCATCAAACAACCATACCCAAGTGTAAATCAAGAATAAGAGTATAAATGATAGCTTAAAGCACATAACTCTCCTAAAAATATAGCAAAATGACCCTAAAATGACACAGACAATAAGCACTTATCAAAATCCCCCATGCTTAAACTATTGCGTGTCCTTAAGCAATGCTAAAACCAAAAATTATTCAAAACCTCCTCAGGATGGACATAGGTAGCATTTTAATGGCAAAACCGATCCAAAATTAGCCTAAAAAGATGCCAAAATCATTTAGCAAATAGACTAGGGAATAAAATTTTCAAAAACCACTTGATATACCACAGTGTTAAATTTCAATCAATCCCCCCAAATCCTCAAATACAATCACTTAACATATGAAACAAATGGAGCCAATAATGCCAGTAGAACCTCACTATAGTTATGTGACACTCATCACTCATGTGTTTGAAAAAGTAATTCACTAAGGTTCCCTTATTTCTCATTCCATAGACTCAAATCTACCATAAGCTTGACAAGACTCTCTAATTTGGCATCACTAAAATGCAAACACATTAGACAATCATGAGGACTTTGATAAAGTTGTAATGGGGCCATGGGTAAAGGTAAGCGAGAACAAATATTTTTGAAATGTGAAGCTAGAAGCCATAGACTAAGAGCTAAACGTTTTCAATGCATCATACGACATCCTCCCTAGGCCAACACAATTCATCTCCAAAATACATCCCTAATTAAAGAGACAAAGAGTTGAAAGTCATAAATATTCTACAATCCCAATAAGGCTAACACTCTTTGTATTATTCTCTCTTTTTTTTTCCTCTTATTTTTGTGTTTGTGTTGTTTGTTGTTTGTTTTTTTTTTTTTCCTTCGTTTTTCTCTTCTTTTATCAAAAGAGTTGGGCAAGGGAAATCCATATCGAACTTTGAATCTCAACTTTTCTCTAAACTTTGTACATAAGGCAAGGGATTTCCTCTTATCAAATGAGATCGCACATCCCTTCACGACTAAAAAGATCTTAATACACCTTACGAGCTTCCAATCAAACTTGATGCAGAAAAATGAAATGCTCCTCTAGTCTTGGCAGAAGGGTGAGATAATCATTTGGTCATAGGCTGTAGTAGGAGGTTCAAATCAAGAAAAGCAGATATAAGCTCAAAGGGGCTAGCATGGAGTATAATATGCAACAAAGGTGGCTATTTGGTAGTTGGATAAAACAAGTCAAAGAATGCCTTAATCATATTTCCTAATGCATATGCGAAATGTGATGTTGAATGAAAATCAAAACAAGTTCTAGAGAATTGATGTCAAGCAAGAGTGGCACATGAAATAAAAATGAGACTAAATTGATAAATACTCTCTAAAAGCTCAAAGCCTAATAGGACATCTACCAAGTTCATAACTAGCTCATTAGTAAATACATGCCAAAATTCATGTAAAGAGACATGGGGTAATCAACTCGCACTCAACATGTGGTCAAAACATGAAGGTCATTTTTGCAAACTCATTCTCAAACATTTTTATACACAATTCGGCGAATCAAAGAATCAAACTAAACCAAAGAAGTCTATCTAGTCTACAAAGATCATCATTGGAGGATTTTTTAAATTTTTTAAATCTCTTTTTCATGCATGCTCCTAATAACAATGCAAAAATTATGCAAAGAAACACAAAAAAAAACTAAAATGCAATCTAGAATGAAAAGATAGGGAAAAAAAACTAAATATACTTCTAAAATGCTGCTAAGCAAACAATATTAAAACCTACAATGTAACTCTAAAAACAATCATAAATAATACATACAATACACAAGCATACCAAACCAAATAAGGCATCATATACCAAATATAATGACTAACTCCCCCTTATTTGAATTACACATTGCCCTCAACGTGGGCACATAGTAGAAAAAGGGAAGGGGAGTAGCAAAAAGCAATCAAAAAGGAGGTGGGGGAGCAGGATCGGGTGGGTGGCCATAGGAGATATGGCAATCCCGCCAGGTCTTTAAACAAGCCCTATAGTCCTGGAAATATTGAGTCTGGGTAGCAAGCATCCCACGGAGCTTGTCATGGCGCTCTGGGACAAAGTGACGAACAACGGCGTTCTCATAAGCAACATAAGCTCAAAGGGATACTTGCTCCTCCTAAAGGCACCTAAGGGTGGCTTGTAGGTCGGTAGAGTCAATAGGGGTGGTTGGGATGAAGAGCTAGGTCCAGCTTGACTAGAATAATGGGGCGAAGGAGGTGCAGGTTGAAACAACCTTGGCATCGCCAGGTACCCAATAAAGGTTAGCCTGGTAAAGCAAGGTGGTTCGATCAACATTGGGAAGTGGAAGAAGCCGATCCCCAGGGTAAATCCAGTATAAATGGCCAGCCTCTACTTTACGAAAGTTCATGATCTCAAAGGTGGCTTGATCAAGTCGCTTGGACACAGAGACTTTATCCCTTGGTTGTGCTCAATACCCAAAAATCTAGCAATAGTTGCCAGAATACCACCTATAACTATCTTACCCTTAGTGCTAACAGTAGCACTATACAATTGCCTGATTAAAAATAACCCAGGGTCAAGCTAGACACCATCAAGCATACAAGATAAGAAATATAACTTAGATAATCTCGGGACATTCAGATTATTATCCCAAGCAAAGAAACAGCAAGCTAGGATATGCTAAACTAACCGAATATAAGGGTTCCTAATATGTGTGCACTTGGATGAACTAGTTTTGTACCTAACACTCCCCAAAAGCGCGCCCCAAAATGCATTTGGGTTAAGTTTGTGGGGGACTTATCGTTTTAGTAAATCCATACTAGGTGGAAAATCAAATATACTGTTGAAGGTACCTAAGTTGAATTCACATAATTTTTCTCGCAAATAAAATGAAATGTATCCAGCTTGACATTGAGGCCCTCTAGTGACCTCAACATGAAGTATAGTTAGGAACTCTATGGTCAGGTCCTAGTACTCTTTTATTTCTATGAATTGTCCTATACCATCCCGTGCTAATAATCACCTATTATCATCTAACATTCGTAAACGTGCTAACAATTCCTTATCTTAATAACGAGCTGCAGCAGTCATGCGCTTATTCAAACAATTATATCTAGCAATATGATCGGGGTTGCTTAAACTAAGAGGATGAGGAATGTTGCCTTAGGCTCGAGCATTGGTGGAGGTTCGGGAGGTCTGTTGAGGTCGAGACGACGCTTGACTTGATGATCCAACCTCATTGATACTCCTTTGTCTGTGGCATTAGCCATGGGTAAACCATGGTCTCTCTTGACACAAAAAATTTTTCGCCTCCTGGTTTGGAATCCCACGGCCGTGGTCCTGGGCTACTGGTCGTGCTGCCAACAATTTTATTTTCCCTTTTTTTCCCTTTCTTCTTCCTTTTCTCTTTTTATCCAGTTCTTATCCTTCTCTCTTTTTTTTTCTATTTTTTTGTTTCTCTTTGTTTCCCTCTTTTTCAGAAAAACTAAAAAAAATAATGAAAATCAAAGCTAAGAATAGAAAAGGGGCTTGCTTGTTGCCTCCCAAGAAGTGCACTTTTAAGGTCAAGTGCTTGACCATGATCTAGATCAGTAAGTGTGTGGAGATTGGCTTTATCAATTGGTTATCCCACAAGATATAGTTTTAATCACTGTCAGTTGACTTTGAATGCATCGGTAGACTCACTCCGTACTTTAATTGCTCCAGTGGGTTGAACTTTGGTCACTTGAAATGGTCCCAGACACCGTAATTTCAGCTTGCTCAAAATTAATCTCAATCTCGAATTGAATAATAAGATCATGTCATCTTTTTCAAACCTTTTTTCATGATATGTTCATTATGCCATTTCTTAATTTGCTCTTTATACTTGCGTGAACTCTCATAGGCCTCCAACCTGAGTTCGTCTAGCTAATTCAGTTGCATGAATCTCCGTTCTCCGGCTACTTTAAGATCAAAATTGAGTGTCTTTGTAGCCCAATATGCCTTATGTTCCGTCTCTACCAGCAAGTGACAAGACTTCCTAAACACCAACCAATATGGAGTGGTGCCTAAAGGAGTCTTGTACGCGGTGCAATAAGCCCAAAGAGCATCATCAAGCTTGAGAGACCAATCTTTGCAGGATCGATCCACCGTTTTCTCTAATATACTCTTCAATTCTCAATTTAAGAGCTCCACTTGCCCACTAGTTTAGGGATAGTAAGGCGTAGCAACCCTATGAAACACTCGATATTTTTTCAATAGTGACTCAAGAGGCTTGTTGCAAAAGTGTGTTCCATTATCTTTTAGAAGAGCTCTTGGCATGCCAAACCTTGTGAAAATATTCGTATTGAGGAATTTGATGACAACCTTGGAATCATTTATTGGGTGGCAACGGCTTCCACCGACACAGAAACATAGTCAATCGCTACAAGGATAAAAAGGTTGGTACAAAAAGGAGGAAAAGGACCCATGAAGTTAATCCCCCATACATCAAACAACTCCACCTCAAGTATGCCACTTTGAGGCATCTCATACCTATTGGTGATGTTCCCCATTCTCTAGCATCTATCATAAGTCATGACGAATTTTCTTGCGTTCGTGAAAAGCGTGGACCAATAGAAGCCTGCTTAGAGTAATTTCGCAATCGTTTTATCCGGTTCAAAGTGTCCACCATTGGTTGAAGCATGGCAATGGTGTAAGACACTACCGACCTCATCTTTAAGCAAGCACCTTCGATAAATCCTATCTCCACACAGCTTGTAAAGAAAGGGCTCTTCCCACACATAGTATTTGGCATCGGCAAGGAATTTTTTCCTTTGTTTGTAAGACAACCCCGGTGGTAGCACCCCGAATAGTTTGAAGTTAACCAGATTAGCATACCATGGGGTAGCCTGGTGGGAAATGACAAAGAATTGCTCATCGAGGAAAGAGTCGTCAATGGGAAGCTCTTCACTGGGAGTACCTTCGGGGCCTAGGCGAGATAGATGATCAACAACCACATTTGCCAACCCAACCTTGTCTTTGATCTCCAAATCAAGCTCTTGAAGAAGGAGGACCCATCAGATGAGTCGGGCTTTAGAGTTGGATTTTTTCATTAAGTGTTTCAAAGCGGCATGATCAGTAAAGACAATGACCTTGGAATTGATCAAGTAAGATCAAAATTTTTCCAAGGCAAAGACAACCGCCAAGAATTCCTTTTCCGTCGTGGCATAATTCACTTGAGCCCCATCAAGAGTGCAGCTCGCATAGTATATAGCATATGGCTTATTGTCCTTTCGTTGGCTAAGAATGGCGCCTACTGCATAGCCACTTGCATCAAACATCACTTTAAAAGGCAGCTCCCAATCCGAAGCTTGTATTATTGAAGCCATGATTAATGCCTCTTTTAACCTGTGAAAAGCACTTAAACATTCTTCATTAAACTCAAAAGGCACATCCTTGACAAGCAGCTGGGTGAAAGGTTTTGTAATTTTCAAAAAATCCTTTATGAACCACCGGTAAAAACCAACATGTCCAAGAAAACCCCTCGCACAACTTACATAAGTTGGTGGTGACAATTTTTCAATGACCTCTGCTTTTGCTTTGTCAACTTCAATGCCTTTATTAGCGACAATATGACCGAGGATAACCCCCTCTTGCACCATAAAATGACATTTCTCCCAATTCAAGACCAAATTCACATCTTTAAATGTTTATAAGACATTAGACAAATTATTTAAGCAATGGTCATAGGTTGCACCATACATAGAAAAATCATCCATAAAGACTTCCATTATATCATCAATAAAATCAGAGAAAATAGCCCTCATACAACGTTGAAATATAGCAGGGGCATTACACAACCAAATGGCATTCCTCTATAAGCATATGTACCATAACGATATGTAAAAGTACTGTTGTCTTGGTCATTAGGATGGATTGGGATTTGGAAGAATCCCGAGTATCAATCTAAGTAGCAAAAATATGAGTTATTAGCCAACCTTTCAAGCATTTGGTCAATGAAGGGAAGGGGGAAGTGATCTTTATGGGTGGCTTTATTCAATTTTCGATAATCCATGCATGCACGTCATCCCGTGGTAGTGCTAGTGCAAATTAGCCCATTATTCTCATTTTTGACAACATTCATCACTCCTTTCATAGGTACAACAAGGGCCAGGCTTACCCATGTACTGTCAAAGATAGGGTAGATAATGCCGACTTTAAGCAGTTTTTAAATTTTCTTTTTGACCACCTCTTGCATGCTAGGGTTGAACCTTTTTTGGTGTTCAATTGAGGGCTTATGGTCATCTTCCATTAAGATTCGATGTATACACAAAGAAGGATGAATTCCTTTTAAGTCATCAACGGTGTATCCTATGCTCTTACGATGCTTTCTAAGTACTCTAAGCAAAGAGGCTATTTAAGATGCATTCAAACTTGCATTCACAGTCACAGGATATGTAGAGTGGGGTCCAAGAAATTCATCCCTCAAGGATGAAAGAAGAGGTTTTAGTTCTACCTCGGGAGCTTTTGCCTCATGAGACAACGAGTTATTTTCATCTTTTAATAGTTCCACCTTAGCTAGGGAAGGCGAAATTGGTAGAGAGGCCTTCAGGAGTTGAGCACACTTGGCTACTTCAGATTTTCATCCTTAGTAGTGCTATTATTAAACATCAAATGCTCAAGAGGGTTATTAGAATCAAGGTTAGACATGATTTCCTGTATCAATCACCAACCGCATCAATCTTACTGCACTCATCAGAAATGGATGAGAATTTAGCAGTTTTTAGCAAGTTAAACTCCACATGATCATCCCCCACGTCAAAAGATAGTTTACCATTTTTCACATCAATACGGCACGCAGCGGTGGCCAAGAATGGCCTCCCAGGACTGATGGGGGTGCGCGTACCCTCTTTTATTTGTAAAATCAGAAAGTCTACTGGCACATATAAATATCCTACTTTTATTGGAACATCCTCTAAAACACACACAGGGTATTTCACATAACGGTCCACCAATTGTAAAGAGATAGTAGCTGGTCTTATCCCTCCTGAGTCTAATTTTTCACATGGAGAAAGGGGCATCAACCTCACACTTAATCGTTAATCACATAAAGCACATCCTATAGACACATTCCCTATTAGGCAGGGAATTGAAAAACTATCAGGATCTTTCAACTTAGAAGGAAGCTTGTTTTGGATTGTTGCACTGCACTCTTCAGTCAAAAACTTTCAGTCTCATGTTCTTCTAAATTTTTTTTGTTATATAGAATTTCTTTCAAAAATTTAGCATATGAAGGCATTTGAGACAAAGCATCAGTAAATGGAATGTTTATGTAGAGTTCATTAAGGACTTCTAAAAACTTCCCAAATTGCAAATCAAGTTTTGGTTTAGCCATCCTTCGTGGAAATGGTAAAGGTGGGGTGTAGGGTTTTGGGTAAGTGATCTTAAGGTCCTTAGGAACCTCGTCAGACTTATGCACAACATCATCAATCACCTCCTTAGAGGGTGTAGACACCTCTTTCTTAACATTCTCGACATGCTCATTCTTATCATGCAAAGACTCATTATTGGTAAGCCCCTTAAGTCCCTCTAGTTGTTTCCCTCTTCTCAAAGTTATAGGATTGCATTGGTCCCTAGGGTTAGGTTTGGGCTTGCTAGGAAGTCCATCCAACGGCGTAGATGAAAAGCTAGCTTGTTGGGGAATTTAGGCTTCCAATATCTTGTTGTGAGTGGTAAGCACATCAACCTTAGATGATAATTGCATAATATACTCATCTTGTTTTTGTTGTGCCATAAGCATACTTTCTATCATGCCCTCTAAATTAGACTTTTGGGGTACTTGTGGAGGGAAAGGAGGCCTTTGAAAACTAGGGGGTGGCCTAGCATTCATTGGGATCATAGTCGGAGTGTTTGGAATAGACCTATAAAAAAAATTCGGATAATTCCTCCAACCCGGATTGTAGGTACTAGAGTAAAGGTCATTGGTTGGTCTTGGGTTGAAGTTTTGGACATAATTAACTTCACTAGAGTGTTAAGAAAAAGGACTCCCAACTTGACAATTCAAAGTGACATGTTCAATAGAACCACAAATTTCACATGGGAGAAGGGCACTAGAATTCACAACACTAACATTTATATGGTCTAACCTTTGAGTCATATCATCAACTTTATCAGAAAGTAAAGTATGTGCATTAACTTCAAGCTTACGTCTAACCCATTTGGTGGACCATCAGAAATTGTTGACTATCATCTCCTCAACCAAATTATAGGCCTTATCTTTAGTTTTATTCATCAAAGTTCCTTATGCCGCCATATCGATAGTGGACCTTACAGATTGGGTCACACCGTTATAAAAATCTTGAATAATCATCCATCGTCGAAGACCATGATATGGGCATAAATGTAGCCTATCCTTAAACCGCTTTGATAAGTGCCTAATGTATACATTATTTTAAGGCTATTTTGCTTCATTTTTAGGAGAATTATATGCTTAATGTTATTATTTACACTCCTATTCTCGATTTATACGGCGACAGGAGGAACCTTGATGAACAAAATTGAGGATGAAGCCTATCACCTAATTAAGGAGATGACACTTAACATCTTTTAATGGTCCACCGAAAGAGACTAACCTAAATGGGTTAGTGGTAAGCTTGAAGTTGATGTGCTTACTTTACCTTCTACTAAAGTAGGTGCTATGGCTCAAAGATTGAACTGAATGAATGTTAATGCTTTGAATTCTAGTGCCCCTTCCCCTTGCAAAATTTATGATTCTATTGAGCATGTAACTTTAAATTATCAAGTTGGAGCCCTTTTTCCCAAGACCCTAGGGAAGTTATCTATGTTCAAAATTTTAATCTGAGACCGACTAATGACCCCTACTCTAGTACATATAATCCGATCTAAATTTCTCCTATAGGTCTAATCCAAACCCATCGAATATGCCCCCTATGAATGCTAGACCACCCCTAAGTTTTCAAAGGCCCCCGTTGCCATCTCAAATGGCCCAAAAGTCCAATTTAGAAGCAATGATGGAAAGTGTGCTTATGGCGCAACAAAAGCAGGATGAGTATATTAAGCAATTAGCCTCAAAGGTTGATGTGCTTATAACTCATAATAGGACATTGGAAGCCTAAATTGCCTAAAAAGCTAGCTTTTCATCTACGCATCAGACAAACTTCCTAGCAAGCCCGAACCTAACCCTCGTGACCATTGTAACTATGTCACCTTAAAGAACGACGTAGAGGACTTAGCTTACCCTGAGGATGTACCAATGGAAAAGTATAGAGAAATAATCATGGTTAGAAGTAAGGAGAGAAACAATGGTGGCAAGACTACCACATTGGTATAGAATGACACTGTAGAGATCCCAACAGTTTTCCCACCTAAGCTCCTTGACCTACGTAGTTTTTCTATCCCCCTATTATGGGAAAGGTAGAAGTTAAGTGAGCTTTACGTGATCTAGGTGCAAGCACCTGTATAATGCCATAATCTTTGTTTCATAAGCTTCACCAAAGACCATTACTAGCTGCAACCTTTTCACTACAGTTAGCTGATGGCTCTATGATGCAACCGATAGGTAGATTGGATAATGTGCTAGTCAATATAGGAGATATTTGGGTGTTGGAGAACTTTGTCATAGCTGATATGCCTGAGACCGATGATGCTCACATTATCCTAGGTCAGCCCATTTTAGCTACAGCTGGTTGCCACATTGATATAAGAAAGGGACGGATTACATTTGAGGTAGAATAGGGCTATGCCGTGTTTTGTCATATGAAGGAAGATGTTGTTTCTCCTGGTTCTTCTTTACTGGATGCATTACCCATTTCCTTTGAGATTGACATGGATGATGTCTTGAATTCTGAAGATCCTCCTGATTCTGATTGAATTTCTTATGAGGACCCTAACCAAAGACATGTTAAGGTGGAGTTTGTTGCTCCTATACCACCTAACACGCCTGAGGTTGAGGTAGCTGCTACTAATGATTCTTCTATGAGTGACTATTGCAGGGTCGCAAAAGCTGCTCTCTCGATACCCCTTATGGAAGGATTTGATACAGATTTTGATTTGGGCATTAGACAAGTTGATAGTAACCCATCTGATAGGCCACGAGTGCGTTTTGTTTTGTGCGCAGATAATGCATTATGACACCTTGTCATGGAAACAAAGGACCTTCAACCTGAAATTTTGAGATGGTATCTTAGATTAAAGAAGTTTGATTTTGTGGTCTATGATAAAGCCAATATCCATACACTAATTGATCCGACTAAGTATATAAGAAGGGTCAAGCTTTTGACCTTAAAGGAGCGCTTCTTGGGAGGCAACCCAAGCTCTTTTTCCTTTTTCTTTCCTTGGCTTTTATTTTTACTAATTTTGTAGTCTTTGTGGGAAAAAAGTGGGAAAAGTAACAGGAAAAAAAACTATGAATAAAATATTTGGCACCACGGCCTGACCCCCAGAACTACGACCATGAGGTGTTAATATAAAAAAAATAGAAGAAAGAAAAAAATTATGTTAACAGACACCACGGTTTGACCGTGGTGAACCCTACGGTCCGTGGTCTGCCGCTACGGCCCACGGCCTAGGCTTTTAACCGCGGTGACCACTCATCTCCCTCACAATTCATCGTCAAAATTGAGTCTCTCTCTTTCTACCTTCATTTTCTCTCTCTAGACCCTCCATAGCTAATACCTTCAATCTTCCCTCATTTCTTCTCTATTTTCAATCATTTTCACCCAAAATCACCCCCTTTCACTCAATCTTTCCTCTTTCCCTATAAACTTCATCTCTTTTCTTCTTCTTCTTCTTCAAACTCATCTCACTTCACTCATCCACCATACCCATATTTTCCCTCTCTTATTCTTCTTCTTTTCACTTAATTTCTTCATTTTCTTCTTTAAATTTTTCTATTTAGTTTTTATTTTTGGTTTTGTTTTGGTTTTTGCAATAATGGTACCAATCAAGAGACAAAGGGGCACCAAGGAGGTTGATTCTTCAAGTCAAGCACCACCTAAAACTCAAAGGGCATCCCGAACCTCCACTAATGCATGTGTTAGAGGTAACATTCCTTACCCTCTTGGTATGACACATCCTGATCATGTTGCTAGATATAACTGCTTGAATGAACGCATGGTTTTAGCAACTAGATATTATGCAGAGGAACTGTTAGCCCGGTTAGGAATGTTGGATAATATTAGATGGTTGTTTGCATGAGGTGGTATGAGACACTTTTTAGAAACCAAAGAGCATACATGTCGGGACATAACCCTAGAATTCCTATGTGCACTATATGTCGAGGTCACTAGAGGGCCCCAATATCAAGCCGGATACATATCATTTTAGTTACAGGGACAATTATATGAACTGAACTTTGGTACCTTTAAGAGTATCTTCGGTTTTCCACCTAGTGTGGATTTACCGAATCACCAAGTCCCTCGCGAATTCAACCTGAATGCATTTTGGGGCAAATTTTTGGGGAGTGTTAGGTACAGCACTACTTCATCAAAGTGCACACATATTAGAAACCCTTGTATTAGAGTGGCTCAGTGTATCTTGGCCTGTTCCCTTTTTGCTCTAGACAATAGTCTGAATGTGCCAAGATTGTCTGAGTTGTAGTTCTCGTCCTGTATGCTTGAAGTTGTCCAGCTTAACCTAGGTTCATTTTTGGCCAGGCAATTGCATAGTGCTGCTGTTAGCACTAAAGGTAGGATAGTTATTGGTGGTATTGTGACTACTATTGCTAGATTTTTGGGTGTTGAACCGAATCCTGAAGATAGAGTTTTCGGGTCCGAGCAGCTTGATCAAGCTGTTTTTGAAACTATGAACGTCTGTAAAGTTGAGGCTAGGCATTTATGTTGGATTTACCTTGGGGACCGGCTTTTGCTGCTTCCTAATGTCGATCGAACCACCTTACTTCACCGGGCTGACCTTTATTGGGTACTTGGTGATGATGAGGTTATTCGACCTGCACCCCATCATCCAGCCCCTTATTCCAGTCAAGCCAGACCTAGTTCTTCCTCTCAACGACCCCTTCCTAACTATACTGACCTCCAATACACCCTTAGATCCATTCAAGAGGAGCACGTTTCCCTTCGAGCATTTATTGCTTCTAAGAGCGCTGCTCTTCGGAACTTTGTCCAAGAGCGCCACGATGAGCTTTGTGGGATGCATGCTCCCCAGATACAGTATTTCCAGGACTATAGGGCATACCTAGAGACCTGGCGGGAGCAGCATATCCCTTATGGCCATCCGCCCCATCCTCCACGACCGCCTCCTTTTTGATTACTCTGTGCTTCCCCCTTCCCTTTTTCTATTGTATGCCCACACTGAGAGCAATGTGTGATTCAAGCATGGGGGAGTTAGTCATTATGTTTGGGATCAGATGCCTGATTTGGTTTGGTTTGCTTGTGCTTTGTATATGTTGTTAGTGATAGTTTTTTGAGTTTTCTAGGTTGCATTTTAGTTTTTCATTTATTAGTTTATTTTGCATTTAGTTTGCATTATTCTTAGGAGCATTCATAAAAAAAGAATTAAAGGAAAAAAACCTTTTGGATTTGGTAGACTTCTTTAGTTTAGTTTGATCCTTTAATTTGCCCAAATTGTGCATAAAAATATTTGAGAATGAGTTTTCGAAATGAGCTCCATGTTTTGGCCATATGTCGAGTGCGAGTTGATTCGCATGAGTCTGTACATGAATTTTGGCATGCGTTTACTAGTGAGTTAGTCATGACCCTGGTGGATATCCTGTGAGGCTTTGAGCTTTTAGAGGTTATTTATTAATTTAGTCTCATATTATCTTTCATGTGTGACTCTTCGTTGACATCATTTCTCTAGAACTTGCTTTGATTCTCATGCAAGATCACATTTCGTATATGCATTTAGGCAATATGATTGAGGTATTTTTCTTTGATTTGTTAAATCCCACGGCCAAATAGCCACCTTTATTGTGTGTTGTATTCCTTGCTAGCCCCTTTGAGCTTAATTTCGATTTTCTTAATTGAAGCTCCCATTATAGCCCATGGCCAAATACTTGTCTTACCCATACGTTAAGACTAGAGGAGCATTTCATTCTTTGGCATCAAGTTAGATAGGACACTAGTAAGGTGGATTGTTATCTTTTAGTGAATCTTGGCTGTTTGGTAATGGGATGTGAGATTTTGATAAATCCCTTGTTCATTGTACAAAGTTTGGAGAAGAGTTGGAATTTAAAGTTTGTTATAGATTTCCCTTTGGCTATCCTTTTTAGAAAAAAAAAAACGAAAGTGAAAAATAAAAAGGAACATGAAAAAAAAGGAAACAATAGAAAAAAGAAACAAAACAGAGAAAAAAAAATGAAAGAAAGTGTTAGCCTTATTAGAATTGTAAGTTACTTGTAATTTTCAACTGTTTCGCTCTTCGATTGGGGATGTGTTTTATTCATAAATTATAATGGTCTAAGAAGGATGCAGTATGATTCATCGGAATTGTTTAGCTCTTAATCTACGGCTTCTAGCTCCTCATTTTCGAAATATTTGTTCCACTCTTACCTTTACCTATGGCCCTATTACAACCTTATGAAAGTCCTCATGATTGTCTAATGTGTCTGCATATTAGTGATGGCAAATTTGAGAGTCTTGTTAAGCTTATGGTAGATTTGAGTCCAAGGAATGAGAATTGAGAACCTTTATTATTATTAAGTACATCAGTGATGAGAGCCACATAACTATAGTGAGGTTCTACTGGCCTTGCTAGCCTTGTTTTATATGTTGAAATGACTGTATTTGATGATTTGGGGAGATTGACTCAAGTTTAACATTATGGTCTATCAAAAGGGTTTAAAAAATTTCATTCCCTAATATATTTGTTAATGATTTTTGTATCTTTTTGGGCTACCTTTAGATCAACTTTGCCATTTAAATGTTACCTATGTCTATCCTAATGAGATTGTGTATAGTTTTGCTTTTCTTTGCGTTCCTTGAGGACAAGCAACGGTTTAAGCATGGGGGAATTTCATAAGTGCTTAACCTATACATCATTTCAGGGCTACTTTGCTTCATTTTTAGGAGAATTATGTGCTTAATGTTATTATTGATACTCATATTCTCGATTTATGCTTGAGAATAATTGTTTGATATGTTTTGTAGGATTTTAGGCTTTTTTACCCACCATTTGACCCTTAATGGATGTGTTTTGACCTCCCCCATAGATGCCCATGTGATGCTATGCTTGTGGAGTAAAAAAAGAGCAGAAAATCGGTTCCAGCACAGACCAAAGCTGGACCGTGGTGTCTGCCTCGGTCCATGGTGAATTGAGAAATTGTTGCCTCTTCGTCTTCCTTCGACAGTGTGGCTAAAAATGTCCAAACTCTCCTAAAAAAGGGCTTCATTCAGCAACAGAAAGAGGCATATGCATAGAGACATAAATAGAAAGCCAGCAACAGTTGCATAGTTTATCTTCTTCCTCAAATTTTTATTCTTTTTAGTTTAGATTTTTAGTTTGGTATTTGTATTGGTGAGAAATCTTGAGCATGAGTGTTTGATCTTAAAGCGGTTAAAGCCCTTGGTTGAAGGCTATTCTCAGTCAAGCCCTTATACTCAGATTTCGTAAAACGTTGGTTAGTTGTTTAATTCTTAATCATAAGTGAGTAGTTTTTATTTTTGTCCAGGGATTTAGTTGTTTATGAAAGTATAATTGGGTCATGTTTTAATCTAAAGAATTGTGCTTATTTTCATAATTGGTTTGATTTCATTCTATCAAGTGATTATCATGTTGTGAGTGGAGTTTTGGCTAAAATTTGCTTGCACACTTAAAACAACTGAGTGAAAAACTAAAAGGTCACATTTGATTGTTAGACTGCTTGATAAAACATGACATAACATCGTCTCGAAGGAGGGATTTGCAAGTTAGGAGGATATAGAGTGTAATCGAAGATGTTTAACTTAGATTAAGATAAATTAGTTTGAAAGAATGACTTTTGCTTAGTTTAGGCCAATTTGGTTGAATTTGAAAGAATAGACTAAATTTTTGGATAGATTACAAATCCTTAATTACAGGAAAGCACATCCTTATCATTTTGATCCAATCAACTTTCATAACTACATAAATTCCTAGACATGTTTCCTTAATTAATTTAAAAATTAGTAAATTAGAAGTTGTTAAATCGAACCCTCTTGAATTAGAATTTTACTTGGCATATTTTGGTAGACAAGACTCGATAGATTACATTAGTCCCTAAGGAGTGATCTTTTTATCTATACTATGACTACCTGTGCGCTTGTAGTAGTGGTCACGCTCCTAAGCCTCATAGAGCATCTCATCATCCCTTTGAGTGAAGTTGGTGATTTGATTCCTTGATTTACCACTTGCACAAAGACCAAACTAAAAATAATCCTAACTAAAAAGAGTAAAATTTGGGAAGGAAATGGACTATCTATGCTATGCTTCTCTTTTTCTGCTACTGAGGGACGAGTTTATAAAGAAGAAGACGAGCAATTTCAGCTGTACAACAGAAGGAAAATGAAGAGGCTGCAGTTATACAACCCACCACAGTCCGTGGCGGACACGACAGTTGGACCGTGGTCTGGGCTGGAACCAAATTTTCTGCTCTTCTCTTGCTCCACGGGCACAACATCTCATGGGGATCCATGGGGTCAAAATATACTCAAATGAGGTCAAATGCTGGTCAAAATGGTCCAAATTCTCGTAAATATCATTAAACGACTATACCCAAGCATAAATCAAGAACAGAAGTATAAATGGTAACTTAAAGCACATAAGTCTCCTAAAAATGTTGCAAAATGATCTTAAAATGATATATACGATAAGTACTTATCAGTAATTAAGATGTTAAACTATTAATGCGTGAGCTTGGAATAAATTCAAGCAATGGGTTCAGTTTGTAATCTGGTTCAAGCTTGGCTATGAAACAATAATGGAGTTTGAATAAGAACAGGAGATATGAATGAGATAAAGGCCAAGCCACCCCCCAGACTAAGCAAGGATTCCACCTAAACCTTATATACACATTCCTAACCTAGCAAGCAAGTAAGCCAGCTCCTTAGCTAATCTAATCTAGCTTAACTAAACTGCAATGCAAAACATGTTTGGCTTAAGCTAATTACAAACATGAGTCTGGCTAATACTATCTATTTAGAGCAAATCTAAAGCAAGAATATGATTAATTACAAGCCACTTACACATGTTAGAGAGAGAAATGGTAGGCTATAGGTGGTCACTTTTTGGCCATCTAATCCTAGGAGCAAGTGGACGTTAAACACCAATCCAATTGGCCATGTAGATTTCCAAAGCTGTAAAGTTAGTCATGATGATGTTCCTGGATGTTCAAGCAACTATGGGAGTAAGTAAGCAGGTGACTAAGCCCTCCACATTAAGGAATAAATTAGAAAAGTCAAAACAGCTTGTTTAAGCTTGATAAACCCAAATTAGCGCTAGAAATGATCAAGTTGGTTCCCCAACCTATACTTGATTTGGAATTGATTTTAATGCATGTCTGGAAATGTTAATAAGTATCCCAGGTAGAAAAATCAGTCCTAAATTAGGTTTAGATGAGAGAACCAACAAGAAACTCAAGCTGGGTTTGGAATGGCCTCAAACAGAAATAGTTAACAAAATACAACTAATTGGATTTCTCTTCATAGATTGGTACCTTAGGATGTTGGTATCATCCTAAGTAGAATGTTGGCCCTAAATAAGGTTTTAGGTAAGGGTTCCACCTAATCTCTCAATATAGGTAAAATAGAATCACTGCAGTATGCTTTCACTATTTTGGACCAATGTAGAATAATGCATATGACTTAGGCCAAAATTAAGTTTTTTTTTTTTTTTCCTGTGAAACTAGACATCTTAGTGAGTTTAGTAAAGTAGGACTTGCCCATAGGATGTCTTGAAAACTATAAGAAGCATGCCTTCCAAAATTGCACTCTATTTTGGATTTGATCAGGAGATCAAGGAATGGATCAATAGTGATGTTGCTTGGTTTCCTTGCTCTTCCTTGGCTTGATTAGCAGCATGATCTTGTTTTGGATTTAGGTAACTCTCCTAAATGCCTTGCTTTGCATCAACTTCCCCTTCTTCAAGAGGATTTGAGCTCAAATCCAAAGGGTCCTTAAAGTAGTTCTCCACTTAAAGACTTAAGTCACCAATATAAAAAGTGGTTGAAACAACCATGTCACCAGGGAGTAATAGTTTGTATGCATTATCTCCCAACCTCTCAATGATCTTGAATTACCCATCCCCCCTAGCCAAAAGCTCCTTCATCCTTCTAGATGGAAACCTCTCATTCCCTAGGTGTAAACGTACTAGATCCCTGGGTTGAACTCCAACTGCTTTATATGCTTGTTTGCCTTTACCTTGTAAGCTCCATTCCCTTTCTCAATATGATTCCTTACTGGCTCATGTAGCTTCTGCATCGCTTTGGCTCTTAGAGCAACATCATTGCTAACCCTTGACTCACTTGGTAGAGGCAACAAGTCAATAGGGGTAAAGGGGTTCACCCTATGCACATACTCAATGGGAGAGTGTCTTTTAGCATTCGATGGAGCCCTATTGTCAGCATGGGGCAACTTGAAGTCCCAATCTTTTAGACATTTACTAATCAAAGAAGTTAGAGTTCAGTTAGTTACCTCCGTTTAGCCACCAATTTGGGGATGATAGGTTGTGTTAAATAAGAGTTTAGTGCCTCGCGGCTTCCACAAATGCCTCAAAAAGTGGGATAAAAACTTGGAGTCTCAATCGGATGTGATGGTTTTAGGCACACTATAGAGCCTAATAATCTTTGTGAAGTAGATCTCAGCAATGTACATCTTCAATTTTGTGGCATAGAACAAAGTGCTGTCTTAGAAAATCTACCCAGTACCACCATGATTGCATCCTTCCCTCTTTGAGTCCTATGGAAAGCCACAATAAAATCCACACCTATGTCATCCCAAAGCCTTATAAGCATGGACAGTGGGGTGTATAAGCCTTAATAGAATTGACTTTTGGCCTTGTGGCAAATAGAGCAAGCTAAAATGATCTTGTGAACATCTCCTCCCATTTTAGGCTAACAGAAATTCTCTTTCAGGATATCAATAGTCTTGCTTAGGCCAAAATGGCCAGCTAGAGCACCACCATGAGCCTCTTGACCCAATAGCTCTCTTAAAGAGCATTGAGTTATGTAAAGCTTGTTATTTCTGAATAGATATCCTTCCTAGATGGTATAGGAGCTATCCTTGGGAGCTTCTTCAATCAAGAGCTGCAAATCTAGGACCTCCTTTTAGATTTCTTGGATAGGATGAAATTCAAGTACCTTAGCTTCCAAAACAGAAATTCAAGTGCCTTAGCTTCTATGACCACATTCTCTTTGCCACTCTTGTGCTTGCCAGTAAAGTTGAATGACTGAAGAAACTCTACATATTTCTCATGCCTTAAATTTAACCTGTGCTTAAAATAAATGTACGTGAGTGGTTGATGGTCTGACTGCAACACAAAAGGCCTAGGTATGAGGTAATGACCCCAATAAGTTCAAGTCCTGACAATAACATTATACTCCTTATCATAAGTGCTATAGTTGCACCTGGAATCATTCAGCTTGTCACTGAAATAGGCAACAGGTCTCTTGGATTGGATTATGAGAGCTTCTATCCCAACTCCACTTAAATCACATTCAAGCTCAAATAAATCCTCAAAATTTGGAAGAGCCAAGATAGGCGGCTGGCATAACTTCTGGTTGATGTCTTAATAGGGTTTTTGGGCAGCCTTGGACAACTCAAAACTACCTTCTTCATACACTCAGTAATGGGGGCCATAACTGAGCTAAAATCTCTAATGAACCTCCTATAGTATGGGGCTAAATCATGAAAACTTCTCACCTCCATAACTGATACGGGCTTAGTCTAGGTTTGAAGTACCTTAATCTTGATTTGATCAACATATATGCCTTTGGAAGAAACCACATAACTAAGGAAAGTGAGTTCTCGAGTGAAAAACTCACACTTCTTTGTCTTAGCATATAGCTTGTGCCCTCTTGGAACATTAGTGCAACTACCTTGATCAACGATTAAGCTACAGACCTTCCCTTAGATGGTACGTAGTGCACGAAAGATATGTTCTCTTTGATTTTCCTTTGGGGGACCTTCCATGGTATGCTAAACGCTCCTCAACACAAGCATCTCATCCACATCATGAGGTCGGATGTCATCTTGTTCCTCTATTTCTTCCTCTTCCTCACTTGTTTCAATGTGAATTTGATCGATCTCCTCAATCTCCCTAATGGTAAAGGCTCTTCTGTTAGGGCAGTCTGCTTAAAAGTGACTATACCCTGGGCATTTAAAACACCTCTTGGCATTAACTTTCTTAGGAAACTCTTTGATAATGTCTTGAACCTTATCTTTACTCTTATCTTCTCTTGGAATCACTCGGGGCTTAGATTGAAAATAGGGATTAGTTTCTGTGTTTGGCTGCCGCAAGAACCAAAGAATGATCTTTTGTTCTTAGAATGTTTTTCAACCTTTATGGCAAGTTTGCACATGTCCTCAAGGGACAAGTAAGGTTATAGTTTAACCTTCTCAGTGATCAAGCCCTCTTACAAACCTAGCTATTGTATGCTCGATCTCTTCCTCCAAACTACTTCTGATTTGGAGTTGCTCGAACTCCTATATGTATTCTTCAAAACTTATGCATCCCTAGCAGAAGGAGGTGACCATAAGATAAAGATCATGCTTGTAATTATCAGGGAAGAGCCTCTTCAGCATGAGTTTCTTCAGTTTGAACCACGTTCTGATATAAGACTTGCCTTCCTTATTCCTCTACCTTTTGGTGTTTTTATACCAAAGATAGGCAAAATTTTTTAACTTAAGGATGGCAATTTCGAAGGCTTTCTCTTTGGAGTATTCTTTGATCTCAAAGAACCTCTCCAAAGCTTGAACCCATTCAAGGTAAAGCTCTGGGTTCAAGCTTCCTTCAAATCTTGGAGGGTCAATTTTCATGTCCCTTAAGTCATCTGTGGGCTGCCTAGGGGGTCTCATTCTCTTCCTTAAATCCTAATCCTCCTAGGAAAAAGATAACTGAGTAGAATTAGAATTACCCCTTTAAGAACTGTGGTCTCTTCTCCTCCCCCCTCTTGGGTCAAGCCTTAAGCTAGCTAGAACTTCTTCTAGCTTAGTGGAAATGGTGGTAACTTCTGTGGATAGTGTTTGGGAATTTTGCTGTAGCTGGTGTATGGCATTGCCCCGACCTAAATCATGGGCTTGCTCTAAGCTAAGTCCTTTAGGGACTCTTAATTAGAGGGTATGACTTTCCTCGTCCCTAGATATGGACTGGAATTCAGTAAGGCTGTTTGTGGCATTCAAGGTTTTCTTGTGGCTGGATGTGTGCTTGGGCTGTATTGGGTCCTTCGTAGTTTTTAGAAACATGGTTTCAAAATAGGGGAAGATTAAAAACCAATAAAATAGTAAGTAAAACTCACCAGGTTGAGCTCTACAGCCACTTTGACACGGGAGCTTGGAATAAACTCAAGCAATGGGTTTAGTTTACAATTTGGTTCAAGCTTGGCTATAAAACTTCAACAGAGTTTGAATATGAATTGGTATAAAGGTCAAGCCACCACTTAAACTAAGTAAGGATTCCACCCTCCAAATTATAAAGTTTGGGCAACCGAACCTAGATTAAAGGAAACCACTCCAATTAGCAACCAATCTGATTGATAAGGAGAGATTTTTAGAGAGTTTCTATTTACACACAAAACTAAAGCTTTTCATCAATGCATTCTGCCTTGAACAAGCAGCTAAGCAATCTGGTATACACATTCCTAAGCTAGCAAGCAAGTAGGCTAGCTCCTTAGCTAATCTAATCTAGCTCAACTATACTGAAATGCAAAATAGGTTTAGCTTAAGCTAGTTACAAACATGAGCCTGGCTAATACAATTTGTCTAGAGCAAATCTAAGGATATAACATGATTAATTAATCTTAAACAAGGCACTTTGACATGGTGGTGAGAGAAATGGCAGGCTGCAGGGGATCACTTTTCGGCCACCCAGTCTGGGTGCAAGTGGGTGTCAACTTCAAAATAATCAGCTAAGTAGGCTTCCAAAGCTACAAGGGTAGTCATGGTGATCTTCCTAGACATTCAAGCAACTATGGGAGCAAGCAAGCAGGCCACCAAATCCTCCTCATTAAGGAATAACTCAGCAAAGTAAAAATAGCTTGTTTAAGCTTGATAAACCCGAATTAGCGCTAGACATAATGAAGTTAACTCCCCAACCTATACTTGATTTAGAACTTATTTTAACACATAGATGGGTTCCTTCGAATGTTAATACACATTCCAGGTAGAAAATTTTGTCCTAAATCAGGTTTAGGTGAGGGAACATACTAGAAACTCAAACTAGGTCTGGAATGGCCTCAAACTGCAACAGCTGGCAAAATATAGCTTAAAATCCATGAAGATCTAGTCATGATTTGGATTTCTCTTCATGGATTGATAACTTAGAATGTTGGCTATCATTGCAAATAAAAATTGGTCCCAAATAACGTTTTATGTGGAGGTTCCACCTAATCTCTCAATACAGGTAAATTGAAATCTTTGCAATATACCTTCACCATTTTGGACCAATTTAGCAAAATGGCTATGAGGAACTTAGGCAAAATTTGAGTTTCCTTAGTGAAACCTTACATCTTATGGCCTGTACCAAAGTAGGATTTATCCATGGGATGCCTTGGAAACTCCAAGAAGTATGTCATCCAAAACTACACTCAATTCTAGATTGGAACGTGAGAATAAGGAATGGATTAATAGTGATGTTGCTTGCTTTTCTTGTTCTTCCTTAGCCTAATTAGCACCATGATCTTGTTTTGGATTTAGGGAACTTTCTTGGATGCCTTGCTCGACATCAACTATGACTTGACCTATGCTGTGCGGAGAAGAGACTGCAACTGAGTGAGCTGGCAGAGATCAGAGTTGAGGCATATTAGTGTGCTCAATCTTACAAAGAGAGAGCTAAGTCATTTCATGATAAACATGTTCTTAGGAGAGAGTTTTTCCTAGGAATGAAAGTGCTCTTGTATGACTGTAAGGTCCACATGTTTCCAGGGAAATTGAGGTCTAGAAGTTGAGTCCCGATGGATGGGTTCCTATTTTACTTCCCGTGTTTTTCCCTATGATGCAGTGGAAATACAGGACTTTCAGAGTGGTGCCAAGTTTAAGGTGAGTGGAAGGTTCTAAAGCAGTTTCTAGAGATGCCCGGCACAAAGGATGTGGGGTGTTTGATACTCTACTAGCCATGCCCCGATGAGTGATGTGCTATTGAGATAGCTCAAGTGGATTCTGCGCCCAACCTAGTTTGATTGAGATTTCTCTCCTTTCTTTCTCACTTTAATTTTTTTTCTATTTTATTTTTGTACATGTTGAAGCTTTTCCCTTTATTTCTCTTATACGTATGGGTTTGTATATATGAATTTTAGAGTCTTGTGCTTTTTCTTTCTTTTTTAGTTTTCTTTCCCTTTTGTGTATTTGTTTTTGTTTTTAGTTAGTTTTGTGGTTCCTGTCACTCTCATTGAGGGCATTGTGTGTTTTAGGTGTGGAAGTTGGAAAAATATATTTAACAAAAATGAGAAAGAAATGCTAAAAAAACTAATTTTTAATAAAATTTCGAACAAAGTTTTTTTTTTGTTTTCGGAATATATGTGTCATTTGATTTATTTTGTTTCCTTGCACCTTAGTTATTAGGTTTTATATTGATATAGTGCGCATTATAGAACTTATTCCAAAATGTAATATTTATATACAATCCTAACCCCTAACATTGTTCTATGTAAAGCTTGACTTTGTTAGAGCACCCGTGACATTTTGAGCTTTAAAGACCAATTCATCGTTTTTAGTCTCACATGTTTCTTTCATGTGTCTCTTCTATGATTATATCTTTAGAACTTACTTTGATTCTCTTTGAACACATTTGGTATGTGCGTTATGATAATATGACAGGGGCATTCTTTGTTTTGCGAGCCACATAGCCAAACTGCCACCTTAGTTTTATTGTCTTACCTATAGCTAACCCTTTAAGCCTTAACTGTTTTTATTTGTTGTGAAATCTTCTATTTAGCCTAGGCCTAAACACATTTTCTATACCTAAGCCAAGACTAGTGAAATAACACTTCAATATTTGGTCATTAGTTCTTAGGAGTTTTATCTAATTAGTGGTCGATCTTGGCTATATAGGTGGTGATTTATAATGACATTTGGAAAATGAGTGGTCTTCTTGCATGGCATCATTCATCTTCCTTTTAGAGAAAAAAGGAAAAAAAACAAAATAAAAATAGGAAATAAAGAAAAGTGAAAAAAAGATAAAAAACATTTTCAAGGAATTTATTTTGAAACATCCATAAAAAAAAGGGAAAAATAGAAAAAGAAAATGTTGTGAATAAAAGTTTTTGACATGGTTGCACACATGTGATTTTCGTTTAAACTTATTCCCAATGGTTACTATTATGGGGTTTGTTCTTATTTTGTTTTTGGAGAAGGTGTGGCTATTATAGTTATTGGAAGTGTTAAATTGCTTATTAGCTACTTGGCTTGTAGCTCCTCGCTTCCCGATTCATTTGTTCGTCTCCTAATCTTTGACCCTTAGCCTTTTACAGCCCTAAAAAAGTTCTCATGATTATCGTCTTGCATTTTGCATCTAAGTGATGGATGACTAAGAATCTTAGCAAGCCTGTGGTAGATTGTATGATTGGAAAATGAATTGAGTGAACCTTATCATATTTTAAATACATGAGCAGAAGTGTTCCACATATCCTTCAAGTGAAGTTTTACTAGTTGGACTTATATATAATTCTTATGTGGGGTGAAAAATTGCATGTAGTAGTCATCAATGAGGACTAAGAATTTCTTGATGTGTACATTGTGTTTATATATGATCTAACACTTAGGTTCCTAAAGTAATATGGTTGATTGGAATATGTACATATTTTTCCCTAATATTATATATATGAGTTTTTGGAAAACAAAAAAACACCCAAATAGATTTTCGATTTTCTGCTTTTCATTTTCTTTTTATAGATTTTGTGGGTATATCTTAAAGAGTATATGTTTGTGGAGGGGGTATTTGTAAGTGCCACCCTTAGTATCAATAATGGTTATGTGGCCTAAAGTAGCAATATCAAGACTCTCAAATGGGGTTCAGGGAACCTACACTTGTCATCATGATTCAATGGTTGGTCTACAGCGGTGATTGTGACCTTAATACTTATTACATTTTGGTGGGTAGGTTTGGCCACCTCGATAAGATGACAAATGATGAAAGTGCCTGTGTCCACATGTGTGCCACTCAAAGCACACCAAGTAATAAACAACTCCTTTTTACATATATTTTGGCTATCATGATGCCTAAAGATAATATTGGCTATCAGACATTGTATGTAGCGAAAGTCGATATTACATATATTTGTGGCCTTGTCTTTTCTACAATCAAATATCTGAGGCCTCCTATCCTATCAGTATATGTCTTGTGCTTGGAACAAGTGATGCTTAACACAATGGGGTTGGGTTTCTACTTATTAGGAATATCTCTTGTAACACTCTTACCCCCTAAGGCTAGAGGAATTAGTGGTTTCCTAAATTTTAAAATGAAACTGACGGAATTTCTCCTAAAAACTAACCATAATTTAGGCATATAGCCTTACATTAGATATATGTAACAGTAAAACATGAAGAATACATCAAGCAAGCTGGACGGCTACATGCCGAAGACCACAACTCCACAGGCCGCACGCTCGAAGTACACAAACTAAGAAATTAGATGAAAGAAAGAAATAAAAGGCACAGCTCAACGGATCACGCATCTGGAGCATAGGGATTTACATCCCAAAAATAAAACTCAAGTCCCTCTTACAAACATGGCTCACTATCCAGATAGTTAGCCCACATGACCATTCAGAGCGACCAATAGTCAAGATGCAATACATAAGCCAACGTATTTAACTTACATATGCTTATGAACTTACGAATAGATCATATTACATCCTTAAGCTCATGAATTCTAGTATAGATGCATATGACCTCTGTTCAAAGCAAAAGAGAGGTTTTGAATCGATTTACCTGAATTGAGGACTTCTACTTGTCATTTTAAGAACCTCGGGGAAAAGGAAAAAAGAGAGGGGATGAGCTACTACACGCTCAGTGAACAATCCATACTACCAAAAATAAAACCGTTGCATACAATACCATAAGTGGTAGTCACATGAAAATGGCATTCAATATCAACAAGTTAAGCATACAAGGCACCACTGTGAAGCTATCGATCACATTGTCCTAAACACTAGAGATGGCTCAACATTTAACTCTCGGCTGACCCTTTAACAACAAAGAATAGCTTTGGAAGTTGCCAACTTGAGTTTTTTAGTAAGAAGCGAAAAATAATGCAAAATGGGCTAGAAGCTTCACTTAATGATGTGCCGCACTAGGAAAAAAGGAAAACTCAAATTAAAGGACAGGAACACGCTTAATGGCGTGTGGAGTGAAGGAAAGAAAAGGGCAAACAAGAAAATCGGTAAAACTGAAACGATTATTGGATACAGATTTCACTACCAAGAATTATCTCAAGGCCCTTGATCTTTGGTTAGGATATAGATTTCATCACCTAACTTGGATCAAGACTCACTTGACCACCACCTTACTCGGCCTAAGTAAGGATAAGCAAGTGCAGAATTTGAAATAATAAGCACTGAGGAGTTAAACTCAACTTTAGATTTCAATTCGTCAATAGTTGATTACAAAATGAGCTTCTTGGACTATTTATAACATGTCCAAGGCCTTTCCCTCTTCACTAGGTAACCATTAAGAGGTTACTGAATGATTAGGAAACCTCTTAAGCATACTTAGCTAAATTACAATGCAAGTCTTTAAACTAAGCCAAGCATAAATAATGAGCCTAGTAACTAATAGAATGATCTACTAAACTCATTTCTAATGATTCGAGGTAGCGTAGTCATGATTTCCTTGGCTAGAGGGTTTGATTTACGTGGTTGCCACCTCAAAAGTATAGTCTTTACATGGCTGCCACCTTAAATGCATGGTTGAGGTTTACATGCTTGCAAAATGGCATCTCCTCCTCAACCCACATTGTGCTTTCTGCTTTGATGAGTCATAGGATGACTAAACCTCTCTAAATAGCCAAGCAAGTACATAGGTTGCTTAAGAAAACCCTCCTAAATGGGTAAACCCTCTTAGCTAAGCAATTGCTTACCAAGGTGCCATGTGTCCCCGGTATTGCTCCACATTATGCCACCTTAATTTGATGAGTAATGTTGGGTTTCCTTCCATGGAGGAAACCTTAAGATGTCATCTATCCACCTTGTTTAGAAATCTGCATTATCACATCATTAGGAGGCTTAAATAGCATGATTAATCGAATTGTGTAAAATCAGGAGCAAAACTGGGAGCTCCGCTTCTTGGGCTGTGCTAGATGACTTGGCCTTTTTTTGTGGACTTTTCTCTACATGCTTGCTTACTATGCATCCGAAACTAACGAATAAAAAAGAAATTACATAGTTTGGACTTTATTAAGTCTATGAAACAATAAAAACAAAAACGGGTTATAATTATCTCAAACCTGCAGCCTGGATAGCTCAAGTTTAAGAGCTAAGTTGGATTGTCAAATGAAGTCCAAATGAGCTAAAACTTCTGTTGTTCGAAAGCTAACTTCTTGAACTTTAATAACCCATGGTAAAATATTTTACTTAAACCTCAAAGAGGCCTAAGTAATTAAGCTCACAAAAATCAGGTATGTTATTAGCCTGAATCCAGGACCTTTTATTTCGAGTTCTTTAAAAGTTTGGCTGAAAATGCTTAATTCAAGGCTGATTTAATTGCATAATTAAGTTTATTAGAACGTAAATAAACTCTCTTAGCAAAAAAATCAAAGCTAAATTAAGTTTAAGTTGATGAATCAAATTAAAACTTAAACAGGTTCAAAAATGGTTAGGGCTAATTGAGGATTGCATGGGTTGATATCCATCATCCTCTCTTTGTTAGAAAAAATTTGTCCTCAAATTTAAGCCATAAAATCTGGGTGAAATATAACTATCCAAGCAAATAAGTCTTTCTTGGCTTGAATTTAGGGGATTTGGGCAATGGCTATGGAGTGGTTTGGTAAGGGACATTCTGGTTTCTTTTGATCATTGAAAATCTAATCTTTGAAGGTTTTAAGCTCAAGGTATGGAGCCTTGAAAGGTGGCTCGCTAGATGTAAGAAAGAAATCAGGAAGTTCTGGTCCCTTTTATGGTTTGTGGAGTTCAGAATAATCATAAGTAGAAGTAGGAAGTTAACTTTGTTAAGGGAAACATCACGTGCACGGTTTCCTTCATGAATAATTAATGAGCATAACTTACTTAGAAACATGCTACCGGAATGAAAACTTTGCTTATCTTTATCTTCTTTTGAATTATTCCAAGTTCGTTCCAAAAGAAGCATCTCGCCCTGGTCAGCATTCAGTACTAGTTCCTTCAGAGTTTCCTCAAGATCACCCTCATTATCCTTCTCAATTTCATGCTCTTTCATAGCCTCCCATCCGACTAAGGTGATGACCCTTCGGTTTGTACAATTTGAAGCTAAGTGTCCAATCCAAAGCCAGTATGATATACCATGCTGGGAAAGAAAGGAATCAAAGGAAAGCTCACATTTGACGAGAGAGGAAGGTGCAGGTCGCATGTGAAATGAAATGATGTGGCTTGAGAAGGGAAACAGGGAAAATTGGAAACTAGAAAATCGATAGAACTCAAAAGATTCTTAGATACAGATTTCACCACTAGAGGTTAATATAAGCTCATAATTCTTTATCATGGCTTCAAATTTCTCCTCCAAACCCATACTAGTGTTCATGGTTGATTTTGAGATTGAACCGGGTTTGTGTTTAGGCATGTGTTTGGGGTTTGTCTTTGAGGGCGTATATGGAGGCTCGTGGTTTAGGCAAGGATCTGACCTTGCTTTAATACGAAAACTAATATATCACACTAGGAAAAAGGGAGAGCTCACATTAAAGGATGTGAACAAGCTTAATGGCGTGTGGAGTGAAAAGGGCGGCATGAATGGGAATAGTGCGGGAAGAACGGGGAAAATAGGAAAATCGGTAAATCGGTAAAACTAAAACGATTCCTGGATACAGATTTCACCACCAAGAATTATCTTAAGGCCCTTGATCTTTGCTTAGGACACAGCTTTCACCACCTAACTCGGATCAAGACTTACTTGAACACCATCTTACTCGGCCTAAGTAAGGATAAGCATGGAGAATTTAAATTAACAAACACTAAGGAGTTTTAACTTCAAATTTCAATTCATCAACAACTGATTACAAAATGAGCTTCTTGGACTATTTATAATATATCTAAGGCCTTTCCGTCTTCAATAGGTAACTATTAAGAGATTACTTAATGATTACAAATCCTTTTAAGCATACTTAGCTAAATTACAAGTAAGTCTTTAAAGTAAGCTAAGCTAATGTAATTCAGTCAGACATGTCCCAGTTAACCCCCCCAAGTCAAGGTAGTCTAATTACATAAGTCCAAGTCCAAGGAACAAGTTTTGTTTTGCAAGTCCAAAAGGAGATGGTACCCGGGTTTACCCCCTTGTAAATACCCGATTTTGTTTTTCTTATTTTCTAGATTAAACGACATCCAATTTTTGTAGTTCTTTTTCTTGTTAGTTTATTTACGATGTCTAGTTTATAGGCATGTCAAGCACAGACCATGAAGAGCACGTTAAGGGTTCCAATTCAGCTCATTTGTTCAACCTGCCCAGTAGGCACCTGAAACTGTACGGTTAGAAAGATCTTACTGATTAAGGTCCTTAATAATATCTAAATCATGATTTTCAAACAGGGGGTTTCTAGATATCTTGAGGTTTCCCCCATTAAAGAAAGCCACATATTAGTTATCAAAATGTAGTGCCCCAATAGCTATAAAGTAACTAGTCTACACGCCACCCTGCAGCCGTTTTGTTCACCTAGAGGGTTTACCCTCTTAGGTGGGTTTTCTCCACCAAGGTGCTGTGTGCTTGGCTGTCTACTAGTGCTTAGTCACTATGTGACTCATCCATGAAGAGAAAGCCACGTGGAATAAGGAAAATGAGCCATTTTGCATGCAAGGATTCGGACACTATGGCGTGCAGTGGCAAGCATGCATACATTTGGTTGTTTTGGGATGGCAGCCATGTATGTTTTCCTTCCTAGGGAGGAAAACATGACTAATCAGGCCTAGAAGCATTAAGGAATAGCTTAAGTTAATTATTTTGCTGCTAATGCACTCTTGCTTCGATTCATTTATGTACTAAACCGTGTGCTTAGCTAGTTAAATGTACTTAGTGACTTTCGTAAGCATTAACTAATCTCTGAAGGATTACCTAGCGACTAAGGAAAGGGCTGGACGTGCCTTATAAGTAGGGTGGACATCGCTTTTGTACTCAGTGTTGAGAAATTGAAATTACAAGTTGAGTTAAAACTCCTCTGTGTTGCTACCTTGAAATCTCTACTCGCTTATCGCTAATTTGGCCAACTGGAGTGGTGTCCAAGTGAGTCTTAATCTTGATTAGGTGGTGAAATCTGTATCCAAATCTAGGATTAAGGGCCCTAAAATAGTTCTTAGTGGTGAAATCTTTATCTAAGAGACATTTCAGTTTTATCAGTTTTTCGGTTTTCAAGCCTTGAACTACGCCTTTTCTCTTCCCACCTCCACGCCATCTCCTCTCCTTCCCCATGCCTTTCTCCCTTCTTCTCACTCAACACTTGAGCTATCTTTTCATTCCCTCTTCTTTGTAGTGTGACTACATTAACTTTGGTATCTGAGCAAGTTCATTCTTGGCCTGAAAGCAAACCCCACACACCTCCCTTAGTGTCACGCCATAAAAATCCCCAAAACACAAAAATATGCTTGGTTTGTGTTCATCAATGACATGACCAGTTCCAGTGCGATGACTCTTAAAGAAAAGTTTGAAGCTCTCATAACGAACTTCAAAGCAAAAACTGTATCCAATGTCGAATTAAAGAATCATACATAACAAATGGAGAAGCCGAGCGAGTGCTTGCGAAAACAACTGGGTAATTACATGAAACAGAAACAGAAGGCACTTGAGAGTCCAACTACATCTGTTTATGATAAAGAAGAAGCAAGTAACTTGATTAGTTCTTTAAGTGAAGAAGAACCTCTAAGAAGGATTAGATGCGCCAGAAGAGCACCCAACAACTCCAATGATTTTAAGGTTGAAATTGTTGAGTTTGAGGGTAAGTTAGATCCTGTTGAGTTTCTAGAATGGCTGCACACTGTTAAGTGAGTTTTTGATTACAAAGATATTCCAGATGACAAGAAAAGGAAGCTAGTTGCACTTAGAATTTTAAGGTGTGCGTCATTCTGGTGGGCTAACCTTTATGTTAAATGAAGCAGAAGCAGAAAATGCAAGATTAGAACTTGGGAGAAAATGAAATCCAAATTGAAGTCCCAATTCCTCCCAGCTATGTATCTCTAAGACAGTTATTCCCAGTTACATAATCTGACACAGGGGAATCTAACTGTTCAGGAATACACCAAAGAATTCAAAAAGCTCCTAATTAAATGTGACATTCAGGAGCATGAAAAGCAAACAATAGTTAGATACTTTGGGTGGCCTTGATCCTAAGTATTCTAATGTTGTTGAATTGCAGCAACATACCATGTTTGATAAAGTTTGTTTGTTAGCAGACAAAGTTGAGCAACAACGAAGAAACAAGCTAATTAAATGTGATTTCTTGAAGCCTCCAATTCGTACTTCACCTTTTAACAAGGGGAGTCCGAATTTCCCTCTTAGAACTAACCCACAAAATCTGTCTTCCCTTACGCCACAAAGAACCCAAACTCCTCAAAACACCCAGCTTGCACCATGTCCTGTACCACGTCCTGCACCACGGCCCCAACTCCAACCTGGCCAAGAACGTCCCTATCAATTTCCAATGAGTAACTGACGTTGTTTTCAGTGTCAAAGACTTGGGCATATTGCTTCAGATTGCCCAAATTGAAGAGTTATTACTTTGGGTGAATGGGATGTAATAAGAGAGGAAGATAAAGTGGAGGAACAGAAAAAGAATATAGAAGAAGAACAGGAGGACGAACTTGAGGAGGTAGTTGAAACTGCAGATGAAGGTGAGATGCTAATACTTCAAAGGGTACTAAGCAATCAACGCGGAGTTAAGGATGAACAACGGGAAAACATTTTTCATTCCCGTTGCACCGTTGAACGCAAAGTATGCTCGTTGATAATTGATGGAGGTAGTTGTGCTAACATCGTATCATTGAGTATGATTGAGAAGTTGGGCCTCCAGGACACGACACATCCCCATCCGTACAATATTTAGTGGCTCAATCAAAGTAAAGGGCTTCAAGTTAATTCCCAGTGTTTGATTTCATTATCAATCAGGAAGAATTATCGAGACGAGTTGTGGTGCGATGTGATTCTAATGGATGCGTGCCATATTCTTTTGGGGCGTCCATGAATGTATGATTGTAAGGTGATGCACAATGGATTTCTGAATACCTATTCCTTTTCTAAAGGAGGAAAGAAGATCACCTTGACACTATTATCCCCATCCAAACTTTCCAAACACAAACCATAAAAACAACATGAAAGATTGGATATGTTATTTGCATGCAGTGAGTCCTTGCTGAAAGCTTCATACCATGAGTTTTGAGCTTTCAAGGAATGGATTCTAGCCTCATAGAAGGAATCCCAGTCCCCCTCACCTGATCACCCAATTGCTAAGTCATTACTTAAACAATTTGGCCATGTATTTCCTGAAGAAATACCCTTTGGATTACCCCTAAAACGAGACATCCAACACTATATCAACCTTATTCCTGATTTGCTTATTCTAAATAAACCAGCATACCGAATGAACCCAAAAGACACTGCTAACATTCAGAAGCAAGTGGAAGAATTAATGGCTAAAGGATTGGTTTGGGAATCCCTTAGCCCATGCGTCGTTCCTACACTTCTTGTACCTCAGAAAGATGGGGGTATACGTATGTGTGTTGACAGTAGAGTTATAAACAAAATCACTATGAAATACCGGTACCCAATACCAAGGCTCGAGGATATGCTCAACGAGTTACATGGTTCGAGGGTATATTCGACAATCGATTTACGAAGCGATTATTATCATATTCGAATCAGAGAAGGTGATAAGTGGAAAACTGCTTTCAAAACAAAGGGTGGTCTATTCGAATGGTTGATTATGCCATTTGGTTTATTAAACGCTCCAAGCACCTTTATGAGGTTAATGAATCAAGTATTCAAACCTTATATTGGTAAGTTTGTTGTCGTTTACTTTGATGATATATTAATCTTCAGAAAAGATGAACGAGAGCACCAGGATCATTTGATTAAGATTATGAAAGTGTTGGAACATGAGAAGTTGTATGGGAATCTCAAAAAGTGTTCCTTTTTCACTTCTAAGGTCCTGTTTTTGGGATATATTGTAACTGCTGAAGGTATTGAAGCTAATGAAGGTAAGGTTGAGGCTATTCAGAGTTGGCCTAATGCCATAAAGCGTGCATGATGTCTGCAGTTTTCACAAACTTGCTTCATTTTATTGGCATTTTATTTGGAATTTCAGCACTATTACTACGCCAGTGACCAAGGTGCTTAAGGGAACATCTTTTAGATGGAACCCAAAGGCATAAACGACCTTTGAAGAAATGAAGGCTAAGCTAATGGAAGCACCAGTGTTAGCTTTTCCCTGTTTTCACGAAGTGTTCGAAGAAGAGCGCGATGCATCTGGCGTTAGTATTAGAGGTGTTCTTACTAAAGAGGGTAAACCATTAGCCTTCTTCAGCGAGAAACTGTGTGACTCGAGGCGAAAATACTCCACTTCCGATAAAAAATTTTATGGCATAGTTTGATGTTTGGTGCACTGCAGCCATCATCTCATAGCCAGCAAGTTTATTCTCCATTCTGATCACGAGGCTTTCAAGTATATTCAAGGCTCGCATAAATTAAAGTCCCGGCATGCTAAGGGGGTTGAGTTTCTCCTGTCATTTCATTTTACTATACGACATAAATTAGGGAAGCTAAATAAAGGCGCTGATGTCGTATCTGGGAGATATCTATTATCGTTCCAATTAGATGCTTGTGTTCTGGGTTCTAAGCATCTAAAATTATTATACTTTGGAGATGAAGACTTTAGGAAGCTCTATGGTGCATGTGAAAAGCACCCCAAAGATGATTTTTGATTCAAGAAGGATTTCTGTGTAAGGGTACACGCCTGTGTGTGCCCAAATGCAGCACTCGGGTGGTTCTGATTCGAGAAGTTCATAGAGATTCATTAGCAGGTCATTATGGTGAGATTAAAACTCTTACCATTCTGAATGAACACTATCATTGGTCCGGGATGCATAAAGATGTTCAGGATATACTGAAACGGAGTGCAACATGTCAAGTGGCTAAAAGTCACTTACTCCCGTAAGGGTTATACACGCCACTTCCTGTTCCAACCCAATCATGGGTAGACGTGAGTATGGACTTCATTCTAGGCTTGCCTAGAATGCAGTGGGGCAAAGATTCAATTTTTGTGGTGGTAAACCGATTCTCCAAAATGGCCCATTTTATACCCTGCAACAAGACTAACGATGCTACTAATATTGCAGAGCTGTATTTCAAGGAAGTGACTAGACTACATGGTAATCCTCGATCTATTGCCTAGAATGCAGTGGGGCAAAGATTCAATTTTTGTGGTGGTAGACTGATTCTCCAAAATGGCCCATTTTATACCCTGCAACAAGACTAACGATGCTACTAATATTGCAGCGCTGTATTTCATGGAAGTGACTAGACTACATGGAAATCCTCGATCTATTGTTTTAGATCAGGATACTAAGTTTCTAAGTCATTTTTAGGTCATGTTATGGGAGAAACTGGGGACAAAGCTCAAGTACAGCACGACATGCCATCCCCAGACTAACGGTCAAACGAAGGTAACCAATCAAACCCTAGGAACACTTCTCAGGGCTTTGATTTCACCCCAGTCCAAGAAAGGTTGGGATCTTCAGTTACCACATGCAGAATTTGCTTACAACAGAACCCCAAGCCGAGCAACTGGAGTATGTCCATTTATGGTAGTATATGGGATTGACCCCATAACTCCCTTGGCTCTAACGCCAAGCTTCTTAGATCAAAAGCTAAGTGCAGATGTTGATGAACGAGTCAAGGAAATCCAGAAGCTGCACGAGCAGGTTAGAAAGAAAATTAAGCAATCTAACCTATCTTATTCTACTCATACGAACAGGAAAAGGAAGAACAAGATGTTCCAGCCAGGAGATTTGGTGTGGATCCATTGGTGAAAAGAGCATTTTCTAACAAGATGTAAAAACAAGCTGATGCCAAGAGCAGGTGGTCCATTTGAAATCCTAGAACGCCTCAACAATAATGCCTACAAAGTGAATCTCCCTAGGGAATATGGAGTTTCAAGTACGTTCAATGTAGCCGATTTGAGCTCGTACGAGGAAGATGACTACCTGTACGATTTGAGGTCAAATCTTGTCAAACAAGGGGAGGATGATATAATTTAGCCAGACATGTCCCAATTAAATCTCCGAGCCAAGGTAGCCTAATTACACAAGTCCAAATCCAAGGGACAAGTTCTATTTTACAAGTCTAAAAGGAGATGGTACTCGGGTTTACCCCCTTGCAAATACCCAGTCTTGTTTTTCTTGTTTTCTAGATTAAATGGCATCCAATTTTGGTAATTATTTTTTTGTTAGTTCAGTTAGGATGGCCCGTTTAAGGGCATGTTAAGCATAGACCAAGAAGAGCACGTTAAGGACCCCAGTTTAGCTCCTTTTGTCAAGCTGCCCAGTAGGCACCTTGAACTATATGGTTGGCAAGATCTGGCTGATTAAGGTCCTTAATGATGTCTAAATTGCGATTTTAAAAGAGCGGGATTTCTAGACATCTCGAGGTTTCCCCCTAATAAAGAAAACCATACATTAGTTATCAAAATGCAGTGGCCCAATAGCTGCAAAGTAACCGGTCTGCACGCCACCCTGCTGTTGTTTTCTTCACCTGGAGGGTTTACCCTCGTAGGTGGGTTTTCTCCACCAAGGTGAGTGTGCGCTTGGCTGCCTACTAGTGCTTAGTCACTATGTGATTCATCCATGAGGAGAAAGCCACGTGAAATAAGGAAAAGAAGCCAATTTACAAGCAAGGATTTGGATACTATGGCGTGAAGTGGCAAGCATGCATACGTTTGCTTCTTTTGAGATAGTAGCCGTGTATGTTTTCCTTCTTGGGGACGAAAACATGACTAATCGGGCCCAGAAGCATTAAGCAATAGCTTAAGTTAATTACTTTATAGCTAATATACTCATTTGTAGTTGCTTTGATTCATTTATATACTAAATCGTGTGCTTAGCTAGTTAAATGTACTTAGTGACTTTCCTAAACATTAACTAATCTCTTAAGGATTACCTAATGACTAAGGAAAGGGCTGGACGTGCTTTATAAGTAGGGTGGACGTCCCTTTTGTACTCAGTGTTGAGAAATTAAAAACAAAAGTTGAGTTACAACTCTTCTGTGTTGTTACCTTAAAATCTCTACTTCCTTATCTCTAATTTGGCGAATTAGAGTGGTGTCCAAGCGAGTCTTAATCTTAATTATATGGTGAAATCTATATCCTAATATAGGATTAAGGGCCCTAAAACAGTTCTTAATGGTAAAATCTGTATCTAAGAAACATTTCAGTTTTCAAGCCTTGAACCACACCTTTTCTCTTCCTTTCTCCACGCCATCTCCTCTCCTTTCCTATGCCTTTCTCCCTTCTTCTCCCTGAACACTGGAGCTTTTCTTTCATTCCCTCCTCTTCCCAGCATGACTACATCTTAAGCATTAATAATGACCCTAGTAACTAAAACAATGATCCACTAAACTCGTTCCTAATGATTCCAGGCTACTTAGTCATTATTTCCTTGCCTAGAGGGTTTGCTTTACATGGTTGCCACCTCAAAAGTATAGCCTTTACATGGCTAACACCTTAAACGCATGGTGGACATTTACAGGCTTGCAAAATGGCGTCTCCTCCTCGACCCACATGGCGTTTTCTACTTTGATGAGTGATAGGATCACTAAGCTTCTCTAGATAGCCAAACAAGCACATAGGTTGCTGAAGAAAACCCTCCTAAGTGGGTAAACCCTCATAGCTACGCAACCACCTATTAAGGTGCCTTGTGTCCTCGGTTTTGCTCTACATCATGCCACCTCAACTTGATGATTAATGTTAGGTTTCCTTCCGTGAGGGAAACCTCAAGATGTCAACTATCCACCTTGTTTAGAAATCTACATTAACGCATCATTAGGAGGCTCATATAGCATGATTAACCGAGCTGTCCAAAATTAGGAGCAAAATTGGCAGCTCAGCTTCTTGGGCTGGACTAGATGACTTGACCTTCTTTTTGTTGGACTTTTCTTGACATGCTTGCTTACTAGACATCCTAAACTAATTAACAAAAAATAAATTACATAGTTTGGACTTCATTAATTCTATGAAACAACAAAAATAACACCGGGTTAAAACTATCTCAAAACTACAGCCTAGATAGTTCTAGTTTAAGAGCTGAGTTGAATTATAAAATGAAGTCCAAATGAGCTCAAACTAATGTTGTTAGAAAGCTAACTTCTTGTACTTTAAATAAACTATGGCAAACTATTTTACTTAAAGCTCAAAGAGACCTAAGTAATTAAGCTCACAAAAATTGGGTATGTTGCTGGCCTGAACCTAGGACCTTCTGTTTCGAGTCCTTTAAAAATTTGGTCAAACGTACTTAATTTAAAACTGATTTAGTTGCATAAGTAAGTTTATTAGAATGTCTATAAACGCTCTTAGAAAATAAATAAAAGCTAAATTAAGTTTAAGTTGATGAATCATCTTAAAATTTAAATTGGTTCAAAAATGGTTAGGGCTAATTGAGGATTGTATGAGCTAATATCCATCACTTAAGTCAAATTAAATCCTTATAAATCGATTTCTATCAAAATAAAGTTGTTTGGCATTTAATTAGAGTCTTCGTTAAATAGTACATATACTTCCCAAATCTTTTCGCTGGAATAGTTCATAAATAAGAAGTTTTCAACACATAATGAGTAATAAAATTACTTTCAGGCCATTGGATTCACACGTTGGAGCTCCCTGTAAGTAAGTAATATAACTCATGAATTTTTGCGACCCTGAGGCCTCCCAAAGTCATTGAGCTCCTTTCCTTGTTAGGATAGTAACGGGTAGGATTCTTGCTTCATTAAAGTTCCTAAGGTCTACTCCCGAGACTGAGCCTTAGGTCCACTCCTGAGACTGTGTCCATTATAATAGTGCCATCCTTCTTGCCCAAAATCTCTCAATTAGAATTCACTTTTAACAGGTAAGAAAGATCATGTCCGTTAAAATGAACATTGAATCAATAAGAACCACTTACGAGAAGAACTAGTGCCACTTGACTCAAAGATTCTCACAAAATAGTACTTTTCCCAAGAAATACCATTAGATCATTTAGAACTGTTATAATCTGTGATAAGAAATCTGAAATATTAAGATTACAATATTTACAAACTTAGAAAAGGATAATAATGCCTTAGTAAAGACAAAACCTAACTTCTGAAAAACATAACAACTTTTTATTTTAAGGGAAACGTTGGTAAGCAACTTGTAACTCATAGATCAATCAACTTACCATCTCATTTGTATTAAAGAGCTCTTAAAACTCACTTTCAAAAATTACAAGTTGCATAAAAAAATTACAAGTTGCGTAAACCACTCCAAGCAAGATTCACTTTAAGAGAATTAGGAGCTTTGGCCTTTAACCCAACCAAATGCTTTCCAAGTTCGTTAAACTTGTTCAATAGCTAGTGGAAAGGTAGTCGATAATGTCACGCTTGTTGCCTTGGCACCTAACTTCTAGTAATCAACAGCAAGGGTGTTGGGGTTCACAGGCAGCAACTATTAAACTTACCACCTAACATAATTCATACATCCATCTTCATGTCAATAGCTCTATGCTAATGGTATGAGAAACCATGACTGCACAAATTCAATTTATAGAGAAGCAAGGCCAAATGTAGTCAACCGCTCCCCAGTTTACAAAGTTGTCCACTACTGGACCAACCCACTGAACCGGCCAGCTAACTTCCTCATTTCTAGCCCTGTCCTTAGATAGGGTACACGTAAAGGAACAAGCTATGATGACAGCATATAACAATTAATCTCAAGGTGGTAACGTCACTATTATACACTAGCAATAATACCAATTAGAACAATCAAAGCACATCAACCAAACTTAGGATGTCAATGACTCTATCACACCCTGTCACTAGCCAGATTAACTAAATTAAAAAGAACAACATAACAATTAGCAGCTCACGATATCATCGACCCAATATTCTTAACCCGGGCTCCCTCCCCACAGAACTGCCCACAAATTCATCTCAGATTCACATCAACAATAACCTAAGAGTCTAATCACTCATTCAATCCCTCATTATCCGCAAGATTGCATAAGTCATATACAATTCAACCTTTCACGACTACTCCAAAATTTTCAGGGCCAAAGTAATAAAACTTTGAACTTAATTACTAAATTTTATGATTAGGAACTATCTATCTTAAATGTATGCATTTGTCCCTAATTAGGGACTAATTCAAGCATATTGGACTAGTTCTAGCCGCTTTCTTCCCTTCCCCACACTGTTGCTGTTCACGTTCTGTCCTCCCCCTTACCTTGCTGTTGTGTCTCCTCATCTTCCTCCCTTCTACTTGCTTACTTTCTCCCTCTCTCTAGTTTTGGCTTGCTGGTGGTGTGTTCCGGGGGACAGGTGTAGGAGGTTTTAGAGTTGAAGAAGAAGAACTCAGGAAGGGTGCGTGTGTCATGTTGTTTTTACTAAAGGATGATGCCTGGCAGTTCTAATTTACCTTACCTCTCTTTACTTTTATGTTTTTCAACCTATTAAACCAAAAATGGATTTGGGCCTAAATACACCAAGCCCTATTGATTCTGACCTCCAATATGCCAACCCAACTTGCTAGGCGCACATAAACAGGCCCCCGAGCTAATTTTTAACTAATCCACTAATTTCATATAATCACGTAATAAATGAAGAACATTTGCAACACCACTTCACACAACTTATTATAGTCAATTATCACATCAAAAATTTGTCTAGTGTAGCTGATATAATAAAACACAGCTAATAAAATTGTTAAGTCAAATAAACCACTTGAAATGAGAAGCCTTGGCAACTACATCTCTGAAGGCAATAACATGCACTGGGAGGTGAAAAAAACTCATTAAACCCTCTCAAACTTATTCTGTGATTAGCATTGAACCTTCGAAAAGTGATCAACACCTCATTGCCCTGATAAGACCCGACCACATTCGTATCGAGGGAACTTAAGACTTCAATCATGTGTAATATGATACACATTTCATTTCCACATTATTAAGCCAACAAAAATTACCCTGCAGGGCACCCGCGTCATCTAAAATTCCGAAAACCCTTAATGACTCCATATGCCAATATTTTTGCTCACAAGTCATCCTAGTACTCAATTGTTCATGTTTAACTCTTTGTTCATCATTAGAAAATTATGAGCCTCGAGTAACTGGAGGAAGGATCAGGAGGAAAACATTGGATTTACCTTCACTCTTTGCAAGTGGATTCGAATAAGAAGGAGACGTTGTTGACTTTTTTGGATAGAAGAACATTGTGGAAGCTTCATGCACTCTTTTTTCCCATATGGTGGGAATGCTTGGTTGGATGGAATCGCTAAATCTGGCTCCTTGTGCTCCAAATTGCATTTTCCGAGCTTGATTCATGTTGAAATATGGTTGACTAACAAACTTCTTTTCTCTACTACCTTTAACCTAAATAATGGAGGTCAGGGTTTTAGAGAGAGAGAAAGTAGGTGAATAGGGTGGAAAGAAGAGATGAATTTAGGGAGAAATTTTAGTGGCACATGAAATTTTGTGAGGGAAATTAGAAGAATATTTCAAAAATTAAAGGATTTGGGTGAGGTTTAAGTTAGGAGTGGGAGGGTGGATGAATAGGGTTTCGGCCAACAAGAGAAATGGGAAGAAGAATGGATGAAAAAATGAATAATGAAGAAAAATCGAGTTTTTGACTTAGCAAGTGTGTGGCATGGGCACTCCTCGCCATTTTTCTATCCATCACGCTGCAAACCTAAGACATGGTATGCTCGTACCAAGTGGCACGAGCTCACCATGCTTATCCGTCCATCCTTTTTTCCCCTCTCCATTTTTTTCTTGGTTTTCCCTTCCTTTTTCTATCCATTTTGGGTTTTGTTTTCACATTTTGTTCTCTTTTTTTCTTTTTATCTTTTTTCTTTATTTTTTTCTTTTTGGTTTCTTTTTCCATTTTTCAACACACACTCTACACATATTCCCAACTATTCACACATATACATCAAGATGAGATATTGCTTACTCGCATTGAGAAGGCCAGTGGAGTAAGAGACAATCTACGTCCTCCTTACTAGGCAGTTCCTATGATTCCTTTAACATATGCCCATTGACCTTGAATATACGATCATTAGTGGGGTCTTTGATCTCAATAGCTCCATGAGGAAAAAAATTTACAACCACAAAAGGACCAGTCCACCTAGACCTAAGATTTCTGAAAAATAGGTGAATTTAGAGTCATATAAAAAATCTTTTTACCCTGTAGGGAACTATTTTATATTGATGCACTTGTCAAGAAAGATTTGATCCTTTCTTTGCTGAATCTAGTGTTCTCATAATCTTCCATCGTAATCTCCTTGAGTTTATTTAAGCTCAATAGGTAAATGACAAAGATGAGCATAGACCACCGTCTAAGGTGATTTGCCTAAAGGACTCTTAAAGGCTGCTTGGTAGGCCCATAAAGCGTGAATCAATTTATTTACTCAATCCCTCCTATTTTTGGTCATAGTCTTCTCTAAGATTTGTTTAATTTGATGATTAGACACTTTCACTTAACTATTGGTTTGAGGATCGTATGGGGTAGCCATTCAGTGAAGGATGAAATACCTTTTAAACAATGTGTAAAGGACTTATTATCAAAACGGGACCCTTGGTCACTTATAATAGTACGATGCATCCCATAATGGGTAAATATTTTCTCATGTAGGAACCTAATAACCACTCTAGTTTCATTTGTCCTCATAGAGTAGTCGCAACCCACCTAGACACGTCATCAACATATGTAATAATATATTCGTTTACAAATGACTTAGGAAATGACCCCATGAAATTAATTCCCACACATAAATATATCGACCGCAATAATGGGGGTGAGGGTCATTATATCCTTCCTACCAAATTTGTTTAATTGTTGATAATCCATGCAATGTTTACAATATTCACAGGCATCCTCGAATAAGGTTAGCCAATAAAAACCATATTAGAGAATTTTTATGGTAGTCTTCTTTCTATTATAGTGCCCCCTACTTACATTGTCATAACAAAATGGTAGAACACTAAGAATTTGGTCATCAGGCATAGACCTTAAAATGATTTCGTGTTAGCAAGACTTGAACAAATAGGGATCATCCCATATAAAAAACCTATTAAATGCAAGGAAGCATGCCTTATCATCATTAGTTCATTCCCCAAGCATTTCTCTAATGGCTATACAATTCACAATGTTGGCATACCATGGGTCCAATTTAGCGCCAAAGAGTTTTTCATCAAAAAAACATTCACAAATAGGGGCCTCACAAGCATCATCAATCACAATCATGGAAAGATGGTCTGCTATGGGGTTTCGGACCTATTTCGGTCTTTAATTTCATGATCAAACTCTTAAATAGCATGATCCATCGAACGATTATAGATTTGGCATCCTTTATCTCAAAAAGGTGTTTCAAAGTGGCATCATCCTTAAAAACAATCACATCAGACCCTATGAGGTAGGGTCTAAAATTTTTAAAATCAAAGACTACCGCTAAAAACTCCTTCTCAGTTGTGGTGCAATTCCCATGCATTTCATTCAAGGTATGTCTTCCGTAGTAAATTACATGGGGTGTATTATCAATTGTTTGACGCAAAACCAACCTTATCGCACAATCGAACACATCACATATGGGCTCAAATGACTCTCCCAAAACAAAGGGATGCAAAATTGAAGTAGTGGTTAATGCCTCTTTAAGTTTCGTAAATTCCACTTCAGAGTCCTTGGAGAATTGGAAAGGCACATCCTTAGCTCAGAGTGAGGACAAAGGCTTAGCAATCATGCTAAAGTCCTTAGTAAATCTCTAGTACAAATTGACATGCGCGAGTAATGATTGTAGGCCTTTCCCATAAGTGAGGAGGAAAAGATTTGCAATCAAATCCGCCTTGTCCTGTCTACCTCTATCCCCTCATTCGTGATAATAAGACCTAAAACGATGACCCTTTTTACCGTAAAATGAATTTTTCCTCATTAAGGGTCAAATGCTTATCCTGACACCTTTTTTAAGACCTTGTCTAAGTTAGTAAAGTAATCATCAAAAGAATCTCTGTAAATGGAGAAATCATTTATGAAAATTTCAACAGATTGCTTAACTAAATCGAAAAACATGGATATCAAAGGGGATCGAAGCAATGCATAGGCTAAATGAAATCTTCCGAAGGGTATAAGTACTAGAAGAGCATGTAAATGTTGTATTTTCTTAGTCTTCGAGGGCAAAGGGAACTTGAGTATGGCTGAAATAACCATAAAGAAAGCAATAAAAGTCTCACCTCACTAACCTCTCCAGCATTTGTTCCAAGAAGGGTAAAAGAAAGTGATCTTTTCCAGTGATGGAGTTTAACCTTCTATAATAAATGCATGCCTTCCACCCGGATTGGATTCTTGTGAGACTAAATTCATCCTTGTAATTCTTAATCACAATAATATCTATCTTTCTAGGAACAACTTGGATGGGATTTACCTACTTACTATCCAAGATGGGGTAAATGATGTCAAGATCCAATCGCTTAAGAATTTTCTTCCTGGCCACTTCTTATATGGTAAGGTTCAACCTTCTTTGTACATTACTATAAAACTTAGCAGTGTCCTCAAGATGAATTATATGTTGCACAATGGTGGGACTAATGCCTCCAATGTCTGCCAAAGTCCACCCTAGAGCTTCTTGTTTTCCCTAAGCAAGGCAAGCAGTTGGGTCTCTAGATTTAGATTCAAATCATTAGCAATTACCATGGGGAAAGAGTTATCCAGGCCCAATAATGCATATTTAAGTATATTGGGAGGGGGCTTCAGTTTAAGAGATGAATATGATGGAACACAAGGCAATGGCTCATGAGATGGAGATGGAAGAAAAGAGATGGATGCAACAACGAATGCATGTAACAAATCATCATGTTGATCCTTGAATGCAAATGTGTCATATTCGGGCTCACAATCCAAATAAAATGATTGCACACAATACATCATTTATTTTCATGATAAAATTCTATTTCTTCCAAAAAAAGCCCCTTACCTAATTAGGACTGGAATCCTCTGCATCATCAAATCTCATAGGTTACTTTTCGAGATTAAACACATCCAATTACACTGTCATATTCCCAAAAGTTAACCTCAATTTTTCATGCCTATAATTAAAGAGAGTTTTTGAAGAAGCCAGGATATGTTGACAAAAGATCACTCGTATTTCATTCCTAAAACCCACCAAAACCTCAGTCTCAGGTACAATAAGGTCAACCGCAAATATAAATTCCCCCGCCTTGATTAAGACATCCACGAGCATCCCATTGGGAATCCTAGAAGAGTGATCGGCCAATTCAAGACCTATTTTGGTATAGCCTCACTTAACAATCTATCATTAGGAAAAGGCTCTCAGGGGAACATTAGTGACCTTCTTAGTTTTGAACAATTCTTTAAGAAAATGAGCTTATGAGGGCATTTTTGGAATAAAACCATGAAGCAGAATCTTGATCTTGACTTGGGAAAAGATCTTCCTTATCTTGTCAACATGAGAATAAGCCTTCTTCCCTTTTAATTGGTTAGGAAATAGAGGACTAGGCTTAGAAATCATAGGAGAAGAAGTAGGGTTACCATTAGAAGGTGTTGGTGGACGGTATTTGAAGACTTACCGTCTTTAGGTCTTCTAAACCCTTCGGAGAAGGGAAATTATAAAAGGACACATTCATATCATAAGAAACACATTCTTGGGGAGGAGGAAGAGAAGAAGAAGGGGAAGGGGACGCATTCGCATCATTTTCACCCATATGGGTATCAATTTCCATACTCGACTATAAAGAGATCACCACCCTTAGTTTCCCTGCATCATAAGAGCCAAAGAGGCATAAGAAGATCCCCCTCCCGGGTTCACCTTTGACTAGGTAAAGTCCCTCTTTCCCTATTTGAGATGGCTAGTTAAGTAGTTGTTCACTTATGGTCTTCCTTATCCTCTCATTACACTCATTAAGCTTTGAAATCATTCTCTCTATATCATTCAGTCCTTAGTCACTTTGTCAAAATCATTATAACTAGGAGGGGTATAAGATTGAACAATGGCTAGTTGAGGAGGACGCCCTCTAGGAGCATTGTATGCCCCTTGAAATGGGTGTCTTTGATGATAAACAGAGGAGATGTTTCCTAAAAAACATCACCTTAAGCATTAGGCATCAAAGCATTTTTGCTAGTCCTTGAAACATTTGGGTGCTTAGACAACCAAGAATCATATGCAAGAGAATCAGGGTTAAATTTAACCTTTGGAAGGCTGCATTCACTTGTCATTGCTCTAGGCTTGTAGCCCATTGTTAAGCAAATAATGGACAAGCACTTAAAGAATAATTAGTAGATTTGCATTAGGAGTAAGAAACCATTTAGGGAGGGGGAAAACTATTTGCTGCTTGGCACAAAACCAAACCCTTTAACATGTTCTTAAGGGTGATCAAACGAGTGTCAATATAGTGTCTCCCACCATATGAATACCTCCCTTTTGGCAATTAATTTGGGCACCTAAGCTCTCATCCCTTATGTTCTTTCATTGTAAAGTCCTTTTCGCTAACTCCTCTAGAACATCCCATTCTTTGGTCTCTTGTTTAAGAAACCACCTTGGCACATAAATTCCACCGAGGTACTTGTGACTTGGTCAAGTCCTTCATAGATTATTTAGCATATACACCAGCATTCCAGCCTAAAAGGACTCTTTTTCCAATTGCACAAAGTCATTAATTCCATTCCTTAATTTCACTATTTTACAATTCCAAAAATACTTTCTCAAGAAAATCCTTACAAACCCATCCCATGTGTAGATAGAGTTTATCGGGATATTATGCATCAATGTTTTTGGGTCAGATCTTTCAATTCAAAAAGAATGAAACACAATTGAACAAGGTCTCGAGGTATATTACAAAATTGCATGATCAAGCACATTTCCTCGAATTCGCTTAGAAATAGGTAAGCATCACCTACTCTAAAGAATTTAGGAAATATGTGGTCGTATGCTATAGACTAAATACAAATTGCACATCCTCAACCGCCCCGAGCTCTAGAACAAGATGTATAGTGCATCTTGCGGAGTAGAAGATTTGATTGGGGCTGCTTTATGGAGGAGAGGGAGCTTGACCTTCCCCTCCACCATTATGCCAAAATTGAGTGCTACTGGTTAGGTTACCTTAATGTAGGATCATGAGGTTTTAATATCAAAGAGTCTCCCATATCTAAGCGACCTTGACTAAACACCCATTCACCATTTCTTTTAACTTTTTACTTGTCAATTTTTTTTGATTTTTTCTTGATAACAAACAAAACGAAATTATGTACTATGCTTAAAATTAATTTAACTCTAGAACACTATCACCCCCGATAATGGCACCAATTTGTTGAAGAAGATTTTTCAGTGGTGAGAAAAGGGGAATGTTGTCCTTTGAGATGATGGAGAATTACTTAATTTTCACTTGAATGTGGAGGGACTTAAGATGATTAACTACCCTAAATTATTCTAAAAAGTAAGTCAATTAACTAAAACTAGAAATTTAAAGTTCTATTTAGTAAAATTAATCTAACTAATCTACTTGTCTCAAACAAGCAACAAACATACAAAACTCATACAAAATGTTGATCACATGGCTCGGCATGGCTAGTGGCATGGCATGGCATGGCATCTAGCATTTCTCAACAATCCTCAATAGATCACCTCAAAAGAAAATCTAACCTAAGAGTAATGATTATCTAATATAATAATGGATGATGAAAGTGAAGGGAGAGAACAATTACCCATTAATGGTATTCATCTTGATGATGGTTTTACTTGCTTTATATTCAATCAATCACGAATCCAAAATCATTAAGTATCAATTAATTCCAACTAGCTTCCATTGACAAACCTTCAAGCTTAAGACTCCTTACCCGTAGCTGAATCAATGAGGAAGAGCTCCTATGAAGAGGTGAATAACAAAAGAATGAACAAAATCTTGAGAAGTGGATTAATGATTCAAATCTATTTTGATTGTACCAATAATCCCCTATTACCTTTGGTTCATCAAAACCCATTGATTTAGAGATAAGAATTCAAGTTTCAAAATAGAGGATTGTCGAAAGTTTAGAAAAGAGAAAATGAAATTAACAACAATTTGCGGAAGAACACTAGATCAATGTAAGAATTGAACCAAATGATTCAATTTTATTTGCATAAGTTTTTAGGTCTACAATGAGGAGAAAAGCTATTAAAACTAAGGTAAAAAGCTATAAAAATAACTTCTCCCCCTTTTTCATTAAGCTAAACAATATTTAAGTAATCACGACCTAGCAAAGTGGTACAGACATGCCAAGTGGCACAGAGAGGCTATGTCATTCTTCTGCCTTTAGTTTCTAGCATTTCTTTAGGGTTCCTAAAAAGGGAAGTGGCACGGGCATCCCACATGGCACGGGCTACACGTGCCACATTGCTGCCCATGTGTTTTGTGTTATTTTCTGGTATAGCATGGCTGGAAAAGGGCAGACACACTTGCTGCTCCATTTTTAGACATTCATAGCTTTAGCTTTCTAAATAGGGTGCACAAAGCTCCAACTTTGGACCTTTTCATTTATAAACCTACCAAACATAAAATGTTAAAAAATCACTATGTTAAGGGTTATTTATGCGCTAAACATTTTTATCAAATGCTACCATGATTGGCAAGTTTGAATTAGACTTGCAAAATACCCCCAAATAACGAAAAGAAATTTTTTAGTTGCCCATTGTCAAAGGTAAAGGTACCAAATGAACTTACGTCTCAAATTTGGTTTTGAAATTCATGTTAGTAATTGAGTTGAAGTGTACATGAATTGACTAGGTGAATGATGATTTAGGGCTTTTCAAATGTGACGAAGGAGAGGACATCGCCCTATTGTAAAGAAACAAGATTTTGGAAGAGGATTGATAAGTCTATTGATGAAATTGATAACAGAGAAAGCTTGCAAGCGAAGAATGGGCTACTAAGGAATATGACTTCAAGGAGGTCTAGTTTGGAGAAGTTCTTGTTTTGTTTGCCATTTATAGTGCTAGTTATTGTTGCAGTTTAGGTTATTAAAGATGGTAGTTTAAAGATGATGTTGCAGAGAAGTTGACAAGAGAAAATTTGGGAAGATAAGTTAATTTTGGGTTGCTATTCAAAGAAAATGATGAATGTATAACTTATTAGATGCTAATTTGATTTGTGGTTTTAACTTTAATGTAAATTGTAAATGAGATGCAGACTTGAACTATTATTATTTTAGTTTTGTTGAACCCAATAAAGAAGTTAATTTTGTTATAAATAGATGTAGCAACCAGATACATGAGAAAGAACACGATAAAGTAGTTGAACTCTAGCAACATGCATAGTATAGGGAAGTGTCCTTACAGCACTTGACATCGGAAGATGTCATTTGGCTACCACAAATCTATGCCTTAAAAGCAACATTTACTTCTAATAAAATGTAAGAAGACTAATACCATAACTAGTATGTGTTCAAAGCAACATTTTCTTCCTAAAATATACACTTAGTCAGAGTAACATGTGTTCATATCAACTAATATATTACACACGTAGGTATTATGCGCTTAAAATAATGTGTTGTGGTCAAAATCTGAAAGGAGTCTTCACTGTAGAGCTATGGTTGAAGGCTGAGTGCTAGTAGCTTCTCAGATGTTTAAGAAAACAAAAAGGTCACCCTTCATCCATCAATGAATGTGGTCTAGCACATTCTCCAATGTCCTATGGAATTAGAAAAAAAATGTGTCAATCGGAAAGATTATTAAAATATATAACATTTGGATGTTGTGTACATGTTAAAATAAAAAATTACCCTGTTACTAGAAAGAGCCACATTTTGGCACTTTTTCTTTTGTCTCTGCTCCTGTCTCGTACTCTTCCTCTTCCTCTGGTAGATGCTTTCCCTTTGCCAGGTCATACAAGAATTGTATCTAGATTAGATTGCTAGCCTCTCTTGAATGCTTCCTAGGGGTCCCCTTCATTTTTCTATCTAGGTTGCTGTTTAGTCGCTTGATTTTTATTTGGGCAAGTTTTGCAGTTGTGGCCAATTCCACGGCAAGCTTTGTGTTCCAGTTGAGTTCTATGCATTGATAACTGTCCTAGTTTCTTAAGGTCTTTATGAAGGTCTCTTTTTCTGTTCCTCCTTAGCCTTCCTGGTCCTATCCTTACCATTAGAGGGTCAACTGGTAGTTACTTTTTTTGGCCAGTGCCTTTTGCTAATACAAGGAGTAATGGCACCTGTGTGTTCTTTCATGTACTTCTCTCCTTGAGGTATGAATGGACATATATGTAACTCGCCATCTTCTTTCAACCACGATGCACAAGCTAAAACATAATAACATAGGATCCCTATTGAATCCCATTTTCCTGCAGGTGTAAGATGTAGTGGTCATATCTACATGGCAATGGTCAAGTTTGTGACTGACTTTGGAAACCGTATTAGCCCAAGGAACAGGGAAGCAATTTCTCGCTTCTTCCTTCTTTTTTTCTAGTTTTGATTCTTATTCTTGGATAGATTTGATCATAAGCAACCCCTATATTGGATTTCTTTACAACAATCCTCTCTATGAGTACGTCTCTAATGTCTTCTAGCATGTTAATGCAAAACTTAGGTCTAACTTGCACAACGTGTGCATTGAATGTCTCTGCTATGTTAATTGACCACCACATATCAATTATAGTTAGTTTGATGTAAATGCCCTACAAAAGCGCATTGGATTTTGTTTGAAAAAAATCATCTATAGGTCACTTGGATGTAAGTTGTAAGGCATTAAGTGCATTTGAAATAATCTCTATGTGCCTTGTGTTCATCTTTGATGTTATGGTCCAACCAAATCTATGTGTGCCTCTAAGATAGGCTTGCACATTTTGATGACTGGCTATTATGCCTTTCACCTTCTGCAATTACCCAAGCTATTGAAAACATTTGATTGTTTCCATCAGTACCCATAGTTATCAGAAGACAATCTCCCAAAAAAGTCTTTGAGGAACTACCATCAATGCACTTGATGGGTCTAAACCCTCTAAGTAAACCATGCTTGATACCTTTAAAGCATACAAACAATATTTGGAATACAAGAATTTCTTTGACAATTTCTAGATTAGTGACAAGTATTAATGTATTGGCACTGTTTGATCTTCTAAGCTTCTCTAGGTATCTCCTAAGTTTGCAATAATGTTCTTTCGTAGAACCACGTGAAAGATCATGAGCCCTTTCCATTACACTATATGCTAACCACTCATTGATGTATACCCTGGAGTTTTTCATGACTTCTATTTCCAAATCCTTTGTAGGTTAGTGAGACCTATCTTTGTACCGTAGGATTTTTTATGATGCAAGAAATGAAGCTTTAAGCTCTTTGTTTCTTAGCATATCTCTTATGCAACTATGTTGATTTTGGACAATTTTGACAACATAAGTTGCTCTTGTCTAATCCTAAGAAGCATAAACTTTGAATTTGTAGTTACCTTCACATGCTACAACTACCCTTTTCATGGTGAAATTAGACACCCCAATGTTCAAATCATACCCTTACCTCATAGCATACTTGATAATATCATCATTAAATTTGTTTTGTTATCCCAAATGTCATGCTGCCTCGCGACTTTAGCTTTTTAAAATCACTGCTATCACTGACCTTCAAAGGCTTCTACTTATTTATCAAGAACCTTGGCGTATCATCATCACTTTCACCCTTGTATCCATTTCATCCTCAAAGTTCTGTCAAGTTGGTCACCCCATTCATGGACTTCTTGTGCTATAGTTGGTGTTTGCTTATGTTGGGCTGCCCTCTATTTTTTTAACATTTCGATAGGAGCCTTGGCAGTTTCCCATGCTTCATCACTAGTCTCCGTATCCTTAACATTAGTTTACATTTCATTGTCGACCTCACCATTTTCCCCATGTACATCCACTGTGTACTTACATTTTCTTTTTCTTTTCCCTTTTTCTTTAGAAAAACATACTTCTTTTCTTTTTCATTAGATGAAGATGGTTTTTCCCATTATTTGGCTAAAGCTTATTTTCACCCTCTTATTCGAGTTCTGATTGACCTCTAGTTGAAGAGCAACTATCTACATTCCTTCATTTAGTTTATTCTATGGATTACGAGACTCTGGTGGAGGACCACCCTAATTATACTGAACTACAAGGCCCTTGCCATTGTCATTTTATTTTTCATCATTTACTAGGGCCTCCCTTTTTCTTATGCTGAGGACTTCTCTATAGGTGGGTTAATTTCCATACTTCAATGAGATATATGGCCCTTTGTGTGAGGAGGTTGGAAATTTTAAAATGTTTAGGACATTTATGCAGGTGGGTTAGGCTTCTTACTTGGGCTGCACATATGGGCTTCTATGTGAGGAGTTTGCAAGTTTTTAGACACTAGGGACTTTTGGATGGGTGGGTTCTGTCCCTTATTGAGGCTATAACTTTCATATGTAAAGTGGATCCTTTTGTCTTATCTTTGCACAAGGGAATTTAACTTGGGTATGTTTCACTCTTTGGCCTTTGGATTGTAGGATTTCAAAAAGACTGCAACTTGAGGCCATGGTTTTTAGGCTACTAGGTAAAGGCATATGTGGGGCAACAAGAGCAGGAGGTAGCTTAATAGCTTCATGCACCCTATGCAAAACATGCACAGTAATTCTATTATGTGCTCTTGCACGAGTTGCTATGTCAATGTCGATAACATTATCAAGCCCAAGTTCCTCAACAATATCTTTCAACTCAATGTATGATAAGTTATTATTGTCACATTTACATTCACCCCCTTCATATTTATACCTAAGCTCCATCGTAAATTTTCCCTATAGTTGATCTCAAGTAAAATTTTATCATTTATCAATTTTTGTTAACTAAACTGTTCAAACGCACCAAACCAACAAACAGCTAACATATGATCATACCTATAAAATTGTGTTGATATATATACTAATTAAGGGCCCCACCCTGATTAACCCTAAATCATCATAAATGAAACAGAACATTCGCCACATCACCCTAAATTATTATATAATGAGGAATTACATGACCTATTACTCTAAATTTACTAACAACTAAACATAATTAACACATAAAAATCACCAAGTTTGTGCTTTCAAGTGAAACATTTGAAAAAGAGTTCAACTTTTTGGGGTAATAGTGAGCAAACAATTAGTTTCTGCTCTTTTACTTCCCTTAGATATATTTTTGTCAATTCTAGGTATTTCTTTCATCAGACTCCATTACTAAAGTGCCATTTCAACTTGAGTTTTCTCATATTCTTTTAGTTTTTTGACAACTAAAGAAGAGTGTAATTAATGGGAGTGCAAGTTACGGTATAGCCAGTGAAGTGGGTGAGGTTGGCGTGATTGAGATTAAGAAAATTAAGTGGGAAGGGAAGATGAGTAAAGCCAAATTTGATGTGTCAAATAATATAAGAACTTTGCTTAAACTTTTATGATATGCAATCCCATATGTGTAAGCCCAACCACCACGTCCCTCCACCACTCGGTGGCAATCGTCGTAACTCAGTGGTGGGATATTGAAATTAAAAAGGTCAAAGTATAGACTACTGCAAGCTTTGTTTTGAAGTTGGGATTACTGGAAACCTAATTGGCTATAGTTGGGATTATTAAAATCCAATTTTTCTTATTATTATTATGATGATGATTATTATTATTATTATCATCATCATCATTATTATTATCATTATTGAAATACAAGTGAGAGAATATTATAATAATTTCCAGACTTATAATTATATTTCTCCAAATGTCAATGGACCACCAAATTGTTGTTATTACCATCATCGTTATTGTTGTCATTGTTGTTGCTATTACTATTACTACTACTACTATAACTGCAACTAATAATAATAATAATAACAATAATAATAATAATAATAATAATAATAGTAATGTTGTTGTTGTTACTAATACATCTTAAAAGGGATATGTGGAGGGTATCATGGTAAAAGATTAAGCTTTAAATGCATCCATTGGTAGAATGATAATTACTAATTATAAATTTATAATGTTTTGCGCTATAATCATTTCCGAAGAGAACATTACGTCCACGTAGGATGAACCTTAAACTACATTCATTAGCAATTTCTTATTATAATATGTTAATATTTTCGACTATAATGTTTTGTAAGAAGAAGAATAAAGGTTTTAATATTTCATCCAAACAACTACTATTACTTCATCATCACCATCATCATCATTTTCTTCTTCTTCCCAGAATTTTTTTTGCAAAAATTGTTATATGGAACGTGCATAGGATAGAACTAGGCATATCTACTGACACTGGTTGGTTTAAGTTATTTGACTTTATTTCTCTTAAGTAAGGTCTCGAATTTGAGTCTAATGAATGGAGAGTATTCGTGATAGGAGAGCTCTCTAATAATAGCGTGACTCAAATGAAATAGAGGGTCTAAGACTCACCTGCAAAACAAAAAGGCATATGCAATCTTCCACAACTATGTTTAAAATAAATGCATATCATACCATTTTAATAAACACGTCTAAATAAAATGTTTGAGTTATTCACTAAAAAAAAAAACAAGTGTAAAAGGCATCCCTTCTCTAGTCCTCATCTTCCTCATTGGGGGGTTCTTCCACAGATTTGAATTCTAGGCAGTGCTAGGAAACTTAATGAACTAGGTCTCATTAAATGATGATCCAAAAAATGACGAGGCCTAATTTTATAACCTAGTTTCTAGGGCCTCCTTTCCCACGGATCACAAAGTGACTAGGGATGGGGTTTACAGTCCCTAAATGGCGGGGTTCTTAAAGGGACCAAGGACATTCCAAATTGCATCCCCCACCAAAATCCCATGCCACAACCTAGGATTCCACCATAACTCGGTCGTAGCAAGGGCTGAGAGGATAAGCCTACTCCACTCATTTTACCTTAAGGGAAAGCATCCTTCCCTGAAGGATAGGACATCCCAACTGTTAAACCCACGAAGGGGAATTGAATTGATTTCCATCCTACAGAAGGGGTATGCACTACGCTTGAAGAGGACAATAGCTCTTAAGGGGTCCTTGCTATTCGCAAAGGAGCTATCACTACTACCTATTTAAGAGAGCTACGAGGAGGTTACAATTTCCAAGCAAAAGAAGGTTTTCGATGATTATGGTGATAAGCCCCCTATAATATGCATTATATCAATCTAAAGTGCTGTCATGACGCAAAGACAAGGTCATTTTATCTTGATCGCATCCTCACCCTAACTATAAGTAGACCGTTGCTTACTGTGATAAATGGCAACTTTGAGTGTAGCGACAACTTGAATCGTTGCTATGATCTTCTCCTATTAGACCTACAAGGAAAAAGGGCTACATTGAGTAGATTGAAACCCGCCAAAAATTCAACAGATAATAAAAGAAGTTATAACCCAGCCAGTCAGGAGGAACTCAAGCATGCTGCATTATCGGTCTCCTTAATTATCTTAGGTTACTCCACGCTGAAGGCATCTATACAATTTAGCTTGGGATCCATCTCCAGGGCACCTTTTGGGTACTGTATGCAAAAGGCAAGGTAACATATGGAGAAATGAAGTGTAAATTAGAAAACAAGAAAGAATAATAAGAAAGAAGCAAGGGGCTTATGTTTGGTGCAAATGAAGGCATTAGATGCTTGCAAACAAATACTAAAATTTGGCAATGATTTGCTTTTTTGTTATTATAGAAAAAAAGCAAATTATAGCCGAATCATAGAAAATTTATTTGCAAGCATCTCACAAAAGATAAACATAATTTTTCATTGAGAAGCATTCAACTATTAGCTCTATGGTAAGGGGGGAAAAAATCATTATCCATCGCTGTGGTGGCTTTAGTCTTCGAAGTGCTGCTAACATCAGATACACGTAGCAGTTCACTCGCTCATCAAAATACCAAACATGTCTAAAAGAACACTCGTTAATGACCGTTTGTGAGAAACAGTTTGATCGCTCACAATGGAAGCAAGGATGCCTTTGGCGTCTGAAAGCTTGCCCCTCGGGGAACTCGATCCCACTCTCTAGTGTAGGCGATTGTTCTTTTAGCATTGTTTTAGAAAAGTTTAAGCCTTAATGAAAAGGAGTGCAGCTAGAATCATATTTAGGAAAATATAAAAACCCTTTAGAAGATATTTTCCAAGAAACAATCCTCACGATCGTGTATGCGGATTGATTTAACCCTAAGGCTACTAGCCACGACTTAGTTCCTGAGGTGAAGCTATAATTGGTTGAATGGGTACTAATTCACTTACAGATATTATGCATTCAACAATGGCCTCCAATAGTTCTTCAAAAGAGAATAATGAATTCTATATAGTAATATGCCATTGTAAAGTCCCTTACTAATTATCCTAGTCATATTATGTCGTCAAAGATATGAACTTTTGTGAGGGATTACTTGGCTTTGGTCATATTTTCATGCAAATTTCAAGAACAAAAAAGAAAGAAATGAACTTTCTTATTGCTTCAATTATTACACATAGTTTACTATTGACACGAAAGCTCGAATTAAACAACGAGCACATTATTAGACAGAACAAATTAAATCCAGACCAACCAATTATTAACTTATCTGCTAGCCCATAAGACCTACATCAATATGGATTCGCTCCTCGAGCCCAATAATGTAGTGAGCAGATGTACTCAAAGCCAATAGAGAAGAGGATAGGAACCATTAAGCCATTCTCCATTTTTCAAAACATGAAGATTTTGGAGTGTTAAATACTTTTCTAATTATATCATTAGGTTTTGTAGTTGCCTTTGAAGATTTGTATCCACTTACACTGCATGGATCTAGATTTATGGTGAGGTGTTCTTATGTGTGATTAGATGTCATTTATAAATGTGTACATGCTAAGATGTATACATCAATGGATTTGTCAATAATGGAACACTAGGAGAATGATTACTGTCCATTTGCTATATCTAACAATCCTTTTAGATGATACCTTATTTTGTAAATTTTGAATTGCTTAAGGAAACTAAATGAGATTTTCATATGCATGCATACCATTTTGGGTTACAATGATGCGGCTGTGTTTACAATTGCATAGGTGTTATTCTTATTATTCTACACACTTGCCATTGCTACTTATATATATTTTATCATGTGTCATTGCTTAATTACTGGCTCAGTGCTGTTCACGTGATATATTATTTGATTTTCATCATGCAACTACCATCACTATCGAGTCTATCATGTGCTATGCTTTCCATTACATGGCCCTTATGCTTGTCATGGGATTGGCAGCACTATAATCAGATTAAACATCAAAATACCTAGAAAGAAAGAGGAAGGGAGAACCTAATAGACTTTTGAATTGTTACCTCTTAAAGGAAAGGACCTAGATATGCCAGTGTACTCTTAAGTAGTATTACAAGTTTGAAAAACAGAATTCTCTAGGAGTTTGAACCCTCCTTCCATATTATGAGTCTTTAAGGCTCCTAAGACCACATATGGGTGGATGTTCTCCATAGACCATCTAGACATACATAGCATGCCATTAATGACATTGTCCCTACCATGAAACAAATGCTAGGTTGTTGGTGATTATCTTCTAATAATTTTGGACAAGCCTCAATGCATATCTTTTACCATAGGCTACAAATGAGGGTTGTAATCGAGTATATTCATCTAGATGTCCCCCTATATGATAGTACTGCGGGTCTGTGTGTTTTAAAAAAACATAAATATGACATTAACCGCGATGTAAGACCCATAAGAGCTGATATAGACACTTAAATTTGTTATGAGGTGGGTCATTCATGTGTGCATTGATGAATTACTGAGTGAATGAAATGTTATTGTTCTCATAGCTCAGAGTATGAGAGACTCATCGGCTTAGTTGAGTTATGTGGTTGGCTGTGTCATATGGTTATGAAGTCATCATTTGAGCTGCATGCCTATCATCCCCTCATATGGTAGAGTTAATGTTCAATTGCCTGTATATATAATAACATGTTCTTGTGGCAAAAGGGATTGGTATTCATGTGTTTACCTTTGTAGCTTCTATGCTTAATAAGATGGCATACTAGTGCACTCGTTATTGTAATTGAATTCTTGGCTCTATACTCATTAGAGAAGTTAGGTTAGCCGATGGTTGGCATGGTTCGTAGGGGTATGCACCCTAAGTTTTAGGTATTGTATAGTACTTTCAGTGGGAAACTCTTGAGTTGTGCTTTTGTTGGCCGTTATGCATATTGCCATTATTGCTTGATTATATTCTGGTCATTTTTCGTGGACAATTCCCATACTAGTCATTTTGGCTACTATGTTGACATGATATCATTCTCCTACCCTAGGAAATCGCATTCGCATGTCTATATGCCTACATGTGAGCATCTCCTAGAAACATGATAATACGCTCGACGTATTCATAGTCATAACGAAGTTTATATTGATAATTGAGTTATGAATATGATTGTCTATGTTTTTAATTAAAGTATACAACATGATGCGACTTATTTGTGCTGGGATATATGCTTTTGATATTCTACTAGAGTTACAAAGATCTTAGTGTCGTGTCTATGAACATGCCAGAGGTTTTCCGTTTACATAATTGCAGATATAAATATAATATGAGGCATTAGCCTAGAAACTCCAAGTAACTATCGTGGTAACTCTATGCTATTTGCCATGTCGTATTCCATAAACCATCATAACTAGATGCCGTCTCAGTGACAACCTTCATCTAAAATATTGTATTCAAGTCAGTAGTCACACTATAAATGTATCGTTGAATATAGGGACTTTATGCTAACCCAACCTCCACCTGCGAGCAACCTTACCACCCCCTTTAAATAATTTGTGTGCAAGAGATACTTGGAACCTTCCTTGCCCATTGGTATGGATTCCTATTAGATCATTTTTCCCATATTATTTTCTCTTTTGTTAATTACTAATTTTGTGCATTATCCCCAGTAATTTGCATGTCATATCCTTGTAATGTTGCTTGTTGATTTTATTTGATGTCAATACGACTTTGGATGTTGTTTGGAGTGCCTTCATTTTTAATGCGATGCTATGTGATGCTATATAATGTCTTTATTACTCTGTTGGGAAATGGAAGCTCCTTGGTTGATTGACTTGATTCTAAAATAATTCAATTTCTTCATGCTTTCAAATGAACTTAACTTAGTTGTTTGCCTTGATATAACCTTGATTTGCTCTGGTTGAGTTGCGACACATGACAAGCCCATAAAACTAACTCATATTGTATCATTTACGTAGAATTATTGGTCATTATGCTGGTGTTGCTTGGATATAAGTCGGAAGTTTTCGATATGGTTATTCTTCCCAACTCAGTTGGCCCTTTTCTATGAGATTTGCCCTCAGCACCTTGATAGAGCAAGCAGACGCTTGAAGAGGACTGATGAGGAGGAGACTGGATACGAGAAAATTTTTTCCCTTGGTTTGATTTGGAAGTTATGCTTGATTGTAAAGTAATATTTTGCATTATGTTGTGAGTTTGTGTGGTTTGTGCTATTTTTGCGCGAATCTCATCTTCTATTAAACCATGGACTTTAGAATTTTGAGGATGAAATTATTTAAGGGAGGGAGAGTGCAATAGCCAAGAAATTTAATGCAGGCCTAATTACTAAGTTACAATTCTAGTAGCTATGTTTTATTACATTAGCCATGTTAGGCCAAATTATGCGTGTTAATTACATATATTAATCCATATGAATGAATTTCATAATTTTCTTATGGATTACGTAAAATTTGCAAGTTAGTTAAAATTATGCCCAGTACATTGTTATGCAAGATTAACGAAGTTAAATTGGTCTATTAAGTGTCAGAATCAATTGGACTATGGTGTATTTGAGCCCGAACATATTTTAGGCTAGTAGCCAAAAAAAAAAAAAAATGAAAGCAGAGGGTTGTAGCCCTTTTCCTTTATGAGAGTTAGAGCAGGGGCTACATGCTTCTCCTGCCCTCAACCCCAGCTCGAAAGATAGAGAAAGAGGGAAAAAGAGATCGACGGAGAGTGAGGATGCCAACGGTGGCGTCAACCAATGCGTGACAAGCGGTCAAACCCCAACTGGTGTCATGCGAGACTGACAAGAATGTGTGAGAGAGGAGCTAGCACAACTTGTTAGCACTGCTGCTACCACTGGCAGTTGGGTTTGGATCCAGTGATGATGGTGGGACTACGGGTGAAGTGGGGCTGAATAGTAGTAGCATACATTAGAGGAAGGGTTCGTGAACACCACTCGAGATGGGGGAAACAAGACTCAAACTCAGCCCGAAATTATCCATTACACCCATCAATTGGGCCCTTTAGTATGGAATAAGGTAGGTGAATTTTGATTCCTAAAATCAATGGCTATTTTGCAAAGAATTTTCGATATATTCATGAATGCTTGATTCTATTTTTGAGTCAGAATTTTATTAAATTAAGAGTTCCTGAGAAGATGGTGGATTGATGGGGTTGACTAAGGCTAATTAGGTTAAAATTAGGATTAGTTGAGAATTATTTATGGACGGTCCCGTGAGGAGTGAATTCGGTTGTGTGATAGAGTGGCAAATTTAAGAAGTGCATTGTTATGCTTTGATGTTGTGTTATCACTTGCTAATTGCCAGGACTTGTTTATAACATGCTGCCCAATTGAATGTGTGTTTCTTTTAATGTGTGGTTCATGTTTGCTCTGTTTTACGCTGGAGTGTAGCAGGGACACAGGAAGTCAACTGAAGAGTTCAGTGAATCGGTTTAGTGTTAGATCGGGTTCGCGAACTGAGCAGTGGCTTGCTTGTACGTGTATTTACTCTAGCTAAACCATATTTGCCTTCTTAGTCTCTTCTCAAATCTTGATCTATTGTTGTACCTAAAATAGAACAATAATAATTTCGCTGAACGGTTTAGCTGAACTGTTTAGGCTCATTGTTCAGGTAGTTGAACCATCGACCAAACACTAAAACGTTGCTCTTGAATTAATAAAGTGTTGTCTAAAGACTGAGAGTTTGTTTTAATTAATTTATCCATGTAAACTTAAAATGAATTTAGCTGATCTGAAGCATATGGCTGATTTACAGAACCAAACTGCTAAAGTTCTTATAAGTGAAACTATTTATGAGTACGTTGCAAACTAGCAGCTTCTGAAACACGTTTTCAGAGCCCTTTTATGTGAAACTGGAAGTTTACTTGGTCGTTTATCCATTTATAAGCGTGCTTTTCCAAATTGAGTGGCTAAATGCTTTTTATAAGTCAACTTGATGTCATTAAGGAATTTTAACCTTCATGGGAATGGAACTGCCATTGTTGTGATACAATAGGGATTTCAATACAAAGTGTGTTGAAAGTGAGACACATATGGAATGTTATAGGCAAGGAGTATAGTGCTAATTGTTTGGACATAGTTTAGGGAGAAGATCCGGTATGTGGGTACCCTAATTTTAGGCAAGAATTGGAACCCTAGAAGACTGTAGCGAGCGTAAAAGTCCAGTGACTATGACAGACCCTGAGGATAGTATGAGTCGTGATTTATGAGACTCATATGAAGATAGCACTAGCATGTGAATCCAATGTCCAGAAAGTGATTTCTCACTTATTATGAGTTGAAAACTCATCGTTTGAGCACCACGCTAGAGCAAATATTTGAAAAACTCCATGTACTCTTCAAAAAGGCTTTCGTTAAATATCACAAATAAGCTTCCTGTGAAGAAATTGTTTTATAAGTGGTTAATTTGGTTTAAGTAAGGGTACTAGTTTTTTTAATGCGATAAATCCCATTTTCTTGCTAAAGGAACTCCAACCAGTAACTATAACTCAACTCTTTGAAGTTAAGTGCTTATGTGTGAATCGAATGGAGTACTATCCTCAATGCCTAGGATTTACCATGAGTCAGCTTGCTATAGGGTCATGTATGCCTGTCATGTGATATAAAGTAAGTGTTATGTGTGGCTGTCATTGCTAAAATATAACATTTATAGGTTAATCAACATAAAGGCTTCCGTTCATTGAATTATGAAACGAAAAAGACGCCTTATGAATTCCAAGGGTTATTAACATATTATTGGATATGAAGGGCCTTGTTTGTTTAATATGTGATATTAAATATTAATTTATGTGTGACTGCTACTTGATTGTACGCAACTGTTTTTTATTCTTGGGGTGCAGAATCATTCACTGAGCATGTGGTAGCTCATCCCCTCTCTATTCCATTTTCCCCCTGGTTAGTGAAAAGACAGGTAAAAGTCAGTTCACGTAAGTGGAGTTGGAACCTCTCCATTTGCTTGAAAAGGAGTCATACACATATAAACCTAGACTAATGAGTTTAGTGATGTAATGTAATGTATTCATAAGTTTTTGAACATAAGTAAAGCATATTGGTTCATGTATTATACATTGTCTAGCGGTCACTCTAAATGGCCATGCGGGCCAACCATCAAAATAGTAGGTCATTTTTGGTTTGGTTGAAGTTAATTATTTTTGGGATGCACACCCAAGTGCTCAGTGTGAGTAATCCATTGAGTTGTTTCTTTTAATCTTTCTGTTACTAAGTTTTATAGTTTGTGTACTCCGGGCGTATGGCCTGTGGAGTTGTGATCTCCAGCGTGTAGATGTCGAGCTTGCTAGACATATTCTTTGCATTTTTATTGTTACTGGTACCTAATGTAAGGCTGTAAGGCTAAGCTGTGGTCAGTTCTAAGGCAGAACTCTATCTATTTCATTTCAAAATTTTAGAAATCATAAACATCGCTAGCCCTAGGGTGTGGGGTTGTTACATATAGCAACTCCTCTGAAGGTCATTTCTCTTCAATGTCACCTCCCACTTACTAAGTCGGCATTTTAAATACTTAGCCTTCATCCTACTTAACCTAAAACCTTTAGCCTCTAGAGTATTTCTCCACCACCCGAACGCGTTGTTAACCCCTTCCCTACTCTATTCGCTTAGGATTATGTCATCGGCAAACAGCATAAACCACAGTACGTCAGCTAGAATCCTTCAACTGACTCAGCAATTACCATTTATGAAGTCCAATGTCTATAGGAAAGTCATTTGTATCTCCCCTAGGGTCCTAAATCTAGTCCTTAATCCCTCATACATATCTTTAGGAAGTCCAATATAAGCAATTGCCATGCTTTTCTCTCTAAGCACCTCTATAATACGTACCTAGGTACTCAATCATATGCTTTCTCTAAGTTAATGAACACCATGTGGAGGTCCTTTTTCTTATCCTTGAAGAATTCCAAGAGCTTCGTATGAGCTAAATGGCTTCTATAGTCAACCTTGCAGGCATAAAACCAAACTAGTTCTCTGCAATCTTTGTATCCTCCCTCAGCCTTCTCTCAATCACCCTTTTCCACAACTTCATTGTGTGGATAAGCAATTTTATACCTCTACAGTTGTTACAGTTTTGAATATCGTCCATGTTCTGGTAAAGAGGGATAACTTTACTAAATCTTTATTTATGAGGCATTTTTATTGTCCTAAATAGAGTATTAAAAAGGACTGTTAGCCACTCAAAGCCTTCCTCACCCAAACAGTTGCATATTTCCATAGGGATACCATCAGGGCAAATTCACTGCTAGGCTTTATCTTTCTTAATACGTCCTTAATCTCCTCTTATGGAGATATGATGAGAGGGGCTAGAGTTTTCTTGCTCCTCTCGACCCGTTTTCTCTCTACGTTATGGGCTGTCTAACCTTTCCCATCAAAGACGTTGCAGAAATTACTTTGCCATCTTGCCTTATCTGTGGTGTACTAGATTAAAACCCTACTGTCTTCATCTTTAATAAATCTCATGATACCTATGTATCTTGTTATTCTTCCCCTAGCCCTTGCGAGCTTAAAGACTTGCTTTTGACCCTCCTTTGAATCTAGTCTCTGATATAACTTTTTATACGGATTAATTTTTTACTACGGTGACTGCACTCTTAGCTTCCCTTTTTGCAACTTTGCACTGCACTTTCGTAACATCTTTTTCGTCCTCTATTCCATTACTTATTAGAGCCTTGTATGCCTCTTGTTTCATGTTAACTTTCCCTTTCACCTTTTCATTACCACCAAGCTCCCTTAAATCTCCTAGTCCCCCATTAGAGACCCCTAAAATTTCCTTAGGTGACCTCCATGTACACTTGGCCATCTTTCCTCACATTTTGTCTATATCCCCTGGTGGTTTCAAAAAAAAATTTGTTTTGATCTTTTTAGATAGCTTATCGCCATCTTTTCGATTAGATACAACCATTTAACTTCACACTCCTCTACTCTTTTCTTCTTCCTCCTCAAATGTTTACTCTCGACATCCATGACCAATAACCTATGTTCTGTCATCAAGCACTCACTTGGTATAACTTTAGAGTCTTTATACACCATTCTATTAGTCGCCCTTATAAAAAAGAAATCAAAATGGGCCCTAGTGTCACTGCTGCTGAAAGTCACCACGTGTTCTTCCTTTTTCTTGAAATATGAATTAACAATTGATAGATCGTATGCAACTGCAAAGTCCAAAATGGACACCTCACCACAATTGCTCCCCTCGTAGCTGAAACCTCCGTGTATCGTCCCATACCTAACTACCTTACTTCCCATATGCTATTAAAATCACCTCTAACAAAAAGTTCCTCTGAAAGCTTTATACATTGGATAACCTCGTCTAATTCCTTGAATAACGTCTACCTATAATCCTATTTGAGGCAGGTAGGCACATACCACATTGATAATCTTTTGACCCACCATCAACTTGATAGACATAATGCGATCACTATTGTGCCTCACCTTAATGACTTGCTCCACTAACCCCTTCTCGACTAAAATGTCAATACCATTTTTGGCTCTATGAAACCTAGAATATCAAGGCTTATATCCATCAATCTCGGTTTCTTTAGCACCCACCTACTTAGTTTCTTGAATATAACTTACGTTAATTTTACGTCTGTGCAAAATCTTAACTAATTTTATAGACTTTGCTACAAGAGTTAAAATATTTCAAGATGTAAAACACATCCTATTAATCTTATTACTCATCCAAACCCCTTCCCCCCTTGGAGGATAGACACTGACTGCTACATTATTTGCCATATTAGAGAAGGGTGTTGAAAAAACTAAATCAATAGAAAACAAATAGCAATAATAAAAGTCACAGACTAACGATAATATTAAGGAACCTAAAAGTATTTAATAACAACCACAACACCAATAATAATAATGGCAATAAGTGACAATAACAACCACAACACTAATAATGATAATAATAATAATGCTAATAATAATAATATTAATAAGAATAATAGTAGCAAAATAATTGATAAACTGAAAATGGCAAAGTTGACTAATGAAAAAGAAAGAATATAACATTCAAGGAGTAGTTATTGATTAACTAGAAGAGCAAGCCACAACATGTTTTGAAGAAAGTAACGGGTTGACTAATGTGAAAAGAACTAAGGAGCAGTCTTGATGAACTAGAAGAGTTGGGTATACCACGATTTGCAGAAATAAAAAGAATTGAGTAATATGAGGACGACTACAATAAATCACTAATCGTGAAACTAAACAAATGGCTTGAGAAGGTGGTAAACTATCTTGGCGCACAATTGACTTTGCATGATCCAAAAAAAAGGGCAAACAATAATGCACATATAATCAAGGGTGTTAGGAAGAGAATAACAAATTTTAAAAAGGGGCGCACAAGGATAGAGACATAGAAGTATATGCCTGATTGAAAAAATAACACAAGAAATGAAGAATACCAACCAGTAATCTCAAATTATTTGCACTGAAGACAACCAACTTAAATCGAATAATGTATGCCCCAGAGATAAACTATACATAGAAAGTATTAAGTTGGGATTTTGGGGAATATTAGTCAAAGTTAATCTATATAAAATACACTACTAGGCCAAACAATTAAATGAATTTGCTACAAAGGACAAAGAAATAAATAGTTCAATGGAACAAAACAAATTAAGTTGGAAGAAGCACCCAAACCCCCCAAAAAGCGAATGAAATAGAGAAAAAAAGCGGGCCTCGTAACGAAAGAGGGAAGGGTTCTTCGCTGAAATTCACTACAATGACAAGTGCGCAAAAACAACTGAAAACTTCTAGCTAGTCAACCCAAAGCAATGGGGAAGAATATTCTGCATAAAGTGGGAAGAAGGTGACAGATTTAGAGATGCCGAATTGGGTAATCGGGTACCCAGAATGCTCAAGGGGTCTAATATGGCAACAACCCTAAAAATACAGCAAGAAGGTGGAATTTGACTTACCTCAAATGTTGGAGAAATTAAAAAAAAGAATCAATCTAGGGTTACTTAGAGACTTCAAGGCAAGTGGTGCACTCTTTTCCTAAAGACTTTGATCACCCCTAATTGTGCATCAGGGTTTGCTTATTGCATCTTTAGGATATAAAGAAGTCTCCCTGTCTGTGTTGCACACACGAAAATAGGCCTTATGAGCCTTAGAACATATTAGAAATTCAGAGGGAAGGTTGCTAAGAACAATTTTTGGGATGGATCAGATCACATTACTCATCCTCTATTTATAAAGCATATGGTATCTTTTCAAGAGACATGCACCTTTTCATGAGATGAAATCTCATCCATTGATTTTAGTGTTGTTAACAGCAAAATTACTAATTATATTCAATCATAAAAAAATATTATTTATTGGATGCCTTTTACCAAAAGCCATGGTTTGCATTGGCATCCTCTGGAGCATTTAATTAATGCCAAATAATAATAATAAAATCATGTCTCTTATAAATTTCTATTTTTATGAAAATTAGTCCAAGATCTCCCCCCATTTTTGTAATAAATAGGGTAACGAATTTCTAGAGGTCTTTATGCATTAAAAGAGGTATCTTGCAATTGAACCACTATCTTAGTTACTTATCTATTAAATATTCAGGTTTATGTGGTAGACTACGCTTTGAACCAATATACCTCTCTGAATACTTGCATCTAAGTCACGCACAAGACTTTCATCCCAGAATCACCAAGTAATCCTAACACTGTTGAAAGGCCATGTATATTGTATCCATTCATTAGCATGTCAAAGCCAAATCCATTAGACTCTGCCAAGTAGGCCTTGCTTAAATGTTCATATCGGTGAACCATTACAATATCCTGTAAATATTATAACATAAGAGCTTCTGAATTAAAGAAATAAGATTTCATTTTCATTAACTTGATAAATGCTTACATTTACACCCAGGCATACCTGGGGGCCTAAAAGTAATTTATCAAAGTTAACCACTTATTTCTAAAAATTCTAAAAGTTCATCATGTAAGGCTCATTAATAGCCTTAGCTCACCCTCTAAAACTATATATGGGAATCTAGGCACCCTATTCATGGATGGGAAGTAAACAAGTGTTCGAACCATTCTTATGTACTTTGACTCATCGAACTTAAGACTGAATGGTTCCATCAAGCGTTAAGTTAGGTTTCCACCATAGAAGGTTTGGATATAGACTTTAACCCCATCTGTTTGGCTATTTTGATCACTAAATCCTTTGCAAGACCTTCCACTAATGGATCAAGTAGATTTTGTGCTGCATGCACAAAATCCATGGTGGTTTTAGTTGTAAAGACCCCTACCAAGAGTGAAAATCCATCCACTTGTGGAGGAATGACCTTCATTATTTGTTATCCAACTTGTACCTGAAAAACCTTCCAAAATATATGGATAACTGCAATAGTATAGTCCATAGTCAATAGATGACTTGAGGTATTTTAATACCCTCCTTACCACATGCCAATGACAAAAGCTATATTTAGCCATGTGTAAGACAATGCATACGTCAAGCATCCTATAACCCTAACATATTCAAGTTGAGGTACTAGTTCTCTAGTATTCTTTTCAAGTTTTAATCTTACGTCAAAAGGTGTAGAGACAGGTGTACAATCAAGATTGTTAAATTTCTTCAACACCTTTTCAATATAATGCGATTGACACAATATCAGTCCATTGTCAACCCTTACTATCATAATCCCTAAGATAACATCAACTTCTCTCAAATCTTTCATATTGATGTTTTGGGATAAAAATATTTTGGTATCCTCTACTTTCTCAAGACCTGCACAAAAATCAACACATCATCTACAAATAAGCAGATGATAACTCCTTTATCACTAGTAAATTTGGTCCAAACACACTTGTCGAAAACATTTATATGAAAACCATTTTCAAAGACAACCTCACTAAACTTTTGATTCCATTGTTTAGGGGCTTGGTTAAGTCCACACAAGGAGACAAACCTTGTGCTCTTGACCCAGCATAATAAACCCCCTGGGTTATCTCATACACCTCTTCATCAAGATCACCTTTTAAAAGTGTCGTATCGACATCCATTTGATGAATTACTAGATGATGCAAAGAGGCTAGTCCTAGGAACAATCTAATTGTAGAAGTTCTAGTAACCTATACATATGTATCAAACTAATCTATGCCATCCTTTTGGATATTCCACTTGGCTACTCACCTAGCCTCAAACTTAAGAATTAAACCATAAAGGTTCTTCTTTGTTTTAAACCTACATTTACATCTAATGGGTTTGTAACACCCCAAATTTCAAATGTCCACTACAAGAAATATTGCATCTACCCATGCTTAAATTTGCCTCCTTCCACACTTATATCCGTGGCAGGGCATATTTGTCACGCTTAAGGTAAGTGTGCATAGGGTATTAGTAGGGAAAAGTTTGCCACGCATAATAAGCGTGGTAGATAGTGCAGTAGCCACGCTTATATCTGTGGAAGACTACGTCATCTACCACGCTTATAGCTACAGGTAGATTTCCCTCGCTTGTATCTGTGGCCAGATTAACCATGGAGAGAAAAATTATTTTCACCATTCCCTCGCTTATAAAGTGTGGCGTTATCCATTTGATAACTAATTTTCAAAGGTTTTAAGTGGATAACTAATTTTGACGGAAAAATTTTTATATAAAAGAATAAAAAGTCCTTGTATTAAAAAAGTGCAAATAATTTATATTCTGTAACATATTATAATCATATACATACATATATATATATATATATATATATATATATATATATATATGTATGTATGTAGTATATATATATATATATATATATATATATATATGTGTGTATATATATATATACACACGCACACACACACACACACACATATATATATATATAGAGAGAGGAGGAGAGGAGAGAGAGAGAGAGAGAGAGAGAGAGAGAGGGTGAGGTAGAGGAAGTGAAGTAGAGAGAGAACATATATATTTGTTCATGATGTAAATGATACAAAAAGTATAACAACTTTATAACCATAAACAAATTGTAATTAATTAAGTTGCAAAATAACTAGTGTTCAACCACATGATGAAAAGTACAAAATTGAATTCAACATGCCTATAACGTATGCACCCACTATATAAAAGGTGAGTTTGTTTGAAATATACTCATATAACATTGAAATTGAATTGAATGAATTAGATAGTATAGAACTCCATAATTCCAAGTGAACACTTCACGAGCCCAATCTTGATATCTGATTTTGTGGCATGCTGCCCTTGGTTTCAACCTAAAATCACCAAGCCCATACATTAGAGTTAACTACAACAAACAACGCTACTAATAGAAGAACACTTCTAAAAAGATTGCAAGATGTAATATCTATCAACCTTCTAACTAGGTACTCCTGCTCTACAAACATTATGTAAGATTCTTTCTTTTTAGTAAATTTCCTGATTTTGAAAAAAATTTGGCAGAGTTTTGCCTAAAACTTGGCTATTTTCCTTTTACAACATGTCATAAATACAATAAAAAACTATTCAAATTCTCAACGACCACGTGTCGAAGCGAATCAACTCAACAGGTCACATGCCTGGAGTATCCAACACAAATTCAACCCATTACCATGAACAAATCCAAGAAACCAAACTAGCTATGATAAGGCATTTCAATGCACCATGCAAATCAAACAACTCATTACCATAAAACATGTAACAGCACCCATAGTCAGGATTGTCTTCTACTTTACTGATTAACTGAATTTATAAATGTAAGACAAGCCAGGAGGCAAGAAACATATGCAAAAAGTGGACAAGCTTTGCTTGATTGTACTACCTTTTTAACAACAGTATCCACATCATGCTTCTGGTTTCCACTAGCAGCAGTTGTAATAGTATCTACTTGGTTATTCACTGAAACACATAGTTAACAATTTGTGAGCACTGAACCTAAGTTTTTCCTTTACCTTTTCTTCTTTGAGACAAGCTCTAAAGGGCACAAGCTCTCAAGAACCACTATGTACCAAGAAAAGGGAAACCAAGGAAACACCCTTATGACAATAATCCAACAAAACTACTGCTTTTCATGTGATGTAAAGCTCAAAGGATTAAGCTTACAATCAAATGGAAGCAAAGGAAGGAGTAACGCACTTACAGTTTCTCTAAGAACTCGTAACTGAAATGGATGAATGAGGTACGACTAATCTTGAGTTTTGGATACAGAAACACCACCAAAACCAAAGTTAGGGCCCCTAAACCTGATTAAGATACAGAAATCACCACTTAAACAAGATTAGGACTAATCTTGATCACCACCTTAGCCGGCCTAGTTAAGGATAAGCAAGTGTAGTTTTCGGTTTTCAAGAGAAAGCTCTCTTTCCTTTCTTTCAAGTGTACGAAATCTGATTACAAAAGTGAAGAATATAAGCCCTTAAAGGTAAGCTACGAAGCAACCAAGCAGCTAAAGGCTAGGGAGTGAGGTTTCTTCACCATTAGGAAACCTCTTAAACTAGCTTAATACAGGGTTTTAGCTAACCCGTGTGTTTACAAAGTTAATCCTAGCTTAATCCTTATTAAATATATACATTCAGTTTATCTAATCTTTAGGATTAAAGCTAACTATGTAATTAAGCAAGTAATTAAGCCCTAAGCTGCTGTCGTGAAGTGAAGAAAAGTAGTGATGTGTGACTGGTTGCTTTTTACAATCTGGCTAGCTACTCACAAAGAAGCTGCCTTCTCTCATTCCTCCTCATTGGTTTGCTAGGTGGTTACTCAATGATCATGTCCAACTACCTTCTAGAAGCCTTATCATGCAGCTAGACAAGGATAGGACGTGAATAAAGCATGCAACCACCAAATAAACCAATCAGATATCAACCGTGCAGTAGCTGGCAGTTTTTAGGCTATGATTGGAGGCCACGTTTCTCATGTAAAATGTAGACATAAACTAGCTTGCCACATATGGTTGGAAAGTTCTAGAAGTCTTCTAGCTCTTCTAAGTGGAATTACTTAAGTTGGAGATCATTTGCCTACTGAAAAGATCAAATAACCTGGACTGGTCTGAACCAGTTTTCAGCCTGTACGGTTTGAAAGATTGACCTGGTTCTTCATCTTTTACTTGACTTGACTTAATTTTATCACTTGAAATAGGTAGCTAACATCTTGAAGACCCAAAATATGTAAAAATTCAGGACTTAAACCTCATGGAGGCCTAAGTAATTAGAAACATAAAATCGGGCTTAAAAGCTGTTTTAAACCCGTTTGCATCAGTTTGTGTTTGTTGAAAAAGGTGAGCCATCCTTTGGACTTGGCATTTTGTTCTCGGATGTTCTGGACTTGTTTGTTCATAGACAAGGTCTTGGCTTGGTAAGACTCCATCATCCTCCCCTTGTTGAAAAAATTTGATCCTCAAATCTGCTTGGGAATCGTCTAGATGGAAGGGGCTCAAATCTGCCACATTAAATGTGGCTGAAACTCCATATTCTCCTGGTAGATCAACCTTGTATGCATTGTCATTTATCTTTCCTTAGACCTCAAATAGACCTTCAACTCTTGGTATGAGTTTATTCTTCATTTTAGGAGGAAATCTTTCCTTCCTTAGGTGAATCCACACTAGGTCTCCACGTTGAAATACAATCGTTATCCTATGCTTGTTGACTTGGGCTTCATAGGATGCATTTGTCTTCTTAATTCTGGCCTTTACCAACTCATGGAGTTTCTAAATTTCTTCTACTCTTGCTGCTGCATCAGCACTTGGTTTCTAGTCTAAAGGCCGGGGAGTAAGATCAGTGGGACTTAAAGTATCAATCCTGTACACCACCTTGAAGGGAGAATGACTAGTAGCCTTGCTAGGAGCTTTGTTGTATGCAAACTCAGCATGTGGCAAGAGTAAATCCCAAACTTTGGCATGAGGTTTAATTAAAGCTCTTAGGAGTGTGCCTAAGGTTCGATTAGTTACCTCAGTTTGGCCATCAGTTTAGGGATGACAAGTGGTACTATACATCAATTTAGTACCAAGCTTCTTCAAAAAAATAATCCAAAAATAACTTAAAAACTTTGTATCCCTATCAGAAACAATGGACTTAGGGATACCATGTAATCTGGTTACCTCTTTGAAGTACAATTCTGCAATGTGTGTAGCATCATTGGTTTCGTTGCAAGGTATGAAGTGTGCCATCTTTGAAAATTTATACACCACCACAAATATAGAATCTTTGCCCCTTTGGGTTTTTGGCAAACCTAAAATGAAATCGATACTTACATCCACCCAAGGTAGAGTAGGTTCGGGAAGTCGAGTGTATAAACTGTGGGGTAAGGTGTGACTCTTGGCAGCTTAGCATGTTCCACACCTTCTTAGGATGTCTTGAACATCCTTCTCCATTCCTGGCCAGGAATAATGCTCCCTTAACATGGTTAAGGTCTTTGACTCACCAAAGAGTCCAGCCAAGGAACCACCATGAACTTCTCCCATTAAGAGCTCACGGGTACTACACTTAGCAATACACAGTCGTAGTCCCTTGAACAAATAGCCCTCTTGGACTAAGAAATCCCCCTACACAGAATACAAGTCCCCAAGGTCTTCACCTTTAGCATACAAACTTTTAAGATGCTCAAAACTAAGAACAAGAGTATCCAGCTGAAACAAAAGGAGATGTCTCCTTGATAATACATCTACATCTTGATTTAATCTTCCTAAGTTATGCATAATGGTGAAGTGGAATGACTAAAGGAACTCAACCTATTTAGCATGGCCTGAGTTTAACTTGTGTTGGCCTTGAATGTACTTCAAAGCTTCATGACCAGCATGTAATATGAACTCGCTAGCCACCAAGTAATGGCTCCAATGCTCTAAACACCGAACTATAGCATAGAATTTCTTGTCATAAGTGAAGTATTTTCTTCTTGAGTTACATAATTTCTCACTAAAGAAGCCTAATGGTTTACCTTCTTGAGTAAGAACACCGCCAATTCCCACTCCAGATGCATCATATTCAACTTCAAAGACTTCCTCAAAACACGGCAAGGCTAAGACCAATGCTTGAGTTAGTCTCTTCTTCACTTCTTCAAAGGCAGATTGTGCTTTGGGGGTCCATTTAAAGGATGTACCCTTAAGCACTTCAATCATGGGGGCCATTATGGTGATGAAGTTTCGAATAAACCTCCTATAAATGGAAGCTAACCCATGAAAACTTCGAACATCTTGTGTGCTTTGTGGTTGTGGCTAAAACCGTATTGCTTCTATCTTGCCTTCATCTGCCTCTATGCCTTCTTCAGAAACAATATATCCTTAGAATGTAACTTCTTATGTAAAGAAAGTGATGTAGATGTGGGGGGGTAAGTGAACCAAATCAAACTCCAACTCAAATAAGCCAAATTGGAAAGAGAAATGAAAGATGGATGAGATGGATGAAGAACTTCACTACACAAGAAAAAGGGATAGAACAAGATCTTGTAATTGAGATAATCCTTCACGGAGCCACTCAATGACTTGATCTTGGGCTAATTCTCTTGTCTTACCAAGGAATCACTCCAATTGGAAAAGATAGAGAACCTAGAACACCACTTGAATTAGCCAAATTCAAGATATAGAACTAGGAATTTTTGAGACACAAATGAGAATCACTCTCAAAGGTGCTTGTATTACTTTGGAAATCTCTTACAATGCTGAATGATTAGCTTCACATGCCCCTCCCCTTTTATAGACTCAGCAAAAGACAATCAAAAGACTCAAATAACTCCTAACAATTAAAACTAGCTAATGAAAAGTCTAAGAAAAATGAAAAGACACATCATAAAAGGGGGTGGGGGAGGTTACAAGGAATATTCTAGGATTTTTGCAGCTGATTACATCAATCTAGAAGCATCTAAAACGTGCACAATATCAGCCACACAAATATATGTAACCTAAGACTCTTCATATTCCCAGCATTAATCCTTGCAACTGCCTCAACTTCAACAGAGCATAACTTCCAGAATACTCGGCCAAATCACGCGTTCTTGGGCTTGTTAGAAAGCCCTGGAAGTCTATTTTCCAGAATGGGCTCATTTGCTCAATTTGGATAAGCGGTTTGAAAGTTATGGCCCAAACAATGCACCTATCTCAGACTGGACTGGATCAGCACAACGTATCTTTGAGTGATATTTTGCCCAATCAAATGATGTCCAAATTAAATAAAATTGGGCTTATTTTAAAGCTGACATCTTAAGCTTCAAAAGCACATGGGCCCTCAAGTTGTGGGTCCACTTGAGCTTGTCCAAAAGTGGTCACAAAAATCGGGTTCCGCAGGGATGAATTCGGCACCAAATTTCTAGCAAAGTTTAACCTCTTTTTGACCTCTCCATAGTGTCGTGAGTCTTTGAACTCACTTAAGAAGACCAAATAAGCACATTTCCATGCATGATCTTCTTTGACCCTTTTCTTCTTTGAAATTGGACTTGAATAAAAATGATGCATATGGAAATATGCATCATACTCCCCGGGTTGTTTTGAGTTTGTCCTCAAACTCAAAGGGTTGGCAAGCTTCTCACGAAGGGAGGCATGCTTATGAAATGGGAGCTCTTGTAGGAAGTGGTCAAAGGGCATCACCTCTAGAGAGATATAGAAGAGGGTGAGGGGAGGATGATAAAACGGGTCATATCTAGTGAGGAGAAGAGGCGGAAGTGGGAAATCTTTTTTGGGGGCAAGGGTTTGGGAAGGATGAATGAGGGTTAAGGCTTGTCGGTCCTTTTGTGGTTTGAAGGGTTGGGAAGGTTGAATGGGGGTTAAGGTGAATTCTTCTTGGGTCAAGAGTTGCTCAAACTTTTCAGCAACCCTACATGGCTTCATCACTTCAAGGTCTTTAACTACATGCTCTTCAATTCTTGGGGTTATGCTCAAATTCACCTCATTATCTTCTTGGCACCCTTCTTCGGTGAAGGATTGCTCAATTTCTTGCACAATCTCTTCTTGCTTCAACTCGGATCTTTGGGCCTCAAGTTCAAAGGTCTCTTCATCACCACAGTCACCAAAAACAAGAGGTAGGTCAACTAGGCTTGAAGCTTTTTCTCCAAGGATCTCTTCATCTTTGTTTGGCTTTTGAGAAACCTTCTCTAAGTGAAGTATTTCTTCTTTTTCAACCTTGAGTGCAATTTCTTCTTCAAGGCTTTCCTCCTGATCGTTCTCTTCTTCCACGGCTTTCCTTTCTTCCAAGGTAATGACCTCGTTATTTGGGCAATCCGTGGATAAGTGTCCAAGCCCTTGGCACTTGAGACACCTCCTAGGTTGTGGGGGAAAGATCATTTGTGGGGTTGGTTCTTTTTGTGGGGTGGAAGGGAATGAACCCGTGAGCTTAACGGAGATACTTTCTTTCATGGGCATGTAAGTGGATGGGTAAAAGGAACCCTTCAACTTACTACTCAATTTCTTCCAAGTTCTCACCTTTTCTTTTCCTTTCTTTTTTCGCTCAAACTTATATTTATTCCACCACTGAAGTGCACAACCTCTCAATCTTGAAATAACCACTTCGAACTTCTGTTGGTCATTAAGGATACAACAAGCAAAAACTCGTTCCACCTTAGATAACCAACCTGCGAACTCTTCCTTTTCGCCATGAAATTTTGGAATTGCAAAGCAAGCATATCCAATATCAATAAGAGCTAGTTCTTTCTCCAAGTTCTTTGAAGACGGCATGAAGGATGAGGTCTAGGGTTCTTCGTGGATTGATTTGAAACGTAAGTTGGCTGTGGCAAAGGTGGCACGGTCGTGCAAGGGGGCACGGTCAGGCCGTGCTATGCTTCGGCTGAAGAAAATGCAGAAAAGTAGAGTGGCACGGTCGTGCTTGGCGGCACGGGGGCACCGTGCTCCGTCTCGACTTGAAGATTCCTGGAAAAAGAATATGGCACGGTCGTGTGTTGTGGCACGGGGGCACCGTGCTGCTTCTCTGGTCTTCAAGACTTCGGATTGCCGGTTTGTGCCTCTTTTTTTTTTTTGTATTTTGGCTTTTTGGGATGTGTTTGGGTATGATGTGGGTCACTTAAAAGCCTTGGCTCTGATACCAATTGATGTAGATGTGGGGGGGCAAGTGAACCAAATCAAACTCCAACTCAAATAAGCCAAATTGGAAAGAGAAATGAAAGATGGATGAGATGGATGAAGAACTTCACTACACAAGAAAAAGGGATAGAACAAGATCTTGTAATTGAGATAATCCTTCACGGAGCCACTCAATGACTTGACCTTGGGCTAATTCTCTTGTCTTAACCAAGGAATCACTCCAATTGGAAAAGATAGAGAACCTAGAACACCACTTGAATTAGCCAAATTCAAGATATAGAACTAGGAATTTTTGAGACACAAATGAGAATCACTCTCAAAGGTGCTTGTATTACTTTGGAAATCTCTTACAATGCTGAATGATTAGCTTCACATGCCCCTCCCCTTTTATAGACTCAGCAAAAGACAATCAAAAGACTCAAATAACTCCTAACAATTAAAACTAGCTAATGAAAAGTCTAAGAAAAATGAAAAGACACATCATAAAAGGGGGTGGGGGAGGTTACAAGGAATATTCTAGGATTTTTGCAGCTGATTACATCAATCTAGAAGCATCTAAAACGTGCACAATATCAGCCACACAAATATATGTAACCTAAGACTCTTCATATTCCCAGCATTAATCCTTGCAACTGCCTCAACTTCAACAGAGCATAACTTCCAGAATACTCGGCCAAATCACGCGTTCTTGGGCTTGTTAGAAAGCCCTGGAAGTCTATTTTCCAGAATGGGCTCATTTGCTCAATTTGGATAAGCGGTTTGAAAGTTATGGCCCAAACAATGCACCTATCTCAGACTGGACTGGATCAGCACAACGTATCTTTGAGTGATATTTTGCCCAATCAAATGATGTCCAAATTAAATAAAATTGGGCTTATTTTAAAGCTGACATCTTAAGCTTCAAAAGCACATGGGCCCTCGAGTTGTGGGTCCACTTGAGCTTGTCCAAAAGTGGTCACAAAAATCGGGTTCCGCAGGGATGAATTCGGCACCAAATTTCTAGCAAAGTTTAACCTCTTTTTGACCTCTTCATAGTGTCGTGAGTCTTTGAACTCACTTAATAAGACCAAATAAGCACACTTCCAAGCATGATCTTCTTTGACCCTTTTCTTCTTTGAAATTGGAGTTGAATAAAAATGATGCATATGGAAATATGCATCATACATTTCTGAAGATTACCATACAACTTCTCACATTCCAGGACATGTATGATTTAATTGAGATGATCTTGATGTCCTTGCTCATCCTTGGAATAAATCAGAATGTCATCAAAGTAGACTACCACGAACTTGCCAATGTAAGGCTTGAATACTTGATTCATTAGCCTCATGAATGTACTAGGAGCATTAGAAAGACCAAATGGCATGACAAGCCACTCATATAAGCCACCTTTAGTCTTGAATGCTATTTTTCATTCATCTCCCTCACGGATTCTGATTTGGTAGTATCCACTTTTAACATCAATCTTTGAAAATACTTTTGAGCCATGTAATTCATCTAGCATATCTTCAAGTCTAGGTATAGGATACCTATACTTGATTGTGATTTTGTTTATGGCTCTGCTATCCACACACATTCGTTGGCTAACATCCTTTTTTGGAACCAATAAGGCAGGTACGGCACAAGGGCTTAAAGACTCATGTACAAGCCCTTTTGACATCACTTGTTCAACTTGCCTTTGAATCTCCATAGTTTCGTTTGGGTTTATCTTATAAGCTGGCTTATTTGGGAGAATTGAACCAAGAATGACATCAATGTGATGTTGGATATCTCTTTTAGAATGTAATCCCATGGGTATCTCCTCTGGAAACAAGTGATAGAAGTTTGTATGAGTGATTTGTCAATGGGGTGAGTAGGCATGAGTGATTCTGGTTCATCTTGGATGTTTAGTATCTACTCCTTAAAAGCCTTAAATTCATGATATGAGGCCTTTAAAAAAGGTTCACTAAATGATAGCAAACAACTAGAATGATCAAGCTTTTTTGTGGGTTTGTTTTTGAGGAGTTCGGATGGTGCTAATGGCTTTAAGGTATTCTTTTTTCCTCCCTTAGAAAAGGAGTATGTATTCTGAAAACCATCATACATTACCTTTCTATCACACAACCATGGCCTGCCTAGCAAAATATGGCATGCATCCATGGGTATAACATCACACCAAAGCCCATCTTGGTGACTCTTACCAATGGACAAGGAAATGAGACACCGTGAGTTGACTTGAAGTCTCTTGCTTTGGTTTAGCCATTGAATATTGTATGGATGGGGATGGGCCGTAGCTTTCAAGCCTAGTTTCTCAATCATGCTAAGAGAAACTACATTAGCATAGCTCCCACCATCAATTATCAAGGAACAAACCTTGTCTTGAATTGTGCACCTTGTATGAAAAATGTGTTCTCTTTGTTCATCTTTAGCACCTTTCTGGCCATTCAAGACTCTTCTCAAAGCCAACATTTCACCCTTATCAGCTACTTCTTCAACCTCCTCTAGGTTTTTTTCACTTTCACCTTCAATTTCCTCTTCTTTCTCTTGCTCATCCACGGCTCTCCATTAGGCCAAAGTAATAACCTTTCAGTTAGGACAGTCCGAGGCTATGTGGCCTAATCCCTGGCACTTGAAACACCTTCTAGCACTCATGGGATTAGGGTTAGGTCTGATTGGAGGTGTTTAGGCCTTTTGTGGAGTTGGGGTTCTTTGTGGATTGGAAGAAAATGGATTTGCAGGCTTAGGAGGTGGACTAGAACTCCCCTTGTTAAAGGGTGTGTTTCGGCTTACAGGTTTGGAAATTTGAGGTTTAAAGGACTGTCTAGCCTTCTTTTGCTATTCCACTTTGTGAGCTAGCATGTAAACCTCATCGAAAGAAGTATAAGCTTGCAATTTAACAACATTAGAATACCTACGATGAAGTCCTCCCAAGTATCTAACTATTATTTATTCTTCTGGTTCTTAAAGGTCACATTTAATCACAAGCCTTTTAAACTCTCTTGTATATTCTTCAACACTCATATTGCCTTGGTTTAGATTATTAAGTTGAGAGTAGCAATCTTACACATAAGTAGGCGGAAGAAACCTAGCCTTTCACTTAGATTTCATCTTTTCCCAAGTTCTAATTTTGGACTTCCGTTCTCTAACTCTTTTTGCACATAAGTTAGTCCACCAACGAGAAGCATACTTACGTAGTCTCAAGGCCACCAATTTCACTTTCTTGTCCTCAGGAACGTCCTTGTATTCAAACACTCTTTCCATTGTGTGTAGCCAGTCCAAGAACTCTTCTGGATCAATCTTGCCTTCATATTCAAGAATTTCAACTCTAAAATCATTAGAGTTTGCTAGCATCCGTGGGTCTTGTCTGACCATTCTCACTAGTTCATCCTTACTAGATGAATCAAGAGTATGGCTAAACACTTGTTTTTGCCTCGGTGGTTCGGATTGGACAGGTTCTTCACACATCTTTTACTTTTGCTTCAGAAACGTACCTTCCTGTTTGCATAGGTACTCATTTTGAGCCTTCAATTATTGGTTAGAACTCTTGAGTTCTTGATTAGAAGAAGTAATCTCATGATTACTCTTCAAAACAGCATCAAGTTTCTCTTCTAAACTCAAACTAGTACTCATGTTGCAACAGGTTTAAGAGTAAACCAGAATTGGACTTGTGTTTGAGAAATGGGTTTGGGAATGATTCCAGAAGTGTGGGGAGTGTACCGGACCAGGGAGAAACTCAGCTCTGATACCAAATATGATGTAAGGCTTAAAGGACTAAGCTTACAATCAAATGGAAGCAAAGGAAGAAGTAAAGCACTCACGGTTTCTCCAAGAACCCGTGACTGGAATGGATGAATGAGATAAGACTAATCTTGAGTTTTGGATATAGAAACACCACTAAAACCAAGGTTAGGGCCCCTAAATGTGATTAAGATATAGAAATTAGCACTTAGACAAGATTAGGACTACACTTGATCACCACCTTAACCGGCCTAGTTAAGGATAAGCAAGTGTAGTATTCGGTTTTCAAGAGAAAGCTCTCTTTCTTTTCTTTCAAATGTATAAAATCTAATTACAAAAGTGAAAAACACATACCCTTAACCGTAACCTAGCAAGCAAACAAGTAGCTAAAGGCTAGGGAGTGAGGTTTCATCACAATTAGGAAACCTCTTAGGCCCTGTTTGGTGAGGAAAACTGGAATGGAACTTGAAACCCGAGGGTTCAAGTTCCTTTCCTTATTGTTTGGTGAGTGTTTTAAAGGAAAGGAACTTGATACCCCCAGGTTTCAAGTTCCCCTCCAATCCTCAAGAACTTGAACCCCCCCATTTATGAGAGGTTTCAAGTTCTAAACCCTCAGGGTTCAACATTATTGTTGTTGTTGTTGTTGTTGTTATTATTATTATTATTATTATTATTATAATAATAATAATATAATAATTATTATTATTATAATATAGTAATCATTATTATTATAATAATAATTATTATTATTAGTATTATTATTATTATAATAATATAATAATTATGATTATTATTATATAATTATGATTATAATAAAAAATAATAATAATTATTATATTATAATTATAATAATAATTATTATTATTACTATAATAATAATATTATTATTATAATAATAATAATTATAATAATAATAATTATTATTATTATAATATAATAATTATGATTATTATTATATAATTATAATTATAAAAAAATAATAATTATTATACTATAATAATTATAATAATTTTTATTATTACTATTATTATTATAATATAATAATTATTATTATAATATAATTATTATTATTATTATTATTATTATTATTATTATTATTATTACTATTATTGTTATTATTATATAATAATTATGATTATTATTACATAATTATAATTATAATAAAAAATAATTATTATTATTATACTGTAATTATAATAATAATAATTATTATTATTATAATATAATAATTATGATTATTATTATATAATTATAATTGTTATAAAAAAATTATTATTATACTATAATAATTATAATAATAATAATAATTATTATTACTATAATAATAATAATAATATTATTATTATTATTATTATGGTTATAATTATAATTACAATTACAATTATAATTATACTAATCATTATATAATAATTATTAGTATTATTGTAATTATTATTATTATAGTAATTATTATTGTTATTATAGTAAATATTATTATTATTATAAATATTCATACTTGCATATAATATTTTCAAAATAAAAACAAAGTTGATTCCATTCCAAAACTGCTCACCAAACAGCAACCAGTGAGATCTGATTCCATTCCAGTTTTCATCAAACAATTGGGTTCAGGATTCAAGTTCCATACCCAACCCCCCAGAATTCAAGTCCTGATTCCATTCCATTCCAGTTTGCCTCACCAAACAGGGCCTTAAACTAGTTTAATATACGGTTTTGGCTAACCCATGTGTTTACAAAGTTAATCCCAGCTTAATCCTTGTTAAGTACATGCATTCACTTTATCTAATGATGTACCTGCTGAGGGTTCAAGCCAAAACTCAAATTAAGAGTGAAAGCTTAAAATCAAGGAAGAATGCAATCAAGAAAAAAACCAAGGAAAGTCGCACGTTAGGGGCTGTTTGTGAAGCAGCAACAACGTGAGGTGGGGATGGGATTTAGAATCAAGGGATTCTGAATGGGATAAGGAAAAGAAACTTGATGTATCTTCAAGGGATTAATTGCAAACTCAAACAAGAATTCAATGTAAACTGAAAACTAGCAAAGTGCACTTGAAACCCGTGAGGAATATCAAGGTAGATGGATAGTTCAAAACTGATGTTTGGATACAGAAACACCACCAAACACTAGTTTAGGGCCCTTAACTTTAATTAGGATACAAAAACACCACCTAATTAAGAGTTAAGACTTTATTTGGACACCACCTTAATCGGCCTAATTAAGGATAAGCAAGTTAAGCGTTTAAAGGAAACTCAAGACACAAAGTCTTTCTCTTAAATTCGAAATTCAAATATGATGTATCTCAAAATGAACAACTAAGGCACATTAAATAGGCCTTCAGAAAACATGAAATGAGCTTTCCTTCTAAGCTAGGAAAGTCATTAAGCTAACCTAAGCTAATTAGTACATGGTTTGAGCTTAAGCATGACTAATCCAAAAGTTTAAGGCACAAAATACATGTTTAAGCTTTCAAAGACCTTTCCTAAGTATTAAGTAACTTAGGTGACTCATTTTCCTCACTAGGAAGGTAAGTTTCACATGGCTGCCACCTCAAAGGTTGATGAATGCATGGCTGCCATGTAGAGTGAGTGTGGCCGGTTCATAGCTTGCCAAGTGTCGCCTTCTTCTTGCTTCCACGTGTCTCACTCCTATGTGGCTGAGTGGCAGCTTACCAAGAAGCTCAAGGTGACCAAGTAGGCAAGCACACACCTCTCACAAACCCATCTCGGACGGAAACCACCGAGCTAAGTAACCGGGTGTGTAGGTACCGGTTTCTGCCTTGTTTTGTGCTTCATGTTTGACAGCTCAAATGCTGAGTAATTTGAGATTTCTTTACATGGAAGGAAACCTTAAGATGTTTAGTTTACTCTTCTTCTTGAATCAAAGCATTTGGATGTCATTTGCCCCTTGAAATAGGCTGAATATTCGAACCGTGCAGAATCTGGTCCAAAACAGCATAGGACTGAAAATGAGCTGATTTAGCCAACCACTTGAATTCCAAATCAGATGATTCCAATTGGAATTGAAATTAGACATCTTGGCGATTCCAAAAATGTATAATTTCAAGACTTAAGCCATCATATAGCGTAAGTTATGAGTTAATCAATACCGTGCTTATTCTGGTCCTGCTGGGCAGTTTTGACACCTTGGGTTTAATTGCTCATTTGAACGACCAAATGAAGTCCAAATTGAATGAAACTTGATTTGTTGGAAAGCTAACATCTTGAAATTCAAATCCATCAAAAAAATTAGACTTAAACCCTTAGCATGTTTGAGTAATTAAGCACACAAAAATGGGTTAGCTGCTGGAATTAACCCTTGCCCTGCAGTTTCAATGTTTAAACAAAACTTGGATGATTTATTCATCCTTAATCTAACATATTGAGCTTACCCAATAGATTTGATTCTTTTTAAAACAAAAGGGATGGAGGGATTTCTATCATACTCCCCTTGTTAAAAATGATTTGCCCTCAAATCATATTAGGTAAAGAACTCCTCTTCTTTCTTCATTTCTGGCTGAAATAAAATCAACCATGAAAACAAGTCTCTTTTGAACTTAGAGACTCTCTTCTTTCCTTTCCCCTTACTGGTTTGAATGGTGGACATAGGGGACTCTCTGATTTTGCTTTGAACCACTTCTTTAAGTACTCTTAATTCAGAATTAGGAGCATTAAGTAAAGGTTCTGAAATGGGTTGTTAGAAATTGTATTTGAGTGTTTTGGGTGCGGGTGGAGTGGAAAAAAAGGATGGTGGTTCTTGAAAAGTGGTGGGAAGGCCGAGATGCTCATGGCTTCTAGGTGGATGGTGGGTGTCCAGGGGGAGCATGGAGCCTTCATCAGCTTCTACCATGACTTCTTCAAGATCATCTCCGTCATGGTCTTCAACTTTCTCTTCTGATTGAACCTCTTCTATGGCCTTCTATTCAGCTAGGATGACATTTCTTAGGTTGGGACATTCGAATGCTAAGTGACCAAATCCTTGGCACTTAAAACATTTTCGAGCTCCTTTAGGAAGGGGTCTTTGTGTGGGTGGTGGGAAAAGGTTCTTTGGTGGAGTTGGGCTTTTTTGTGGAGTGGAAGGGAATGAACTTGTGAGCTTAGTGGAGATACTTTCTTTCATAGGCATGTAAATTGATGGACAAAAGGAATCCTTCAACTTACTACTTAATTTCTTCCAAGTTCTTACCTTCGCTTTTCCTTTCTTTTTTCACTCAAACTTGTAATTATTCCACCACTGAAGTGCACAACCTCTCAATCTTAAAATAACCACTTTGAACTTCTCTTGGTCACTAAGGATACAAGAAGCAAAAACTCGTTCCACCGTAGATAACCAACCTGTGAACTCTTCCTTTTGACCACGAAATTTTGGAATTGCAAAGCAAGCATATCCAATATCAATAAAAGCTAGTTCTTTCTCCAAGTTCATTGAAGATGGCATGAAGGATGAGGTCTAGGGTTCTTTGTGGATTGATTTAAAACGTAAGTAGGCTGTTTGTGTTTGGATTTAATTTGGGAGCGTGGGGTTCAGGCAAGGATCTGAACTTGCTCTGATACCAAAAATGATGTACCTGGCGAGGGTTCAAGGCAAAACTCAAATTAAGAGTGAAAGCTTAAAACCAAGGAAGAATACAATCAAGAAGAAAACCAAGGAAAGTGGCACGTTAGGGGCTGTTTGTGAGGCAGCAACAACGTGAGGTGGGGATGGGATTTAGAGTCAAGGGATTCTAAATAGGAAAAGGAAAAGAAACTTGATGTATCTTCAAGGGATTAATTGCAAACTTAAACAAGAATTCAATGTAAACTGAAAACTAGCAAAGTGCACTTGAAACCCGTGAGGGATATCAAGGTAGATGGATAGTTCAAAACTGATGTTTGGATACAGAAATACCACCAAACACTAGTTTAGGGCCCTTAACTTTAATTAGGATACAGAAACACCACCTAATTAAGAGTTAGGACTTTACTCAGACACCACCTTAATCGGCCTAATTAAGGATAAGCAAGTTAAATGTTTAAAGGAAACTCAAGACACAAAGTCTTTCTCTTAAATTCGAAATTCAAATCTGATGTATCTCAAAATGAACAACTAAGGCACTTTAAATAGGCCTTCAAAAAACACGAAATGAGCTTTCCTTCTAAGCTAGGAAAGTGATTAAGCTAACCTAAGCTAATTAGTACACGGTTTGAGCTTAAGCATGACTAATCCGAAAGTTTAAGGCACAAAATACATGTTTAAGCTTTCAAAGACCTTTCCTAAGTATTAAGTAACTTAGGTGACTCATTTTCCTCACTAGGAAGGTAAGTTTCACACGTCTGCCACCTCAAAAGGTTGATGAATGCATGGCTGCCATGTAGAGTGAGTGTGGTCGGCTCATAGCTTGTCAGGTGTCGCCTTCTTCCTGCTTCCACGTGTCTCACTCCTATGCAGCTGAGTGGCAACTTACCAAGCAGCTCAAGGTGACCAAGTAGGCAAGTACACACCTCTAACAAACCCATCTAGGAGGGAAAACCACCTACCTAAGTAACTAGGTGTCTAGGTGCCGGTTTCTGCCTTGTCTTGTGCTTCATATTTGACACCTCAAATGCTGAGTAATTTGAGCTTTCTTTACATGGAAGGAAACCTTAAGATGTCTAGTTTACCCTCCTTTTTAAATCAAAGCATTTGGACGTCATTGTCCCCTTGAAGTAGGCTGACTATTTGAACCGTTCAGAATCTGGTCCAAAACAGCATAGGACTGAAAATGAGCTGATTTAGCCAACCAATTGAATTCCAAATCAGATGATTCCAATTGGAATTGAAAGTAGACATCTTGGGGATTCCAAAAATGTATAATTTCAAGACCTAAGCCATCATATAGCTTATGTTATGAATTAATCAATACCGTGCTTATTCTAGTCCTGCTGGGCAGTTTTGACGCCTTGGGTTTAATTGCTGATTTGAACGACCAAATGAAGTCCAAATTGGATGAAACTTGATTTGTTGGAAAGCTAACATCTTGAACTTCAAATCCATCAAAAAACATTAGACTTAAACCCTTAGTATGTTTGAGTAATTAAGCACACAAAAACGGATTAGCTGCTGGAATTAACCCTTGCCCTGCAGTTTCAATGTTTAAACAAAACTTGGATGATTTATTCATCCTTAATCCAGCATATGGAGCTTACCTAATTGATTTGATTCTTTTTAAAACAAAAGATATGGAGGGATTTCCATCATCTAATCTTTAGGATTAAAGCAAATTATGTAATTAAGCAAGTAATTAAGCCTTAAGCTGCTATCTTGAAGTGAAGAAAAGTAGTGATGTGTGACTGGTTGCTTTTTGCAGTCCGGCTAGCCACTCACAAAGAAGTTGTCCTCTCTCCTTCCTCTTCATTGGTTTGCTGGGTGGTTACTCTATGATCATGTTCAACTACCTTCTAGAAGCATGATCATGGAACTAGACAAGGATTGGAAGTGAATAAGGCATGCAACCACCAAACGCACCAATCAGATATCAATCAGGCAGTAGCTGGTAGTTTTCAGGCTGTGATTAGAGGCCACATTTCTCATGAAAAATGTGGACATAAGCTGGCTTGGCACATATGGTTGGAATGCTCTGGAAGTCTTGTAACTCCTCCAAGTGGAATTATGCAATTTAGAGATCATTTGCTTGCTACAAAGAGCAAAATACCCGGACTAGTCTGAATCGATTTCCAGCCTGCACGGTTTGAAAGATTGACCTAGTTCTTCATCTTCCACTTGACTTAACTTGACTTTATCACCTAGACCAGGTAGCTAACATGTTGAAGACCCAAAATATGTAAAAATTTAGGACTTAAACCTCATAGAGGCCTAAGTAATCAAAAACACAAAACCAGGCTTAAAAACTATTTTGAACCTGTTTGCGTAAGTTTGTGTTTCTTGCAAACGGTGAGCTATCCTTTGGACTTGGGACCTTATTCTTAGACATTTTGGACTTATTTGATCATGGACATGGTCTTGGCTTGGTAGGACTCCATCATCATGGAAAGCTAAACCACAGTTCCGAAGTTTTGTGAATGCTTTATATCAGGTAATAAGTAGGGGATCTCACAAAATGCATGGACAACACTCTAGATTGAAGCTTTTATTTTACGTTGGGGGAGTAATCAAATATCATTTGTACTTACAATTTGTCTAGGTGGAAAAAGTATATATCCCTTTGTTTTTTAGAATTCTTTTTTTTGCTTCATACTATCCTGCTTAGGTGACTTAAATGGTTATCCAAGTTGGTCCTCTATTCCATGGATTAGGAAAGCAATCTTGAGCATTTCAGACAAAAAGTGAATTCAATTTTTGACCAAACAACCTGATTCTTACATAACACTTTTGGGAGGGGCCCTATGAAGCTGGATAACTATGGGCATAACTAATTTGATGCAGTTTCTAGACAGTGCAAGGAGTTGATCCTCTAATCTTTCACTTCTCTGAAAGTACTATGGATTTTCTTTAATTAACCTTTCCTTAGGAAATTCTTCCAAAAGCTTCAAGGTCAAATCTAAAAGCTATGTACATAGTCCATTACAAACACAGCGTGATAGTTCACAACTCAAAGAGATGTAGTAAGAGCTAACTTAGCGTTAGAGATGTGACCAAAGGATTCTCCTAACCCCTTGCATTTAAGTTGTAGAGGCTTTCCTGAAGAAAGAGAACATTGCCTCCTAATAGGACAAAGCTTAGTACAGAAAACCATAAATCACCATAACTTCAACAAACGGATACAAAATCGTTTATATCCATTGAGCAGGTAGTAAACAAATCAAAATAACATGGTATAGTTACACAAAGAATTAGCATACAATGATCAACAATAGAACAGTGGATCGTCATCATTAACACAACTGTCCTGCTCTCCTCAAAGATAGCTCTCAGGTGTTGGAACATGCCCATCTATGGCTATTACCCATTCACACATCTCATCACAGGCTCTAAGCAACAAGAATTTCATCTTCTAACACAAAATAAAACAAAGACCTACCCTTTATTGTCTCATCGACTGTAATAACGCAACCATAATATATATATATTTATTTAAATCATATTTATTAATTTAATTAATCATGTTTATGGATTTAATCACTTATGGTTATTTGTTTAACCAAATCATATTTATTAATTCAATTACACTCAATTTGTATATTTGCCGAATTACCTTGTGTCATTTAAATTTTCTGCTTTCATTTATCGTATTTAATCATCCCGGTTGGGAGATATTTCATTTGGGTCCCATTTTGCAATTTAAGTTTCATTGATTTGTTAATTCAAGTTTTGTTGATTAATTAAATATCGGGTGAATCGATAGTAGGCCTCAATAATTATGGTTTAAAAAATTATTATTATTATCATTATTATTGTTATTGTTGTTATTGTTATTATTATTATTGTTATTATTATTATTTTTATTTTTATAACCTTGCAAAAATTTAATTTTGAGTTACGCAAAATCGTTATCATTACGAAACGTTTTATTCCCGAACCCAACTTATTTTAGCCAGTTTGAAGCCCCAACAAGTTGTCTATTAATCTAACTAATTACCATGGTTAAACTTAACCATGATTAGCTTAAAAAGGTGGCTTTACTAGATAAAATTTCAGCCAAGTGTGTTAATTAGTCAAAACACACACAACTCAATCCAAAGCTCACTTTCTCTCTCCTCTCTCACCTCCCTCACATCAATAGCTAGGTAGCACTTCTTGGGTGTTTTTCGGCCATTTTTTTGGCCAGCCCTGGTGGTTTCCGACCCCCCCTAACATCCTAGTATCTCACGATACCATCCTCCATCATCAAAACCACTAAACCTCATTTCCATCTCAACTTATTTGCAATCAAAGTGAGTAATCTTGAAATTTGATCTTGTTGGTTTTGATTTTTCTTTTAGTTTTGATTCTTGTTTTGATGTTTGTGATCATTGATCATGACCTTTTGATAAGAAATAAGAGTTATTTTGGTATTGATCATAGTAAGTGGAGCTTGAATCATGCTAGGGTTTAGGGATGATCATGTTCATGCAAGCTTAAGTTAAAATCATGTTTATGGATTGATTATGATGATTATGATGATTATTTTGTATTTGATTTTATAATATTTAGTTTTATTGATGATTATGATGATATTTTGGGTGATTTGGAATGATTTCAAGTGAGCATTTATGTGAAAAAAGAAGAGAAAACTAAACCAGTGAAGGCTGAAAATTTCAGAAAAACAGGGCAGACTTCGAGATTAAACTGGTAATGATTGGGACATGGGAAAATTATGATTTTTGCTGGGTAGATATTTCAGCATCGTAGATTTCAAATGGCTTTTGAATCGCCCTAATCCGAGGTCTTGGAAAACGTTATGGCCGTTTTACCAAAACTGTGCAGATTGGACCAAAAATTAATACACTTGTGTTTTAGCCCCATTTTTGGAAACCCTATTGTGGGAATCACGATTTGTGTTGTACATGAAATTTTTTTGGGGACTTCTTCATCTTTTCATATTAGGGTTTTAGGCCTCATTTGAGGTCTAGGGTGAAAGTTATGAATTTTTGAAGTGAACTGACCTGTTTTGGTATAAATTGGGTTGTTATTGCAATTTTTGTGCAGCATAAACTTGGAGGAAAATTTAGAAAATTTTACTGTAGATTGTCCATATTATTTTCAAATTTCTTATAAGATTTCATGAATTTTGGTTAAGTATTTTAAGTTGGGTGATTTTTGGAAGCATTTTGAGTAATTGTGTAAAGAGCAATAATAAAGATTGAGTGAGATTGATAATGCATTCATTCTGTGTATTTGAGCCAAGTAAGGTCATTTAAGGGAGAAATGAATATTCATGGACTTTCATGGAGCTTTTAGCTTGATCAATGAGAAAGAAGAAGACAACTATGCAATTTGGGAGCTTCTTTATTAGTTTTGAATTATTTATGGATTTTACAAAGAAAATGCCAAGTTTAGTAAGCTTAATAGCTTCTTTTAAGTTCAATGATTCATTTAGGGTGGAATTCTATATCTAATGGATTTATGAATGAAATATGAGAAGTGGGGAGAGCTGTGACGAAAAAATCATATTTATCAGGCCAATTTTTTGCAGTTTATGCTATTTTAAACCAAGATATCTCTCTTGACCTCAAACCTTCATTACGCACTCACTTCAGAATGTATCAAATATATTTATCAAGCCAATCTAATGCACTCGCTGTTATCTTGAACCAAGCTATATATCAGCGAGCCTTAAACTCGTATCAGCAACCTATCTGAGAAAAGGCTACAACCACTCCCTCATTTGTCACCATCAAGGCCTTTTCCTTTGTAATCTCATTTATCTTACTGTGGTCTATTTTACTTTCATTTACTTTACATCAAATTTAATTACTTTCACCAATGTAGTTTTGAAGTTATATTGAAATACCAAAGTTATGTATACTATTTAATTACTCAATTTCTATAATGCATACTTTTACTTACCCAATTATACGAGTAAGGATCATTTACTGACTACACATGCCTACAATGACATTTATGAAACAGAGTCGAGGCCTAGTTATCGTTCCCTATTATGCATAAGTGTTATCACGTCAGAACATATTTATCAAGTCAGATAACAATTTTTTAAAGACTCAAGGTATGTCCATTACCTGTATCTTCAGAAAGCAGAACATATTTGTTGAGTTATTATATTTAGTTTTGATGATAACAAATCCAAGTGTAAAAATTTGTCCTAGTAATGTTGCTCCAAACACGATCTCCAAACAGGCCTAACTGGAGTTTGTGTTCTTTATTATACTAACTGGTTTGCTACATGTGAGAACAAGTCTTCAAAACAGGTTTTACTTGGTGATTCTATATTAAGTCAAGAACACCATCTCGACAGTTGATTGTAAGGCATGTTCCTGAACTCTAGCAATGGAAAGAACAACCCCAGCAAACAAGGTGGCCTTGGTGTTCACAGCAGCACCATAAATCTTGGACAAGATGACATTCAAAACAAGAAGTCTCGGGTATATAGGTTTTATTTATTTAGACTCTTGTTAATATGCCAATATTGAAAACATCATTTTAAACACCTCTTGAATCGGTATTTGCGCTAAGTGCTTCAGAACACCAGTTGCGAACAACCCTGCGAACAGGGTGCCTAGGGTGTTTCTGAACTGCAGTAGCCACACCCGGTTATCTTTGAAAATTTATTTTAGTTGGCTAAGATCTCCAGATTACTTTCCTTGAATTTCAAAACTGCTATTTCTCTAGAAAGGATATTTCTTGAAAATATTATGGGAGATTTTCGAAAATAAGTTTTGGGAGATTTGCCAAAACTTAAAGATTTCCTTTGACCATATTTTCGGATATGGTAAAGTTTCAAAAGCTGAAAATTTCTGGTTGCTTTTTTGAATCCACCTCACGGTTATGGGAAGATAAGGGTTATCTTTTAAGATATCAAATCCCTTATATTTTGGCAAAATTTTATCACTAGCCGTAGGAGAACATTTCCTGATTGAAAATCGTTTTCTATACTTAGCTGATTCTGTGGCTTATGACCGTTGGTTTTTGTGTTTAAAAACCTCAGCTTTTTCTCTCCCAGTAGACACACAACACACGAGAAAAGAGGAGATAGAAAACTCAGGTTGAATTTGCTTAAACACAGCTTTTTGAAAAATTCAGGAAAAATCAGAAAACACAGTTTACACTCAAAGATTCTTGAGCTTCATTCTGAAAAGCAAACCGTGACAAGCTGTGTTTGATTTTGAGTTTTCAAACCATTGGCATAATAGGATCTTCATTGTACCTTACATCTGCTTAGTAAGAAGCACCCCCTGTAAGGTGTTTGTAACCCTGATCTTGAATCAGAAAAGTGAGTGAGTGTGTCCTAGTCGTGTGGACTTGGACGTGTCTAATCTTGCGAAGGTTGGACGTGGTGTAACCTGTCTTTGGGAAGAAGGTTACGTGGTTGCAAGTTGTAACAAGGTGTGTTACATTTGTAACGTGTGAAGCCCGTTAGTGAAAGTGGTTAAATCCTACACGAGGTAGGTCGTGGTTTTTCACACCTCAGTTGGGCTAGAGGTGTTTTCCACGTAAAAATTGTGTGTGCTTTATTTTCCGCATTTATCTTGGTGATTTTCGCATCTGCAATATTTGAGAACACCCCGTGCAAACAAGCTATCAGGGTGTTTGTCATTTGAGAACAACCTCTACTGAGGGTGTTTGTTATTTACAACGCGAAAATCAGACACCACAATTCACCCCCCTCTTGTGGTTGTATACTCACGAACTCAACAAGTGGTATCAGAGCGGGTTCTCTTACAAAAGGTTAACACCTTGAGAGATTCTGAAGATGAGTACCCCACAAGGAATTCTTGAAGGGCAATCCATTACTCGTCCACCCTATTTCAACGGCCAACATTATAGTTGGTGGAAGAATAGGATGGAGAACTATATTCAGGCAGAAGATTATGAATTATGGATGCTCATTAAGAACGGGCCCCTTGTTCCCACCAAGGTGCTTGAAGATGGTAAGAAGGTTCCCAAGGAATTCATAGAGTTTGATGCCGAGGACTACAAGAAAATGGAGAAAAATGCCAAGGCCAAAAAGCTTCTATATTTTGGCGTAGGACCCGATGAATACACTCGCATCTCTGAGTGTGAATCAGCCCAAGCTATCTGGAATGCTCTGCAAGTTGCTCATGAAGGTAAGAGTCAAGTTAAACAATTTAGAATTGAGCTACTTATGCGATAATATGAGTTGTTTGATATGGGTGATCATAAAACTGTGATGGACATGTATACACGGTTCACCCACATCACGAACGAGTTAAAATCCCTGGGAAGATCTTTCACCACTGAAGAGTTGGTGAGGAAAATCCTCAGAATTTTACCTCGCACGTGGGAGGCCAAAGTAACAGCCATCCAAGAGGCTAAAGACATGAACAAGATCACCCTCGACGAGTTGATTGGTAATCTCCAGACCTATGAACTCCGAAAGAACTCACAGCAAAGAGAGGAGCAAAAGAAGGATCGTGGGCTTGCCTTGAAAGCACATGAGGACACTGACTCTGACCTTGAAGATGAAGAAATGGCCCTAATGTCCAGAAAATTCAAGAAATTCTTCAAAAAGGTCAAGGAAAACAACAAAAGAAAAGACTTCAGCAAGTCCAGAAACACCTCCAAAGAACAGCTCACAGGGTGTTTCAAGTGCGGCAAACCAGATCACTTAGTCAAGAATTGCCCTCTGCTTCGAGAAGATCAGACGCCCGAACACCCTCGAAAACAGGGTCGAAAACACCCTGTAAACAATTTGGGCAAGCGATTCTCGAAAGCTATGCTGGCTGCTTGGGGAGATTCCTCTGAGGATGAAGGAGAATCTGAAGCTGAAGAAGGAGTCGTAGCACTTATGGCACAAAGTGATTCAGATTCAGATGATGAATCAACAATCAGCTTCTCAGATCTCAAGAACAAGGTACATGGTCTTAACAAAGCCACTTTAGAAGAACTTCTATATAATTTGATAGACACATGTGCTGATCTAAAAAGAGAAGTTCGTGACCTAGAGCTTGAAAATGAAATTCTTAAAAATGAAAAACTCGGTTTACATGAAAATGTTAATATACTCAAAGAAAACCTCTTTATAAAAGAAGGAGATTACTCTCGAATAGAGGAAAAACTCTTTGAGGTGGAAGGAATGGTTGAGTCCCTGCTCAAAGAGAACAAGGGTTTGCATGCTAATAAAGAAAAACTGGAAACCGAGCTTAGCACAAACAAACGCTGGAACAAATCTTCACAGGCCCTTGCTTGGTTAAACACTCACCACAGTCGAAACAAAAAGGGACTTGGGTATAAGCCTAAACGAACAGTTTACCCAATTCATAGAAAGTATGTGGGATTACCTGAAAACATTGTTTGCTTTCATTGTGGTAAAACTGGTCACTATCGATATTCTTGTCCTTTAAGAAAACATGCCAATGAAAAGAATGAAAGGTATGTGAAACAAATCTGGATTAGAAAAGATGAGCTTTACATGTCTAAAGGAATGGGACCCAAGTGGATCTGGGTTCCCAAAACTAACCCGTGATTTGTTTTGCAGGCTGAAGTGAGAGAGAACAATCCCACAAACAACCCAGCAAACAGGGTAAGAAACACCCTGTCAAACAGATCAGAAAACAACCTTGAAAACAGGCAGCTGTGGTATGTTGATAGTGGGTGTTCGCGGCACATGACTGGAGAAAGATCAAATTTTCTCTCACTTACAGCTTTGAATGGTGGGAGTGTAGCATTTGGAAACGGCAAGTCTGGGACAATTGTCGGTATAGGTAATATTGGTAAAACTCTCTCCCATTCAATTGACAATGTGCACTTGGTTGATGGTTTAAAGCACAATTTGCTAAGTGTGTCCCAACTGTGTGACAAGAACAACCTAGTGGTGTTCTCACGAACACGTTGCTTGGTTGTGAATGACGACACAGGAGATGTTGTGTTGAGGGGGAAGCGATGTCAAAATGTTTATAAAGTCTGTATTTCCACTCTTCCCCAAAATAATCTGACTTGTTTAAATGCATTAAATGATGATATAATGCTATGGCACAAGAGACTAGGTCATGCAAGCCTATCTTTGTTAAACAAACTTGTTTCGAAAGATTTGGTTGTTGGACTACCTTCCATCAAGTTTAATGATGACAAGGTATGTGAAGCTTGTGCAAAAGGCAAACAAGTCAGATCTTCTTTTAAATCGAAAAAATGTGTAAGCACTACTCGACCTCTAGAATTATTACACATTGATTTGTGTGGTCCCATGAGGGTAACCAGTAGAGGTGGGAAAAAGTATGTGCTTGTTGTAGTGGATGATTACTCTCGATTTACTTGGACCTTGTTTTTGGCATCCAAAGATGAAACCTTTGAGAATTTTATTGCCTTTCTCAAAAAGGTTGAAAAGAGAGTAGGACACTCCTTAATTAGCTTGAGATCTGATCATGGAACTGAGTTTGAAAATGCAAGTTTTATCAACTATTGTAATGAACATGGTGTTGATCATAACTTCTCAGCTCCAAGAACACCCCAACAAAATGGGGTGGTTGAGCGCAAAAATCGCACCCTGGAAGACATGACCAGAACAATGCTTATTGCTAGTGGTCTTCCTAGGTATTTTTGGGCAGAAGCATTGAACACCTCATGTTACATTATAAATAGATGCATGATCAGACCCATGTTGAATAAAACTCCTTATGAACTTTTCAAAGGCAGAAAACCCAATATTACGCACCTAAGGACATTTGGTTGTAGGTGTTTTGTGCATAATAATGGGAAGGATGCCTTAGGAAAGTTTGACCCTAGGAGTGATGAGGCAATATTCCTTGGCTATTCTTCTCACAGCAAGGCATACAAAGTCTTTAACAAAAGAACCTTGTGTGTTGAGGAAAGTGTGCATGTGCTTTTTAATGAATCTAACGTGTTGAGTGAGAATGATGCACAGGAAGATGAACTTGAATTAGGTCTTGTTCGAAAGGAAGTGTTGCTCCAAGATAAACGAGGTAAGAACACCATGGAGAAAACAACTCATGAAGGTGTTCCTCAGAACAGCAGGCAAGGTGAACACCAAACAGGGGAAAACACCGCTGAACCCTGTTCGGAACCGTGTTCTTCAGGAATAGACTTACAAACATGTGCAGAAACAGGCTCGGGAGATGATCGTAAGCATTATGTTACGACTAGAGTAGAGCATGGTCTGTGGATCCTCTTACCCACGACCATGGAAGCACCATAGTTCGCACCCTCTTGATCAAATCTTGTCAGATATTAATACTGGAGTGCAAACTAGATCTAAGCTAAAGAATTTTTGTGCTTTCTATGCTTTTCTTTCTAACATTGAGCCAAAAAGTGTGAATGAAGCTCTTGCAGATTCAGATTGGATCACGGCTATGTAAGAAGAGCTTCATCAATTTGAGAGAAACAAAGTATGGCACCTTGTACCTAAACCTGCAGAGAGAACAATCATTGGAACCAAGTGGGTGTTCCGAAACAAACTGGATGAGTCAGGAACAGTCACTAGGAACAAGGCACGGCTGGTTGTACAAGGATATAATCAAGAAGAAGGGATCGATTATGAAGAAACCTTTGCACCAGTTGCTAGAATTGAGGCTATTCGAATCTTAATAGCCTTTGCAGCTCATATGGAAATCAAGCTATATCAAATGGATGTTAAAAGTGCATTCCTAAACGGATACCTTAAAGAAGAGGTGTATGTCAAACAACCCCCTGGTTTTGAAAATGGTGATTTTCCAAATCATGTTTTTAAACTTGACAAGGCACTTTATGGTTTAAAACAAGCTCCAAGAGCTTGGTATGAACGGTTGTCAAGTTTTTTACTTGAAAATGATTTTAGAAGAGGCAAGGTAGACAATACCTTGTTTCTAAAATCTAAGGGGGAACATTTTTTGATTGTCCAAATATATGTTGATGACATTATATTTGGTGCAACTCATCATGATTTATGCAATGAATTTTCAAATATGATGAGGAGTGAGTTTGAGATGAGCATGATGGGTGAGCTTAATTTTTTCTTAGGCTTACAAATCAAGCAAACTCCAAACGGCACCATGATCCATCAGCAAAATGTTAATATACTCAAAGAAAACCTCTTTATAAAAGAAGGAGATTACTCTCGAATAGAGGAAAACTCTTTAAGGTGGAAGGAATGGTTGAGTCCCTGCTCAAAGAGAACAAGGGTTTGCATGCTAATAAAGAAAAACTGGAAACCGAGCTTAGCACAAACAAACGCTGGAACAAATCTTCACAGGCCCTTGCTTGGTTAAACACTCACCACAGTCGAAACAAAAAGGGACTTGGGTATAAGCCTAAACGAACAGTTTACCCAATTCATAGAAAGTATGTGGGATTACCTGAAAACATTGTTTGCTTTCATTGTGGTAAAACTGGTCACTATCGATATTCTTGTCCTTTAAGAAAACATGCCAATGAAAAGAATGAAAGGTATGTGAAACAAATCTGGATTAGAAAAGATGAGCTTTACATGTCTAAAGGAATGGGACCCAAATGGATCTGGGTTCCCAAAACTAACCCGTGATTTGTTTTGCAGGCTGAAGTGAGAGAGAACAATCCCACAAACAACCCAGCAAACAGGGTAAGAAACACCCTGTAAAACAGATCAGAAAATAACCTTAAAAACAGGCAGCTGTGGTATGTTGATAGTGGGTGTTCGCGGCACATGACTGGAGAAAGATTAAATTTTCTCTCACTTACAGCTTTGAATGGTGGGAGTGTAGCATTTGAAAACGGCAAGTCTGGGACAATTGTCGGTATAGGTAATATTGGTAAAACTCTCTCCCACTCAATTGATAATGTGCACTTGGTTGATGGTTTAAAGCACAATTTGCTAAGTGTGTCCCAACTGTGTGACAAGAACAACCTAATGGTGTTCTCACGAACACGTTGCTTGGTTGTGAATGACGACACAGGAGATGTTGTGTTGAGGGGGAAGCGATGTCAAAATGTTTTTAAAGTCTGTATTTCCACTCTTCCCCAAAATAATCTGACTTGTTTAAATGCATTAAATGATGATATAATGCTATGGCACAAGAGACTAGGTCATGCAAGCCTATCTTTGTTAAACAAACTTGTTTCCAAAGATTTGGTTATTGGACTACCTTCCATCAAGTTTAATGATGACAAGGTATGTGAAGCTTGTGCAAAAGGCAAACAAGTCAGATCTTCTTTTAAATCGAAAAAATGTGTAAGCACTACTCGACCTCTAGAATTATTACACATTGATTTGTGTGGTCCCATGAGGGTAACCAGTAGAGGTGGGAAAAAGTATGTGCTTGTTGTAGTGGATGATTACTCTCGATTTACTTGGACCTTGTTTTTGGCATCCAAAGATGAAACCTTTGAGAATTTTATTGCCTTTCTCAAAAAGATTGAAAAGAGAGTAGGACACTCTTTAATTAGCTTGAGATCTGATCATGGAACTGAGTTTGAAAATGCAAGTTTTATCAACTATTGTAATGAACATGGTGTTGATCATAACTTCTCAGCTCCAAGAACACCCCAACAAAATGGGGTGGTTGAGCGCAAAAATCGCACCCTGGAAGACATGACCAGAACAATGCTTATTGCTAGTGGTCTTCCTAGGTATTTTTGGGCAGAAGCATTGAACACCTCATGTTACATTATAAATAGATGCATGATCAGACCCATGTTGAATAAAACTCCTTATGAACTTTTCAAAGGCAGAAAACCCAATATTACGCACCTAAGGACATTTGTTTGTAGGTGTTTTGTGCATAATAATGGGAAGGATGCCTTAGGAAAGTTTGACCCTAGGAGTGATGAGGCAATATTCCTTGGCTATTCTTCTCACAGCAAGGCATACAAAGTCTTTAACAAAAGAACCTTGTGTGTTGAGGAAAGTGTGCATGTGCTTTTTAATGAATCTAACGTGTTGAGTGAGAATGATGCACAGGAAGATGAACTTGAATTAGGTCTTGTTCGAAAGGAAGTGTTGCTCCAAGATAAACGAGGTAAGAACACCATGGAGAAAACAACTCCTGAAGGTGTTCCTCAGAACAGCAGGCAAGGGGAACACCAAACAAGGGAAAACACCGCTGAACCCTGTTCGGAACCGTGTTCTTCAGGAATAGACTTACAAACATGTGTAGAAACAGGCTCGGGAGATGATCGTAAGCATTATGTTACGACTAGAGTAGAGCATGGGTCTGTGGATCCTCTTACTCCACGACCATGGAAGCACCATAGTTCACACCCTCTTGATCAAATCTTGTCAGATATTAATACTGGAGTGCAAACTAGATCTAAACTAAAGAATTTTTGTGCTTTCTATGCTTTTCTTTCTAACATTGAGCCAAAAAGTGTGAATGAAGCTCTTGCAGATTCAGATTGGATCACGGCTATGCAAGAAGAGCTTCATCAATTTGAGAGAAACGAAGTATGGCACCTTGTACCTAAACCTGCAGAGAGAACAATCATTGGAACCAAGTGGGTGTTCCGAAACAAACTGGATGAGTCAGGAACAGTCACTAGGATCAAGGCACGGCTGGTTGTACAAGGATACAATCAAGAAGAAGGGATCGATTATGAAGAAACCTTTACACCAATTGCTAGAATTGAGGCTATTCGAATCTTAATAGCCTTTACAGCTCATATGGAAATCAAGCTATATCAAATGGATGTTAAAAGTGCATTCCTAAACGGATACCTTAAAGAAGAGGTGTATGTCAAACAACCCCCTGGTTTTGAAAATGGTGATTTTCCAAATCATGTTTTTAAACTTGACAAGGCACTTTATGGTTTAAAACAAGCTCCAAGAGCTTGGTATGAACGGTTGTCAAGTTTTTTACTTGAAAATGATTTTAGAAGAGGCACGGTAGACAATACCTTGTTTCTAAAATCTAAGGGGGAACATTTTTTGATTGTCCAAATATATGTTGATGACATTATATTTGGTGCAACTCATCATGATTTATGCAATGAATTTTCAAATATGATGAGGAGTGAGTTTGAGATGAGCATGATGGGTGAGCTTAATTTTTTCTTAGGCTTACAAATCAAGCAAACTCCAAACGGCACCATGAGTTTCCTTCAACCAAGTTGGTTATGAATGATGGGAGTCCCTCAGTTGAGGAGAAACTCTATAGGGGTATGATTGGGTCACTCTTATACCTAACCGCTAGTAGACCTGATATTGTTTTTAGTGTTGGTTTATGTGCCCGTTTTCAGTCTAACCCTAAGGAAACTCATCTTAAGGCTGTTAAACGGATACTAAGGTATTTGAAACATACACCCAATTTAGCTTTATGGTATCCTAAAGGTTGCAATTTTGATCTTGTTGGATATGCTGACGCTGACTATGCTGGATTCCTAGTTGATAGAAAGAGTACCTCAGGTATGGCTCACTTTCTTGGACCTTGTTTGGTATCTTGGGCTACCAAGAAGCAACATTCAGTTGCCATGTCCACAGCAGAAGCTGAATATGTTGCAGCAGCTTTATGTTGTGCTCAACTGTTGTGGATAAGGCAACAGCTTAAGGACTTTTGTGTTGACATTGGATGCATTCCTATTTTTTGTGATAACACAAGTGCAATTAATATTGCCAAAAATCCATGTCAACATAAAAGAACAAAGCATATTGACATTCGACATCATTTCTTGAGAGATAATGTTGAAAAGGGTTTAATCTCTATGAATTTTTGCTCAACGGAAAATCAAATTGCTGATATATTCACTAAGGCACTAGCTAGAGACCAATTTGAGAGAAACAGACTGGAATTGGGGTTGGTGAAAACACCCTGAGAACACCTGTTCTCAGAGTTAGATCAAGCTGACAAAACACCCTATAATACCTGTTCTATCCACTTGTTTGCAATTATTGCTATCAAAACAGTGGTCTATGCTTAACAAATATGTGTAGTCTTGTGTGCTATTATGATTATTTATGAAGACTGCTGCCTTAGGAGATGGAGAAAGAGTATTCATGACAGACCTTGGAATGAGAGAAGCATGTTCAAGAACAGATGGCTCGAACAGGTATGCCTTGATTGTCATTAATGTATGCTGCCTGCTTAAATTCTAGGTGTTTCCTAGGTGGCCCTTCATAACGGGTAGGGAGTTTAAAAACCCCCTTTGCGTGTGTCTGTTTTCCCCGTCTTGCTCTCTCTCTCTCTCTCTCTCTCTCTCCTCTGTTCTTGCTTTCAAACCCTAGCAAAACCCTCTAAACCCTAATCTCTCTCCTCTAGCAAACAATGGCTTCCAACAACACCTCTCACTCAAAAGCCCTCGTTCTTGCTTCCTCAATCCCTGCTCCTTCTCGCCCAATCTCGTACAAGCCTTTCAAATTCCTGAAAAGCTTGTCCCTAAAATCAGTGGGAATGGGGATGGATGATATTCCTTTTGAATGTCGAAGGGAATTGGTGTTCCTCGTAGGGGCAATTGCTTGTCCCATTTCAGTTGAGTCAGAGGGAACAAAGTCAGGGTCTCAAGAACAATTCTTGGAAACCCCTGAAGGGTTTAATTTTGAGCCCTGTTCTTCTGGGTTGTTCTCTGACACCGCGACAGAAACAAGGGCTGCCTCTGTCGAAGGTGTGTTTGTGGAGGATCTGCATGTCGACTTCCAAGGGAAGTCGAATAAGTCGTCAGAGGAGAGTCTAGAGAAGAATTCTCTCCCTGAGGCTGAAATCTCCCCTCCAGTCTTTCAAACTAGAGAGAAAAGGAAGAGGGTGAAAATCGTGGCTAGGCGTAGCAGAACGCCAAGAACAAGGCCACAACCAAGGTCTCAACCCTCTCAAACTCCTCAATCCTCTAAGCCCTCTCGAAAATCTACAAGGCTAGCGTTTCAATCCTCTCATCGTCCCTCCAAACCCTCTGCTCCTATCATTGAGGAGATTTCTTCTTCTTCTAAAGGGTTCTCGAATTCTGACTCTGAGAACACCACCTTCAAACAGGGGACACCGGTGTTTTTCGAGTCCTCTGAAGAACAATCTCCTCCAAAACCAACCAATAAACCTGCTGTGAAGCCCTCTCCTGCCAAAACACCCCTCAAGCGAAAGCCCAGAACAGCCCCCCTACCAGAAACTACCACCTCTATTCCTGTCCTTAAACGCCCAAAGCAGTTCACTCCCTCTCCTATGTCTGACAAACATGCGCAGTTGCTGAAGCGCAATGTCGTCAGGGGGAAGGTAGTGAATGTAAGCTTTTTCGAGGAACAGGGTCTGGGGGTGTTCTTGACCAAGCTTCGAGCCCAAGGCTGGCTTGAGTTGTTTGCAAACACCCAGCAAGGGTGTTCTGTGCCCGAGTTGGCTGAATTCTATGCCAACTGCTCTGTCACAAATGGGGTAGTGACAAGTGCTGTCAATGAGTGTCATTTCTCCTTTGATGAAGCCACCCTAAGTGATATTCTGGGCATCCCCTCTCGTGGATTTGCTGTGTATGTGAGGGAAGACAAAACTGCCCTGGAAACAGCCAGGCTCTTAGAGGTGTCCAAACGCCTTAGTCAAAAACAGGGCCTGAGAACACCCCTCTCGGTTAAGAAGGGTGAAATGACCTCCCTGCACCAACTACTGTTTATGTTCACCATCAAGAACATAATACCGCGAGGTCAAGGGCGAAACTCAGCAGATGCCTTCGATCAATGTCTGGTGGACCTACTGGATCGGGAGGAACCAGTAAACCTCCCTGCAATCATGATTCGCCACATAGAGCGAATTGCGAACACCACCCGTGCACATGATCTTGGCTATGGATTTCTGTTGACAAGGGTGATTAAGCATTTTGGGATAGTGCTCACACGAAGAGTAGCGGCCCAAATCATTGATGAGATTGGGATTGACACTCTCCTAGGGTGTGGCTATGAGGTTGGCGAAGGGTCAGTTTCCAAACAGGGACGTCGACCACCTCGACCACCTGTTTCTGGGCAACCTTCCGTCAAGGTTGAGGCTGTTCTTGAGGACAATGCTCGCCTCAAGGATGAGCTCTCAGCTGTCAAGGCTGCTCTTGCTGAGGAACGAGCTCTCTCGGCCAAACGCCATGAAGATCTCCTTGCACTTCTCTCCACTCTTGCCCCCAGCATTCCTCCTCTGCAAACGAAACCACCCCCTGCTCCCTGATTGTATAGGCTGCTCTCTAGTCTCCTCCTTTCTTAATTTCGTTTTTGGCATTGTATTTTTTAATGCAATATCTCATTATTAATGCTTCTTGCCCCTTCTGCTACATACTTCTTTTCTTGCATTCATAATGTTGTTTATGCTTTTTAATGATGACAAAAGGGGAAAGAAGAGTGTAACCCTCCTATTGACGAATGAACCTAGCATTGACTTACGTGGATCCCTATCAGCATTCAATTTCTTTTTTTTGTCAATATGGTCACTTGGTTTGTCATCATCAAAAAGGGGGAATTTGTCGAGTTATTATATTTACTTTTGATGATAACAAATCCAAGTGTAAAAATTTGTCCTAGTAATGTTGCTCCAAACACGGTCTCCAAACAGGCCTAACTGGTGTTTGTGTTCTTCATTATACTAACTGGTTTGCTACATGTGAGAACAAGTCTTCAAAACAGGTTTTACTTGGTGATTCTATATTAAGTCAAGAACACCATCTCGACAGTTGATTGTAAGGCATGTTCCTGAACTCTAGCAATGGAAAGAACAACCCCAGCAAACAAGGTGGCCTTGGTGTTCACAGCAGCACCATAAATCTTGGACAAGATGACATTCAAAACAAGAAGTCTTGGGTATATAGGTTTTATTTATTTAGACTCTTGTTAATATGCCAATATTGAAAACATCATTTTAAACACCTCTTGAATCGGTATTTGCGCTAAGTGCTTCAGAACGCCAGTTGCGAACAACCCTGCGAAGAGGGTGCCTAGGGCCGGTTATCTTTGAAAATTTATTTTAGTTGGCTAAGATCTCCAGATTACTTTCCTTGAATTTCAAAACTACTATTTCTCTAGAAAGGATATTTCTTGAAAATATTATGGGAGATTTTCGAAAATAAGTTTTGGGAGATTTGCCAAAACTTAAAGATTTCCTTTGACCATATTTTCGGATATGGTAAAGTTTCAAAAGCTGAAAATTTCTGGTTGCTTTTTTGAATCCACCTCACGGTTATGGGAAGATAAGGGTTATCTTTTAAGATATCAAATCCCTTATATTTTGGCAAAATTTTATCACTAGCCGTAGGAGAACATTTCCTGATTGAAAATCGTTTTCTATACTTAGCTGATTCTGTGGCTTATGACCGTTGGTTTTTGTGTTTAAAAACCTCAGCTTTTTCTCTCCCAGTAGACACACAACACACGAGAAAAGAGCAGATAGAAAACTCAGGTTGAATTTGCTTAAACACAGCTTTTTGAAAAATTCAGGAAAAATCAGAAAACACGGTTTACACTCAAAGATTCTTGAGCTTCATTCTGAAAAGCAAACCGTGACAAGCTGTGTTTGATTTTGAGTTTTCAAACCATTGGCATAATAGGATCTTCATTGTACCTTACATCTGCTTAGTAAGAAGCACCCCCTGTAAGGTGTTTGTAACCCTGATCTTGAATCAGAAAAGTGAGTGAGTGTGTCCTAGTCGTGTGGACTTGGACGTGTCTAATCTTGCGAAGGTTGGACGTGGTGTAACCTGTCTTTGGGAAGAAGGTTACGTGGTTGCAAGTTGTAACAAGGTGTGTTACATTTGTAACGTGTGAAGCCCGTTAGTGAAAGTGGTTAAATCCTACACGAGGTAGGTCGTGGTTTTTCACACCTTAGTTGGGCTAGAGGTGTTTTCCACGTAAAAATTGTGTGTGCTTTATTTTCCGCATTTATCTTGGAGATTTTCGCATCTACAATATTTGAGAACACCCCGTGCAAACAAGCTATCAGGGTGTTTGTTGTTTGAGAACAACCTCTACTAGGGTGTTTGTTATTTACAACGCGAAAATCAGACACCATAATTCACCCCCCTCTTGTGGTTGCATACTCACGAACTCAACAATGTTTATCAAGTTACAACTCTTAATGAGTTTATCAATGAATCAGTTCATACAGTGATTTGCCATTTAACTTATGACCCCGTCAGTTTTTATCTATAGGGCTTCAGCCCATCATTTACCTGTGCGGCTTCAGGCTAACTCTTGATCGGATTGGCAGGTGTACACTTATGTATAGATGATATCATTGCAAGGGGTTCACATCCAGATAATAATGAGCAATTCAATTTCATATTACTTTCATTTTCATTGTTATTGCAAACTAAATGAATTATAAAAACCAGTACCCATCAACAGTTTTTCTATGCTCATTTTACAATACAGGAATGTATGAAAGCCGATACCCATCAACAGCTTTTCTATGCTCATTTTATAATACAGGAATGTATGTACTGAGTTTTGCTCATATTTTCAAATTATTTTCATGTTTTCCATTTTAGGTGATGAAGTATCACATGTCTCTCCATTTAGCAAGCCCTTTTGAAACTCATCATATGCTCACCGTGGATTCAGCATAGCATGGATGCTGGGATCGACCTCAGGGTCAAGTTGGGTCTTCACTTGTGTAGTGTGAAGTGCGAGTTAGCATATGGTATGATTAAGCCGATTGTATTGAAGATTATACTATTATGGACTTTGGTCTTGAAGTGTTTCAGTTTAATAGCTATTGTGATTTTGAACTTGAGTTGCAAGATTTAATGGTTTTAGTGAGCCTTATCCTTATCAGGACAGCGATAGCGCCTCTATTATTAAGTCTTCTGCTGCAATTTTCTGTAAATCATGTCATTAACATTTTGGAGGCGTTATAGATTTGGTATTAAAGCCAAGGTTTTAAGGGCCACTGTGAGCTATCAAGTGTTTATGAGTTAGTTATCAAGGTGTGTATGAGTTATATTGGACCAGTTGAATGAGCTATCGACTATAAGTTTATATGTATGGACATATATGGAGGAACCATTTTCATTTGAGTGACTCAATCATTTGGTAATATCCTGAGATTCAAGCATTAGCAAAGTGGAGTATGGAACCATTTGGGTCACCTATTAGGGATGTATGCTCTCATTTATCTAGGAGTTATATTGTATGTTTTATTTCTCTCTTTTATTTAAATTTTTGTAATCGTGCACTCTGGGTGTGTGACCTGTTGAGTTATGAACTCCCGCGTGTGGCCGTTGAGCTATTGAAGTGCTTCTCTTCATTTCAGGCATCTATTGTAAGGTTTTAAGCCTTGATTTTAGTCAGTTTTTAGGCGGAACTCTGTCCGTTTTGCCCCAGGGTTTGAGAGTCTTATTGAGGTGTGTTAATATATGGTTGATACCCGATGTGGGGATGCCATTTGCAACTTCTTAAAGGATTAATATAGTGTCAAGTTAGATGTAAACCTCTTGATGAGGAAATGTATTATGGGTCAATACCTTTGAGGTGAATCAGTACGAGTTGAATACTATAATGAGTGCTTACGTATGGTGATAACAATTAGTATCTTAAGGTCTGCTACTTTGCATTATATATGTGGTACAAGCAAGACTAAGCTGCCATGTATAGGAATTATCTAGTCTTGACACTAAGACCTTACCTCATCAATGCTCCCATTACTTCCTGTAATTGACTTATTTCTGTCCTAATTACCTTAAATTATTTAGAGGCATCATTTCTTTAATGCTAAAACTCTCTTGAGTTGTAACGGAGTGTTTATGAAAAATTTCATGTGTCGTCTATGGGGAGTTCTTCAAACACATCTGAGTAACATTTCTTATAGGTGATTCAAACCCTGACAATCACAGTCGTTTAATTCTCTATTTTCAGAATGGAGCCTATAATGACCCCCAGTGTGCATTACTGTGTGATTTGCAGTTCTTCCTAAGCATATTTTATTCATTCTACTTGCAGCTCAGTCATCACTATGTTCATATTTTTACTGTCACCTACTTGAACTCCTTACTTCTATTTGGGCACTATTCATTTATTGCTTGCAAAGTCTTTAGTTGCTTCAGACCCAGTAATTGAGTGCCCTTTCGGCAATTAAATGCATCCATATTGTTCGTGTTTCTATAGCACCGTAACGTCATGCTGGCATACTACTCTATGGCCGTAACTGCATATCGTTGTTTAAGTTATTTTGGTAATCCTTTCTTTTCTAGTACAGCCTAGTTTAGTAATGATAAACAACGATTTGTGCTATTTTCATCTGCCAGTAGTTTTGAAGTTTATATGCCTATGCAAGACTTTCATTTACTGCAAAATGTATTATTGATGGATGTCATCATGTTCATTCATAAGATTGACTCTTTCATCTTGACGTATTGTCTTTTCAAACACCAGATGAATAAAATTGCCCTTCTGATAGTGTTGACCCTTATCTTTGTTATTTTACTCACATACGGATACCGCATGACTTTTCAAAAGTCGCTTTGGTAGCCTGTCACATTTCTTCACCTTCATTATAACATTAATCATTTACTTCACTTACATGACCATCATGAATAAATTGCATGTCTTGTATATGCAGGTTATTTCTATACCTTGCCTCTTTCATTACGAATTTTCATCCTTTCATTCATTTAGCTTACATGTCGGTCCTTTCTAACCAATAAAGAAATATCTTTGCAAGAGTTCATGTTGTGGTTACATCTCTTTACATTTTAGATTACCCCCCTGTCATTTCAATTTACTGAGACCAGTAGGCAGTTGAATGTTTATCTTTTATGCACATGCCACAAGTAGTATTGCTGGAACCATATTCACTGGACATTCAATCTAGTTTGATTGGCATACCTTGTTATCATTATGGGGATGAACTGATTGTGTCCTTATAGAAGATGACTTATAAAGATCATAAGGCTAGTTTGAGGAATATGGAAAGACTAGATGTGTATTTTTATGGACTGAGAGAAGAAAAAACCCTATTTTGCCCTAATTTCACTGTGCAAGCAAGTGAGTTATCATGTCAGTAATGCATTGACTATTAGTGATATCCCAATCCACACTCGGTATGTACATATCTATAATTTCAGTTTGTGAATTTAGAAATGTTTCATTTGAGGACTATTAGGACTGTTTCTCCCTAAGAAGCATTGATTTGCCTATTGACCTAACTCTTGATTGTTCAACCTATTTTCAGAGTCCCTATCACATGGCCCCCAGCGGAGTTCAAGGAACTATAGATTTAGTAAAGTGAGTTGTTACCGAAGAGAGTTATTTAACCAAGTGTGCCATCATGGGAAACCCTAGTTTTATATGTGTGAAGAAGGAAGACAGAACCTTATGGTTGTGTACTACATATAGAGAGTTGAACAAGATCACTACCAAAAACAAGTGCCCTATACCTTGAATAAATAATTTATAGGATTAATTGCCAACAACAGAAGTTTTTTTCAGGAATGATTTGAGGTTCGGATATCACACCGAAACCATGCAATCACAGTTTATCTTTTGCAAGAATGCCTTTTTATAATAATTCTTGAAATTGTTTGCTTGTCTCATCTTCAAAACTTGATACTATCTAATATTGTTTAATCTCCCCTGCATTTCAACCCAGTATTTCCTATTAGCGTGATCTTCCATGTCTTTGCAAACCCATTGTTAAATGTGCAATATATTTTTATTCGACCTTATATGGTTGTCAACATTTCAGTGCTCTCGACCTTCACCATCTTTATTTCATGATCATGAGTTGTAGTTCATTCTGTTGAGAGCTGATTCACACATCTACCTTACATCTCATTTATTCACAATGATAAGCTTGTATAATTTGTTCTGAATTCATAATGTAATTCAACTCTTATTGGTGTGGGTGATTGTGATGGCCATAATCCCCTTATTCTCTTTATCTTGGACTTCAACTCCCATACATATATCTTACATTCTGATAAATAAACTTATGCATTCTCTATTTAATCTTATTGTTGTACTCGGATTGACTTCATATGAGTAAAGACACATGTGATACATCGTTTAGAAATCATGACTTTGGTTGGAAACGAGTTTATAGGCTCAACAATCGTGGCACCATAATGCTTGTTGTTTAATGATGAACAACAATCTATCCTTTGTGAAGTTTTTAAATTCTCTTTTGGTACCCATCATAGATTATACAAATATTGTTATTTATTTCATTATAGGAATTTGAATTATATGTAAATCTACACAAATTATTATTTGTCAAATTGGAGTTTTATGTTTATCTCAGAATTCCTTCCTGAAAATTATTGACACCAATGGCAACAACGAGGATTACATCTGGCAATTGAAGGAAAGTATAAGGTTATGGGATTACCTATGTATTCAGCCAGTTGATTTTGTAACTGTGGATATGGTAATTTTTGCTATGTTAGAATGCTTTTGTTTTGACATATATATGTATTCCTCATTGAATAGTCACTAATACAAATATTTGTAGTCATGTTATTTTATAATATTTAGTCAGCTAGTAGTAGTCATCATTGATTGAAATTATGGCCACACCTAATTCTTCTAATTTATCGTTCTTAAATTTGATCTTAATTTGGTTTGATTATTGGTAAAATACCCGGTAGTCATCATGATTAGCTATTTTAGGCACGTTTTACGGATTTTATTTTCCCTTTTTTGTTGACTTAATAATGTGTACTGTCATCAGAGTTTCATTCCTATCTTGGTGGAGGATCATTTCAGCCTAATTTGCATGAACACATCTGTAAGAAAAGTGGAATATCTTGACAATTGCTAGTACTCTGATTATGATGGCTATGTGGAGATGATGCTCTTCTTGGTAACTTAAGAATTATTTTGGAAGCAACCTCTTTCAACATTATCATTTGATGCACAAAAATTAATTATGTCCTATACGTACGTGAGTTCATGAGGGAAAATGGTCATCCTAAAGGTGATGATTTGGTCAATTACGAGACCAATATTGTAAAGCTTCCATGGCAAGACAACCAGAAGGACAGTGACTGCGGTGTATTCATGATGAAGCACACCGAACCATATACTGGAGAAATGTCTGAATCATATCTTGAAGAAGTTTGATACCTTTTACCATAATTTCGACAATATTATTCACCAACAATATTAATCACCAACATTTTATCTTTTACCATAATTTTGACAATTTTATAGTAGTCATTTCTTTATCATGATTTGTGTTATAATTGATTATTTTAACTTCCAGGCATCTTAAAGGCGGTTTTATAGGGCGAATATTGCTACAAAGCTCATATAGAGTGAATTCAACCTTCGTAGGCCCCAACTATACTGCAAGATGTCTCTAACTTTGCCATTTGTAAAGATGATATTCTACGTGATGTTGAAGAAAGAAAGAAATAAGAGCAACGTGATAAGAGAAATGAAGTGGCTGAGCAGCAGGAGAAAAATGTCAGGGGACAAGTAGAATAAGTAGTGATGGTCATGTTTTGCCTTTTGCTTTTGCATGGATTTTTCGGACAACTAGATAGTTGTGCTTGGCAAATTTTTATGCCTGACTAATCACTGTTAATGTATTATATGGGTGAGTAGTCATGACTATTTATGACCAAATTTACAACTAATTATACTATTCTTTGACATAGTAATGTATGACTAATTACAGTAATGTATGACTATTTTTACGACTAATTTTTTTACTATCATGTGGGTAGATATGACTAATTTTTACTATTTTCATGACTAAATACACTATCCTTATGACTAATCATGATTCTGAGCCACTAGTGAGTATGGGCTGGAAATCAAATGACACATCACTATTAACATATTATATGGGTGATTATCTATGACTATTTTTACGACTACGTATACTATTCTTCTTCATAGTAATTTATAACTAATAATAGTAATGCATGAATATTTTTACGACTAATTTATGACTATCATATGGTAAACGCGTCATAGTAACATATGATTATTTAATATAGTAGTGTATGACTTTCGTACAACTGAATATACTTAAAACTAATTATGATTTCGAGCCACGACTAAATATGGGTTGGAAATCAAATGACACATCACTATTAACGTAATATATGGGTGACTATTTCTAAATATTTTTATGACTAGTTATATTGTTCTTTAACATGGTAATTTATAACTAGTTACAGTAATGTATGACAATTTTTACAACTATTAATGAGTATCATATAGGCAAATTTATCATGGTAATGTATGATTATTTAATATAGTAATGTATGCCTAATTATTACTATTTTTATGGCAACAACAACAACTTTTAATGTGAGTCCTACTTCGCAGGGTCTGGGGAGATCCAGATGTAGGCAGCTATACGCTTACACGGCATGTAGAAAGACCGTTTTCAACAGACATATATAAAAAGTGTTAAGAAGATATTTAGATCCTAAAAATCGGGTGGTAAAATAATTTAGAAAACACAAGACCTAAATATTTAAAATAACATAAGTTAACATGAACAATAGATGACTAATTATTACTATTTTTATAACTAAACACATTATTCTAATGACTAATTATGATTTCCAGCCCCGACTAAAGATGGGCTAGAAATCAAATGGCAGATCACCATTAACATATTATGTGAGTGACCATTTCAGACTACTTTTACAATTAGTTATAGTATTCTTTAACATATTGATTCATGAGTAATTATAGTAACGTATGCTATTTTTATGACTAATTTATGCCTATCATGTGGGCAAATGTATCACAGTAATGTGTGTTTATTTAATATAATAATGTATGACTAATTATGACTATTTTTATTACTAAATATACTATTTTTATGACTAATTCTGATTTCAAGCCATGACTAAATATGGAAAAAAAAATCAAACGACACATCACTATTAATGCATCATATGAGTGACTAATAACTACTGAGAATTTTTTTTTTTTTTTGAAAGATGGTCATCGATTACTAATTATATTTTGCGTCTCAAATTCAGATGCACTATGACTCAATACATGATGTGGGGCAAACTTCTAACTTGGACCTACTTTCACAAGCAAGGATCTTGAACCAAGTAGACTCAATGTTGACTCTAGGTCAAGGGCTACGTCCTCCTAGGTCAATGTTGGCTTGGAGCCCTTGAGGAGCTCCAAGCTAATCTTAGGAAAGGTGGTTGGGAAGTTAGTAGTACTAAATAAAGAGATTAGCTACTATATCCTCCCAAAACCACCTCTTTAGCTCATTTTCATTCTTCTAGGCAGAACACTTCACCTCACTTCTAGCTCAGTTTCAACCAGGCAAATAGGCCCCAATGTTGACTTAGAACCCTTGAGGAGGTCCAAGCTAATCTTCGGAAAGGTGGTTGGGAAATTAATACCCCTAAATAAAAAGATTAGCTAGTCTATCCTCCCAAAATCACCTCATTAACTCATTTTTAGTCTTCTAGGCAGAACACTTCATCTCACTTCTAGCTTAGTTTCAACGAGGCAAATAGGCTTCAATTTTGTTAAATTATACATAGAGGGAAATCCCTGGAAGTCTATGTCCGAACAACCTATGAATCACATTTAAACTCTAAGTATTGAGAAAGTTATGGACTGTTAACCAAGTAAGAGTCGGTCCAAGATTGGAAAATGCACAGTTTGGATTACGGGCTTAACTAAGCAGGATACAGATGTGATCTTGGAGATTCATTAGCATGGGATGATTTTAAACACACAAAAGAAGATTTTACAAGTGGTGGCACCTCCATTGGTGGAGTGGAGTCTTCTCAAAGCTCTCTAGAAGATAGAGGATGAATCCCGAAAAATACGGCTCATTTTAATTGTAATTATCTTGGCATCTTCATTTATTTTTGTAGTTTATTTAGTAAGCCCCTTATTAAAATGTTGACTTTTTTGTAAAACATTACAAATGAATCTCATAAATAACATATTTTAATAAGTGCTATATTAATACATGTGCATACTATGCTAACATGGGCTTAGTCTAATTGTTAAACCCCAAAAAAAAAAAAATGATAAACAAAGGAGGGGGCAGTTATATTAAATTCAAATAAATATGTGTATACATATCATCTGAGGCGCAATTGAGAATACTTTCCAAGACCTCATCCCCCAAAACACTACTATCCAACGAAATCGGTTACGAATTAGCTAAATCATGGTCAACTTTATTCCCCCACCCTCTTAATAAAAGACCACGAGAAACATGTAAAGGATTCAACTAGAGAAACTATGCCGTGAATGATGAGACCAACAAAATTCTCATGAATGGTCTTAGCTCTTAACTTTTGAATCAACTAAAGGTAGTCATTGTCAATAACTAGGCCATTGAACTCTGCCTCAATTGACATATATAAAGGCAAATAAGCGCGCTCTAGCCTCTACAGCTTTCACATCAATAAAACCTGCACCTTGTTGAAACCCCGCAAGGACAACATCCCCATTTTAATCACACAAAACAAAAGCCCAACCTTAATTAGAGTCCCCTGGTTTACCCTTATCAACATAGAGCTTGAACAAACTAGGTGGGGGTGGCAACCAACTCTGTTGATGAGTAACTAAGGGGTTGCTCATTTGTTCCCTAGCCTCATAGGAGCTTCGAGCCAAAGCAACAATGCATTGCGACACACACAGAGGATAAGATTCCTTAGCCTGGAATATGAATAAGTTCCTGGCATTCCAACACTCAGTAAGAATCACTACAAACTCGCCCTACCTCTCCCTGTTCAGTGCAGCCAAGGCGTTCTTCACCCAGTCCCCAATCGAACGCTACTATCACACCCATACATTTTTGTGCATGCCACTCACCTCCCACCCTATTTCTTAAAAGGGGCAATTGTATAGCATGTTTAGGTCAGACTCCTCCCTCACCGCACACACCACACAATTCATCTCCTCACCATAGGTAGGCAACTACCAAGGTTGATCTTAGTAGGTAAGATGTTCTTACAGGCCCTCCAAACAAATAGCTTGATTCTTGGTGGTACATCAAGATCCCAGACCAACTTCCAGAACTTCTTTTCATCATTCTTCGAGGACCCCCTACCTGCCTTCGCTCATTTAGAATCACATGCTAGGTCGTATGAACAAAAAACACACCATAGTTGGAGAAGTGCCTAATACATTTATCCACTAGCTAAGATGAACTCAAAGGCATACTCGATACTGCCTCTGCACCACAAGGTAAAAAGCTCTCTCTTACTAGCGATTCATTCCAACTTCTAGTTGCATAATCAAATAGAGATGATACCTTCAACTGATCCGCATGATCACACTTTGGCTTGATGACCGAGAAAGTACAGGGGCGAGGAATCCACTGATCATCCTACACATTCACCACCTTCCCATCCCCGATTAACCACTAAGACCCTTGGAGGCTAACCACCCATGAGCTCCATAACCTATGCCACACAAAGTCGGGCTACTAGCCCAGATCAGCAACAAGAATACTACAGTCACGATAATACCTTGCTTTTATCAGTTTAGGACTGACTCCAAACATGTTTTGCCAACAAGGCCTTCTTAAAAGCCTCTATTTCTTTGGAACCCAAACTCCCATCTTGTTTTAGTTGACACTATTCTGCGCTGCTAAGCCAATTAATCTTTGGTTTCTCTTTTTTGTGATCCTACCAAAACTGATTAATAGTAGATTGAATGAAACAACATAGTTCTTGGGAGAACTTAAATGCACTCATCGCATAATTTAGGATAGCTTAGGCCACCGCCTTTATCAGCACCTCCCTTCCAGTCCAGAAAGCAAGCCTATCCATCCAGTTTGGAAACCTAGATTTAATGCGATTAGCAATACATAGAAACAGGTAAACGTCTAATCGATGTTGGGAGCCTCAAGTTTTTATCATGAGCTAGGATTTCCAGAATATCTAGACCATGCAAAATGTGGCTTCTTTTATCATTCTTGACAGCCTAAGTGAATAAAACAGTTGTTTTGGAGTAATTCACTTTTTTCCGTGTAGCAAGCTCATACTTATATAAAAATTCTTTCACAACAAGAGCCTGAGCCTCCTTAGCACCACAAAATATTATCGTATGATCTACAAATAGAAGATGAGAAATATGGAGGAGCATTACTGCAGATGCATTAGCCAAGAATAGCATGCATTACAGCAACCCTTCTCAAGGCGTTGGACAACCCCTCATAGACAGATAGAAAGAGATAAAGGGAGATCAGATCCCCTTTATGAAGACCCCTACTCGGAATTAAGTTCCCTCGAGGCATCCGATTCATAAAAAAAGAGCACGTGGTGTACTTCACACACCGCATAACAAGGTCCACCCATGATCGCCTAAAGCCCAACCTGATCATAACCCCTTCGAGAAAGGGCCATTCGACTCTATCATACGCTTTCACCATACCCAATCTAGTTGCCATTGTCGCAGAAGCACTCATGTGATACTTCATAGCATGAAACATCTCAAATGCACATATGATATTGTCCGTAATGAGTCTTCCAGAAGTGAAAGTCGACTGACTCACAAAAATAATGTCAGGCAACATGCCTTTCAATTTATTTGATAGAACGTTTGTAACGAGTTTGTAAATGATTACACAAAGGCTAATAGGCCGAAAGTCTGCCATAGTACTGGGCCTAGGCTTCTTCGGAATGAGCATAATGTAAGTGTGGTTTAGTGTTAGCGGAATAGAATGTCCCTGTAAAATATCAAGAACTGCACTCGAGATGTCATCCTTAACCACATCCCAAAACTTCTGGTAGAAGAAAGGGTTCATCCATCCAAGCTAGGAGCCTTATGAGGATGCATTTGCTTCAAAGTCGTCCCGACCTCCTCCTTCGTATAGGGCAAGTAAAGCGAATTATTCATACTCTCTAACACTTTTGGTTGGGTATAATCCTGGATCTCATCCCTGATCTCTTCCATAACCAAGTTACCCGATGAAGAGAATACCATTGCAAAGGAATTAAGGTTCAGCTGAGTCAGAGTGCACAGTATGCTCCTCGTCAGAAAGCTCGTCAATGAAATTCGCCACCCTTCACATTCTAGCTCGCGAATGGAACCATCCCCATATCTTAGATAATTAGCCTGAGCATGTTATCACCATAATATCTCCTCTCTGCATCTTTACTCTTTGATTTTTGCTAATATGTATCTTCCACTCATGGCACCTGACTGTAGCCTTAGCTGTGCTGCAACTTTCGAATTTTGTCCTCCACCCTCCTAAATTGCCCCTTTTTCCATCCCAAAAGTTTTGCAGTGCAGGACTCTACCTTGGCACAAAGACCATCTATAACATCTCCCCAAGTAGTACTAGCCTAAGACCGGGCAATCAGACCCTCATAAGATTGATCAGTCACCCACATATTCTCAAATCTGAACACCCTTTGAGACTCATCATTTGACCCCTTCTGTGTGGCACACTTTAGTAAAATGGGGAGATGGTTAGAAATATCACAGTAAATATCTGAAACAGATGCATCTTGGAAGAGAAGAGACTAATGAGTAGACCCACAAAATATGTCAGGTCGTTCCTCAATAATTTTCCTCTTTTGCCAGTAATTACACTATGTAAATTCATATCCAGAAATCCAAGCTCAAAAAGATCATTATCTATAAAATAATTCCCAAAGCTATCTATAAGCGCATGTGATTTGCAATGGCTGCCATTCTTTTCCTTGTTATAAAAAATCTCATTGAGATTGCCCCCATAAGTAAAGATACATCAGAATAAGATTTAAGGTCTTCAATCAACGCTCTTGTTTTTAGCTTTCATTGAGCCTCTAGCCAACCATACATGCCAGTTAAATGCCATACCGCATCATGGCTCGACCAGCAAATACTAATGTTAATATGATGAGATGAACCTGAAAGATACTGAAGGCTAATCTCTCAAACCCAAAATATCGCCAAACCTCCAGCCTACCCAATGCATCTATATACACACCCCCATAGTCACCAACTTAGTCCTTAACTACGGCCATTTCCATTGCACTGTTTTTGATCTCAGAGATAAAGACCACTTTAGGCGAATACCTTTGCGATAAGACACAAAGGTTGGTAACTATTGAGCCTTGCCTAAGCCGTGACAGTTAAAGCAAATAATACTCATTGATCTAGGTGGAGGTGCCCTGCATCCTCTACCGTTTTAGTATTATCCTTCCTCAGATCACCCTTCTTCTTTATCACCCTAACCTACTCCTTTGCCTTAAAGAACTCCACCCCTTCCCAGCATCACCCTCCTTCTCTATCACCCCAACCATCTCCTTTACCTTAAACAACTCCACCCCATTAAGTTTACATTTGAAAACTTCACCACCCATAACCACAACTTCCACCCCATCCACCAGTACCGCAGGCCCACTAGAGTCATGGTCAGCTTGGCCTCACTCCCCAACCTCACTTTGCCATTGCTACTCCGTAAAAACTAACTTCTACCTTGCCTTCTTGCTGCTATGAAAGTCCTAGAATAGCCGTTATTCCTCCTCAAGATCCCCTTTAACATTTCTACGGCACAATTTGATAAGTGAAACCCCTAACCAAGCACCATATTACAATCATTCAATAGGGGTGTTTGGGTTTATAATAAAAATCTGGCAGTTTGACATATTTGAAATAAATCCATAACAAGCTCCCTTCAACCTTCACATTAATGCTTCTCCATAAGGGTTTTTGACATCCTCATCAACACGAAAAGAAAGGGATTTATCTGTACCATGCATACTATCATTCTTACAGCCATCAAAGGACCCAATTCTTTGACCCATGAATTTTACGAAGGAACTCATTTGTCGCACACTAGGGATGGCACATGCTTTGATACAAAATCGAGCAGTATCGAACTTTGTTAGCTTTCTTGAATGTCATAATGCATTTATTAATATATTTTGATGAAATCAAAAAGAGATTAATCAATTGGTATATTTATCATCTTATATTTGAATTATCTTAATATTTATATTGTTTAAATATATTATGACTCTAAGTGGATATTTGCATGGTAGTACATATTGCTTAATTGATTTGATATAAGTTGCCACAATATCTTGAGATGATTTAGCATTCAAATCTGAATATGTGATCTTTATGATATTATATTTGGTTATTCATTGATTATGGAATCATGATTATCTATATACCAATACTTTTAAAATAGTCAAGATTTATCTAAATGTGTTAATATCTTTTAACATCATACATTGAAGATTGTTGCTTGCTTAAATCAGCCACTAGATAACATGATCAGCAAGATCTTCAGCCTAAAATCAAGCACGTAGCCATTGGAAATCAATCATATAACTGTTCAGTAAACTACAGGAATTCGAGGGCGTGAAAGCTACATCTCAAGGCCTTGAAATCATATTAAAGATCAACCTTCCTTTTTCTAATGCAAGGGTCATGTTCCTTAATGACCTCTCAATACCTCCAACATCATTGGCTATAAATAGCGAGGATTTGTAGTTGAAGATTGCAAAAAAGAAAAATACAAGAGCATTGATAGGGTCGCAAGCGCACGGTGGCATTGCAGCAAATTAAGGTCATTTCTTACAAGGACTAGGTTAATCCACTGGGCTTTATCCCCTTAAGGTAGGCTAACCAAAACAAAATTTAAGATTGAAACTAAACTAATATATTATCTAATCTAATAGATAAATAATCAAGGAATTTAATCTAATCCAGTGATTTTCAAACTCAAGTATTAATCAAGTACCATTTCTTTAGGTGGATAATTTCAAAACTGATAATCAATTTATCACACCCCTCTTCCAAGGTAAAATGAAATTCTTAAATCTAATCAACTACCACTTCTTAAGGGTTTTTGATTAATCTAAAATCATTAAGAAAGTAATTATCAAATTTAGGAGTTTCTTAAGCAGTGAGTCTTTCTTAAGATTCCACACACTTAGGTCAAATATTAGTTTTTTAACATCTACTTTCACCTTCAAGTCCTTCACCAAATGTCTAAAACAAGCAAGAAATTGAGCAAGTTTCCTAGTAGCAAATCAACGTCTAATATTCAATATAATAACCCAACAAATCAAAAGCTCTTTTAGATTCAAACAAGAATTGATTCATTCACAAGAATTCAACTCCACTCTAAGACTAACAATCCAAAACTTAACATAAAAATCAATAATAATATGAAAGCATAAAAATCGAAAGAGAAAAGGGAAGAGAAGGGAGAGAAATTGCTCAGCTGATGCGTTCTTGCATAGGTAGATGCAAACCCGACCTGAAAATCCTTACAAATCTTCATCTTCAACTTACTTCCAGCTCTCTCTAATCTAAATCTAAATCCTAAATAGATGGTGGGATGGATTATGGAGATGGAATAGTGTGATTGGGATGAAATGCAACTGAAAATACCACTTTTATCACGAATATTCAGCAGTCAAAATGTAAAAACCGCTTAGAAGTTGAACAGTCACTGGGAAAACAAGACGACCCGGAGAAAGGGGGCCACCACAGACCACGAGCAGCAGCCCGGACAAACCATGGTGGCCACTGGTCATGCTTATACCGCTCTTTTGTTCAGCTTCTTGTTCTAGGACCTTCTATGTTGTGATATGGACCACGGTTGGTCCATGTTGGGTGTCTTTCAGCCTCTTTTGTTATCTTCTTTGATCCACAAGGCCTCAAAATCTTCATTCTACTCACATAACTTGACTCACAAAGTCAAAATCTATCAATCTCTCAAAACAAGCGAAACTAAGCGTTATAGCTAAAATAAGGGCATAAATCGCACAATTAAGCATACTAACACCATAAAATGACTCCCAGACATTCAAATAATTCATGCAAATATGTCATTCATCACTCCCCTATGCTTAAACTTTTGCTTATCCTCAAGCAAACACTAGAAAAAACCAACCAGGGAGATGCATCTAGAACTTAAATATATAATAGCCTCCTTAATGTAGGCAAGTCATAGCACATCACAACCAAGAATAGCAATTAATGGCAACTCAAATAGCATGCAAGACATTTTAGAATTAGGAGAAGGGTGAGGTTTTCAAAAAAGTACGAGACCCTCGATACTAAAATTGAGCACCGTTAAAGAACAACAAAGCACGTCATGCAAGCACATGAAATTGATTAGAGTCAAATGGATAGGTAGAACCTCACTTTTCGGAAATATGAATCAGTCTCACTCGTGTTTAAAATATAGTATAGGTTCGCTCAAAACTCATTCCAAAGATGCAATCCAGCATATTCTCGCTAAAACTCTCCAGTTGGCCGCCACTAAAATGCAAAACATATTAGGCAATCATGAGGACTTTAATAGGTTGTAATGGGCATATGGGTAAAAGCAATAGGGGAACAAATTTGTTGGGATTTGTGGAGATCAAAGCCGAAGACTATGAGTATAAATCATCTTTGCCCAACTTTCCTCAAAAATAGTCCTCATGCCGATACATCTCAAATAAACAAAAATCACCCCTAGTTGGTCAACAATGGGACAAAGTGTTGAAGTATATCTAATATGAAATCAATGTCAAATCCTTGTATTACTTTGCTTTTTTTTTGGCTTTATATTCAACATTTTTTTATATTTTGTCTCTCTTTTTTCTTCTTTTGTTGTTTTTGTTGTTTTTCCCTTTTTTTAATGAAGAGAAGGACTATGGCAAGGGAAATTTTGCACTTTTTAACACACTTCTAACAACTCACAGAATTCAACAAATTGACACCAAGAGAAATACCCCATAAACCCCTTATCACATCCAAACGAACTACACCAAACAAAAATGTCATTATCCACAAACTACCCCCAATCAACTAATAAAATTTTATAGTCTTGGCTAAACAATAAGGTATATATTTAGCCAAGGATCATATTATAGGCTTGCATTAACAAAAAAATGCAAAGGCTCAAGGCGGGCAGCAAGAGATAAATCATACATAATAAGGGTGGCCGTTTGGTTAATGTAGCTTATAAATTCAAAGAATGGCTCAATCATGTTGTCTAAATGTGCATGCTAAATGTGATCTTGAACAATAGTTAAAGCAAGTGCTAGAGATTTGAAATCTAGGAAGAGTTACACATGAAAAAGAAACATGAGACTAAATATAATGATTAGTCTAAAGAAGGTCCAAAATCTCACATGATATCTACCAAAGTCTCAACTAGCTCGTTAAATGACTCTCATATACCAACGTTAGGGCTATGATTCCAAGGGATAACAACATTCTCAACCAAAAAATGGTCAAAAGAAGAAATATTTATAAAACCTTCATAAAACTTTTAGCACCAAAAGGATTACAAATCAAAAGTTACTCAAGCTCATGAAAGTGATCTTGGCTAAAAATCATCATTAGAGGGCATCTTAAACCAATCCATGCCATTTCCACATGCAATCTTATATGCAAATATAAACGTAACTACATGCAACATGGTAATGCAAACAAAAAAGAAACCTAAAACTATATGCTCTAACAATTGTATGCAAACTAAAAACCAAAATGGAAAATATGACAGTACCTGTCCCCTATGCTTAGATAAAGCATTATTCAAAGGAAAGAAAGGAGGAGAACGGAAGCGAAAACAAAATATAAGGATCTCACCAAGCTAGGTGTTGGGTGCACCTAAGCTAAGGCCTCCTTATAAATGGGGCACATGGAGCATCAGCCACTCCATTACATCTTCAAGACTTGGCTTATTAAATCAGACATAGTCAAGGCCTGCAAAAGCTTATCAAACACCACATCATAGGGGTCGCAAGCTTGGCTATAAGAGAGCATGGAGATGAACATGACAAAAAAAGTTAGTGCTCTCTTTAATAAACCAAACACTAGAGAAAAATCAAAAGAGAAATCAAAGAAAGTATTCCACATGTTTTTTCTAGGTGCATTCACTAGGTACATGCAATATACGTCAAGAGAGACATTATACCCACCGAAGTAACCTATGGACATAAAATTATCAACATTCTGACCAAGCACATCAAACACGTTATCGTCATAACCCAAATCAATTATAGCATCACAAATCACGAGCCTGTCAATGGGAGCATAAGTATAATACTCGAGGGAAGGAGAAGGTAATGAACAAAAGGAGAAACATGGGAATCATCAAGGGAATTAAGGAAAACACTATCATGAAAACTAAGTCTAGGAGACTCCTCATGCCCAAACACATCACAGGACCCCTCCAAAGGAATCTCAACTAGATCATACACCTTATCTAAAGTATCTTCTAAGTCGAAACATGTATCAACTATACTAAATCTAGCAACTACCCCGAAAGGCTCACCCATCTCGATCCTCGTGCACTGAGCTAAAGGGAAGGATGAATTGTGTAAGGTGAAGACAACATCAACATCATCACTGCATGATGGAAAGTCAGGTTGAGCATAGCATGCATAATAAGGACACAGATTACTATCATGGTCAAAAGAATTACACAAATCACACCAAAAAGGGGCATAATAAGATCTAGCATAGAATGCACAATGATCCAGGAATAAATATCCCGAAATACAACTAGCCTTCGCAAATTCAAATGAATCCCAAGAAGTCCACTCAGGCAAATACCATGCTTCACCAATAGTCTGACTATGAAAATCGCACTACCCTAAAAGAACTGGATTTTACTATCCACTCCCTCATCAAGAATGTCTAAAATTTCTCATTTACTGACCCAATAACCACATTGAGCAAGAAAAACATGCAAATGCTTAAAATATTTCCAAAATAATTCCTAGTCAAATTAGGGAAAATGAAAAATTGCCATTATTGCTTTTTTTCTGAAATTTTTACCTTTTAATATTCAACTTTTTCCCGGGTTTTTTTTCAAAAAGAAACAAAATGCTTAGTTAAACGTATTGAGAAAAACCTAATATGCGACATTAGCCCCCGACACTGATGTCAAAAACTTGATGGGCCACAAGCATACGGTGGCGTTGTACCAAATCAAGGTCATCTCCCCCCATAAGCACTAGGTTGATCTACTAGGTTTTATCCCCTTAACGTAGACTAAGTGAATCCAAATTTGAGATTAAAACTAAGCTAATCTATTATCTAATCTAATGGATAAATAATCTAGAAATTTAATATAATCTAGTGATTTTCCAACTCAAGTATTAATCAAGCACCCCTTCTTTAGATGGAAAATTAAAAACCGATAATTAATTTATCAAACCCACATTTCAAGGTGGAATGAAATTCTTAAATCTAGCCAACTACCATTTCTCAAGGATTTTTGATTAATCTAAGATCATTAAGAATGCGATTATCAAATTGAGGCATTTCTTAAACGGCAAGTCTTTCTCAAGATTCCACACACTTAAGTCGAATATTAGTTTTCCAACATCTAGCTTCACCTTTTAGTTCTTCACAGATCTCTAAAACATGTAAAAAATGGAGCAAGTTTTCTACTAGCAAATCAACGTCCAATATGCAATAGAATAACCTAAGGAATCTAAAGCACTTTTAGATCAAAATAGAAATTGATCAATTCAGAAGAATCAATTCAATTCCAAGATTAACAATCCAAAGCTTAACATAATAATCAACAAATATCTGAAAGCATAAAAATCCAAAGAGAAAAGAGAAGAGAAGGAAGAGAAATGACTCAGCTGATGTGTGCTTGCATAGATAGATGCAAATCGGAATCGAAAATCCTTCCAAATGTTTACTTTCAACTTGCTCTCAACTCTATCTAATCTAAATCTAAATCCTACATAGGTGGTAGGATAGATTATGGAGATGGAATAGTGTGATTAGGATGAAATGAGGCTGAAACAACACCTTTATCGCGAATATTCTACTGCTAAAACAAAAAAATCACCTAGAAGTCGAGCAGTCGCAAATAAAACAAGATGCCTTGGGGAAAAGGATGCCACCATGGACCATGGGCAGCACCACGAGCAGACTGTGGTGGCCACTGATCACGCGGGTTCTCTTCTTTTGGTCAGTTGCTTGTACTAGAGCCTTCTAGGCTATGATATGGACCACAGTTCGTCTGTGTTCAGTGCCTTCGGGCCACTTTTGCTATCTTATTTGCCCCACAAGGCCTCAAAATCTTCATCCTATTCGCATAACGTGGCTCACAAAGTTAAAAGTGGCAAAATCTCTCAAAACTAATGAAACGAAGCGTAACAGTAGATATAAGGGCATAAATCGTACAATTAAGCATACTAATACCATCAAATGACTCCTAAACATTCAAATAATCCATGAAAATGTGTCATTCATCAAGCTCATATTGGAAGATCATTCATGATATATTACTCTCTCGTGCTATTTTATTTGAATATTATCTATTAAGAGGTGTAATTGTATTGATCAAGTAGTTATTATAATTCTTTGTATTGGGTTGTGTTGATTAGTTGTAAGGGCTGACCACCCAAGTGCATTTGAGGAGCAACGCACACGTTAGGATAACCTAGAGTCATAGGTTCAACTCATTGGTTGTACAGTTAGTTAATCGTGTGTAATCGACCAACCTAATAAAAGAAAAAAAGGTTTAAATCCCATCGGTGAGAGGCGCCCGTACGTGGAGCACTAAGCTTAGTTGAACCTCTATAAATACCGTGTTTTGTCCACAATTACTTTTTCGCATTTCTATTTCGATTATCTTATGATTTTGATCGCCACCCTATTTACCCCCTCTAGGGTGATTTAACTAGCCAAATTAGGCCAACCAACTCCATCTCTGAGACTAGCTCCACCCCCGTCCACTCCTTAACGAGAAGGAGACTCTCATCGAATGCTTAACGATCTTTGTTCAGCACAAACTCTTTATCACTCAGTGAGAAGAATTGGAATATGAAGATATTCTTATCCAAATCACGTATTACTAGTTCCTTCGTAGGTCGCCGAATGCTCTTGAAGACAACCTTCATAACTCTAGTATCAACATTGCTCTAAGTGAGTAACTTCCTGTCAAACTCAAATCAATCTCCTCCTTTTTGTCTGTCGGAATATCTTCATCAAATTCTGCAGCCTCACCTTCTTCCTCCACAAGCTTCAACTTTCCCGCTCAACCTACAGATCCTCCTTTGTCAAATAATGGTAGCATAGGAACCGAGAAACACCAAAGAAACCCTAGCCAAACCTAAGAGCCAATGCAATGCAGAATCCCACCAGGCAAGGTAGAAACCGTCAACGGCGTGACAAACAGCATGCCTACTTCGAGGCAAAATCTAGTTGATAGCCACCCTCCCATAGGGGAAAAAAAACTCACACAGTGCTGCTAGGGTTCCACTGTAATGGGTATGCCGCTAGGATTTTTAAACTGGCTAATATGGTGAACCAATGTAGTGTTAAGAGGAGTCGGTCGCCTAATTGTTAAAATTGAATATATTTAAATCTTGAAGACGCTTATCTGTTCACTTTATTGTTTATATGCAAATGTGTTATATTTAATGTTTTTAATGCTTGTTACATATAATGGAAGTAAATAGAAACAAGTACTCTAAAGTGAAACGATATTCATTAAATGCAATATACGATTGGAATTCGAACATTCTCCCATAATTAACTTTTTTCAATTATTGTAGCTAAGTTTGATACCAACGGTTGATCTTAGCCTAGAATTATCAACCGACGATTATAATCAACCGGTTGTAGCTATGAGATTTAGTGAGAGAAAATAGTTCACCCAAACTTGGGATTCTACCATTGTATATATAATAGAATACATACAAGTCAGCTTATTCTCCATTACAGATTGGTTCTATGTAACAAAGATTTATGAGAACACAACCCTTTAGTAAAAATAAAAGCAACTTGTAACCTAGTAGGTATATACCGAATAATTAGATCTTCTTGAACAAAGTGACACCAAGATCATCAAGGAGCTTTCAAATCCATACGGTCTCAGCAATTGTATGACCAACAGTGTGATCGTCAGCATTAGTAGAAGCCTTGGAAACTATGAGTTGCTTTTTGGATCTCCAGGCAATAAGATTTCGACTAAAGAGTACGGCAGATCCAGGGGTAGAACAATAAGAATCCTTGCACTACATACGCAATGCCAGGTCGAGTCATAGTTAAGTATTGTAAAGCGCCTACCATATTTCTATACTGAGAGGGGTCTATAACTCACCGTTGGAAAGGGATAAGGAGGTTTGAGCAGAAGAAGGAGTTCTAACAGGTTTATACGTTTGAAGCTAAAATTTGTGAAGGAGATCAAAGAACACTTCTGCTGACTTAAGAAAAGGCTTGACGGCGAGCGAACTACCTGAATACCTAAGAAGTAAGAAACGTCACCAAGATCTTTCATCACAAACTACTTAGAACGGAGGTAATAAAGTTTTGAACCGAAGGGTCAGAATTGCTTGTCAGCACAATTGTCATCAACATAAAGTAGAAGAATGAAAATGTGAGAGTCAGTGCAAGCAATAAACATGGAGGGATCAGCATGACTACACACTAAACCATGGGATGAAAGAAATATGCTAAAATGATGAAGCCAAGGTTGTACAGCTTGTTTCAAACCATATATGATCTTTTTTTAGTTTACAGGTATGCCTCGGTAAAGCTGAGGGAACAAATCTAAGGGATTGTTTCATATAAACCTCCTTCGTTAGATTGCCATGTGGAAATGCCTTCTTGACATTTAGTTAACAAATAGGCCAATGCAAAGAAATAACTAAAGATGAGAGAAGATGAATTGTAACTGGTTTAACAATAGGGTTGAACATCTCATGGTAGTCAGTGCCTGCTTTTTAATGAAAGCCTTAAGCCACTAATCGAGCTTGGCACCTCTTAATGTTGCTATCAGAATGATGTTTTATTTTATAAACCCATTTACAACCAATAATATTCATATTAGAACTAGGTGATACCAATTCCCAAGTGTTATTCGTAATAAGAGCTCTACATTCTTCAGTTGTAGCATCAACCCGCTTAGGATGTCCGGAAACCTTGGCAATAGAAGAAGGTTTAACCTTCACAAGACATGAGACAATGGACAAAATCTATTTGTGTTTAACAATACTAGACATAGCTTTAGTTTACATGGGTTTTCGATTGGCAACAAGATGAAGTGGACTAGAGATGGGAGTAGCAAGCTGAGTAGTATGCACACTCAAAGAACCTAAGTCATGAGCTGGGACAATGGGTTAAGAACAGGAGGATGTGGTCAATAGCCTAGATAATAAGGGCATAGGTAACATCAGCTTAGCAGTAGTAGAGGATAGGCGAGAGACTGGGGGAAGACGGGATCTAGCCTAGGCACCACAGCAATGGCGGGCCAAATATAACAACATAAGAAATGGGCTAAAAGTGTGGGCCAGCGTAGGGAACATAAAAATGGTTAGAGGTAGACACAAGGCTAGGAGAACAAAGCAATGGCCCAAACTCAAGGGGGTAGGGCTAGGAAGTGGAAAGCATATCAAGGACGGGTTGGGAGCTGTTAGACTCAACAGGGTAGGATCAACCACTAGAAAGAACCAAGTCATGAGGACGGGAGGACAAGGCAGTAGTGAATTGTAAGATGTCCCCAACACTGAAGATATATGGCTGAATCATATATGGAGCTTTGCTAATGAAGTGAGGAAAACGGTAATGGTTTTCATGAAAATGGAGATGACAATTAACAGAAACACATCCCGAAACCAAATTAAGACACAAATATCCTTTCGAGTGTGTGGCATCCTTAGTAGTGTGTGGTAGAGCCCTAGAATACATAATGCACAGATCAATGTTAAAGCTTATTGGCAAAATAGGCCAAAAACTTCGGGAAGTAGCCACAACCAAATGGCCTAAGAAAAGAATAATCAGGCATTTTGCAAAAAAAATGGAAAGGGAGTCTTGTCCTGCAATACAGGAGTGGCGAGCCTATTGATGGTATAAACTACGACATGTGTAGCGTCAAGGTGAAAATAGGTTGGCATAAAAGCATCAATAAGAAAAGCACAAATCATTTCAAGAATATATCGACACTTCTTCCAACAACCCCATTCTGTTATCGGATATCAGAACATGATTTGCGAAAATGAATGCCAATTTTATGAAACAAATCAAGCACGGGGAAGTTGTTAAACTCCTGACCCTCATCACTTTGGAATATTTTGATTACGATTAAATAAGTTGTCTACTAATGCTTGAAATTTAGTAAACAAGTCATAGACTTCAAACTTTCGTTTCATTAGATAAAGCCAAGCAAAACGTGAGTAATCGTCAACAAAAATAACACAATATTCATAACCCTGGTGAGATACAACTGCAACTGCCAAGCATCAAAATTAATCAACTGTAAAGGAGAATTTGTTCTATATTAAGTAGAAGTAAAGGGACGTCTATAACACTTAGCCAAATGACAAGATGTATAAGTATTGGAGAAAAATGATTTAAACTAAACTAAACTATTTTTCCTTATAGTATCTAAAACAAGACCTCCATAATGACCCAACTGATGATGCTAAAGAATTTTTGACTCTGTCAAAGCTATATTGGCAGGACCCAAGGCTAGTAAAGCGAAGACAGGGATAAAGCAAATAGGACTCGAACTAGAAGCTTGTAAAAGAACATCACTCATGGTGTTGCCATTGACACAAATAGGGGAAGAGTCAAACACAACATTACAATGGTTATGCCAGCATAATTTTCTAATAAAAAGCAAATTATGCTGAAGTTAAGGAGCACTAAGATCATTCTTGAGGGAAGGATGTTGTTTAGTGGGAGAATAGAGGTACCAACGTGTCAAATAGGAAGAAGGGTACGATCACCTACTTTAAGTAGAGCATTGCCAGAATAAACATAATTAGAAGGTAAATTACCGTTATCAGGCATCATATGAGACACCACAGCAAAATCATTGTACCAAACCTATTCATCAACAGAAACATGAATGAATATAGCACATCCTAGGAGCACTGGCTGAGGATAGGAAAGTATTAGTTTGGACAAGTCTGACCTAAAAGCCCAGGAGCTAACAAATCCAACAGATAATTTTCGGGTGAGAACCTAAGATAAGTGTGGAATTTCCTGTAGAAATGTTATTAGCAATAGAAGTAGAAGAACAAGTAGTGCTGAATGAAGAATGAACTTCATCACGCAACGTCGTACATATAGACATGCTCCGTGAAGAGGCTTATTAAGTAGGGAGTTCAACTGAGGAGCTCCTTTGTTGTTCTTGTTTTTACGCCCACAACACCCTTTGTTGTAATCGCCCTAACTTAATCCTTGTCAATTACTCTTGTTAATCTCAAACTAATTTAACTAAGCAGAGTGCCACACTTCAATTTACCAGTTAAAATGCTTTTACAATTGCAACTTTCAACAACAAAGTGGTCTCAGAAAGAAATTTAATCATACTCCATATTAAATCATTCAGAATGTCTAAATAAATACATAAAAAAATAAAGCAGTAATGATAATGACCTAAATAAAAATAAACACAAGGGTCAAATAAAACAGTGTGGGTAAAGTTTATAATTTGTCTAAATCAACCATGAAATACTAACAATAGCCCAAATATTAGCCCCACTATTAGTTCAAGTATTTGCTAGTTAAGTTAAAAGGGGAAATAATTTTGCAACAAAGAGAGGAAAAAAAGGGGAAAAGAAAATGATAAGCAAGAAATTTCTAGAGTAAGTAAAATCAAATCGACTTTACTTAAACAAAAACTACACCTCCTCCCCTCCAACAATTTCTATGTTGAAACCACCCCTAACTCCTTTATTTTCCACACTGAAGTGCCCCTACTTCAAAGCACTACTCTCTATGCACCCGCTTCCCCTATTTCTCATCTGCTAGCCTCACCACCTGTCGTTCTCCACCGTTGCGCCCTTATGTTGGCACTGCCAGCACCCATTTATCTTCCTCCTTGCTTGCCATGTCTAGTGATGGAAAGGTAAATTCTAACTTCCCCTTCCCTTGTTCCACCATTTTTGTTCTTGGTTTTTCTAATAAATTTGTTGCTTTAATTCAGATAAATTCTAATTTGTGAAAATTTATAGTTACTATGATAAATTTTAGGATTGGGTGAGTTGAGGTTGTATTGTTCATAGAGGAATTAGGGATTAAGCATGAGTTGTGAGGAGGTGCCCTTGTAATTAAATATGTTGAGTTTTGAGGATTGTCAACTGTGTTTTGCATAGAACCAAAGGTTGTAGGAGTGTGGGGTGTACCACGAAAAGGTTGCAGAAGAGGCGGAGACTTGAGGTTGAGGGAAAAAAGCATTTAGGGTTGTAAGTAGACCCAAAAATAGGGGATACTTTTGAAATAAATTGGTACTGATTGTTACGTCAAAGAAATTGTGATTTTTAGTGGATAGGTACATGAACGAGTTATCTTGCAATTGCCTCTAAAATCACTTAATTTTGAGTTTTGCGGACCAAGTTATGGCCAATTTACCAAAACTATGTAGAACAAACTAGAGTTGTCCATAGTTTTCTTTCAGC